>MU794944.1:0-428358 GCA_027886305.1 Lentinula aff. lateritia | reverse complement strand
CAACACTTCAAATAAAATGCTTTTCTGAGTTGATCCCGCAGAAAAAATTAGAGAATTTGCTGTAATTTCAAGCCTGTACAAGCCAAACTACTCGCAGCTTGGAATATTTCCTAGTTGATATAGATAACAAACAAAGTCAAACAGACACGAAATTGGCAGGCATTGCCGGTACTCATGACTTACATAGAACCTTGCACTCTAAAAATGAACGGATTTCCACCGTTTTCGAGGGACTCTACATTACAACCACCACACCACAATGGCCAACATGGAAGCTACCCCACCAATTTCCCATCAACGAGTTCTACTCCCTTTTCTGAATTTCCCCCCCAAAACATGAATAATGTGAACGTCGCGAACGGTAACTCACAAATGCGACTTCCTACCTCTCAGGAACAATCTCAGCCTCATTACAATTCAATCAGTTCACCTTGGGGAATCTCGCAGCAAACTCAGCAGCATATTGCACCTATGTTATCCCATCCACAACAGTCAAATAATCAATGGAGTAATGCCTTGCCAGCTCAAGCTCAGTTCATAAACGGCATGAACGCTGTTATGAATGGAATGTCTAATATGCCGATGAACATGAACATGCCCGCCCTCAACATGTCTTTGTTCCAGCAGCAAATGCTGCATGATGCGTTGGCTCTTTCCACCCCAGTGGCTGGTGCAGACGATGAGAGACTCATTATAGATACTTTGGTAGACGCAAGGGCTCGTAAAGACAACTACAAGAATGCGTTACATAGCCTACATGGTGTAAGTCCATTTTCTCTAACTTTCAAAGACTTAAGCTCTTATCGAGGTTATAGAAAAACGGTCACTCGGCGACGCTTTGGAAAGATTTCTACCTAGAATGGAAAGATAAAATTGATCTACACGTCTCTCTCTCGTTGAAACGCAAGGGCATTCCGGATCCTCTTCCGATAGTTAAGGTAGCAAAAAAACCCACACCGGCTTCGTTCAAACACGAACCTTCGCCTCCTTCCTCACCAGTCCATGCACTGAAACCCAAAGGCCCTTTTCCAAAGTCTTCCGGCTCTCGCTCGGCCGTCTCGAGCTCGCCGAATTCTCTGCCAAAACTGCCTTCCATTAAGAGTGGAAATAGCCGCAGCACAATCAATAGTATTACTGCTCATCACCCTTCGTACAACTCTCGCCTACCTCCGCCCAACTCAGAAATCACAATACCTGACGCTCCTTCGCGTTCACCGAGCCCCCCCAACAAAGTAGTGCCTCATAGTAGAGGGAACAAATTTACTAAAGAGGATAAGGAATTCTTCATCAAATTCATTCAATGGCGCTTGAGATGCGATCAGAGTTTAACACGCAATCAATTATGTGAACAACTCACAGAAAAAGTGAGTCGTGATTTCGCACCTTCTACACTACGATTAACATCCAATGCAGGCACCCCACCATAGCCTTCAATCGTGGGCGGCTCATTGGTCCAATAACCACGACCTTCCAGGTAGAATTCCTCATTAGTGGCCAGTGTCTTATTGTCCTGACACTTGATAACTAGACAAGATACTTGCTGCTGCATACGGGGAGGCTGATATAAACGAGGAGGACACTGAAGATGAAAGCTCGGGGGAAGAAGAGGTGCAGAAGTCGCGTCCTCGTAAATCGATATACAAAGAATCCAGCTCAGAAGGAGACGAGCAGGACGCGGATGACGACCTCGATCAGGACAAGGACCAAGATGAAGACTTCATCTTGCCTTCGTTTGACGAAAGTGCCATGGGGATGGCGGGCGGTTCCTTTACCGATGCAGACTTCGCTTTGACTGCCCGATATGTAGCGAGTTTCAACGACTTCTCAAAAAAAACACATTCTAGCAAATGGGTGCCATGGAGTCAACGCTATCCACAGCGAAGTCATAAGTCATGGGCCGAATTTTTCAGAAGGAATGAACAAAGTGTGTCTTTAGTTACTCTGTTATATCTGTACGCTCATTTAACCAACTTATGTAAGGCCTTCTTACTCTTGCTAGAAAAATCAAGAACGCGGGGGCAGCAAGAGGACTTTCACCGAAACGTGAAGAATCTGAAAATGCTGCTCTCGCCGACCTGGTGCCGGATGCTAGCGGCCCTCCAAAAGCCAAACGCAAATATACTGCAGATGATCAGGAACAGAATGACGACAATTACAGATCAAAGACAAGCAAATTTGAGTAACATTTGCGTGAACTGCTTGTCTGTTTAGTGTTGGGATTTTCTACTGTAATGCTTTACTAACTGCGTAAATATCGTACATACCATGTAGTATTCCTCGTTTCCCGAGCCGAGTGGGACTTGGATGATGGCGGTGAAGACATAATTTTGCGAGGAAATAACGTTCAACGCCTGGAGGCGTTGTCAAGTTGATTGATCATACATACAACGCTCTTGCTCTTCTTGGTGGGCATGTGTGCCATTGTCGCAACATGCTATTACACGATGTGTGGGGCAAAACAGTACCAGAAATTGGAACTTGAACTTAGTGTCAAGTGTGTATTAGGAAGGATCGACCGACCACGTGTTGCAAATGAATCGATAAAGAGTCCAAGCGACCAACTTTCTGCGCCTGCCCACGACCACGACCACGGTCAACCTTACGAGTTCGAGAGTACTTGACCTGACACCGCAATGGATGAAGAATACGACGTACGTCCTTAGATTATACATGTATCTTGCTGTGTCAAGGCATAATCCTAGGTCGTCGTTCTCGGTACCGGTCTGACTGAATGCATCCTCTCTGGGCTGCTTTCCAAAGAGGGAAAGAAGGTCCTGCATATGGACAGGAATGACTACTACGGTGGTGACAGTGCTAGCTTGAATTTGACTCAGGTATTTTTTCGGTCCTTGTTCGCGAGCAAATCTGACCCAAAAGTCATGCTAGCTGTACCGTAAATTCCGCCCTGGTCAAGAGCCTCCTTCTGAACTCGGTCGTGACCGCGACTACGCCGTCGATCTAATTCCCAAATTCATCATTGCTTCCGGAGAAATGACCCAAATTCTTGTTCACACCGATGTCACCCGCTATCTTGAGTTCAAGCAGATTGCTGGAAGTTTTGTGTATCGCGATGGAAAGATCTCCAAAGTTCCAAGCACAGAAATGGAGGCTGTGAGGAGCCCTCTGATGGGTCTGTTTGAAAAACGACGAGCGAAGAAATTCTTCGAATTCCTCCAGAATTGGAAGGACGAAGATCCTGCCACTCATCAAGGTCTGCACTATTTGGAGCACGAAACGCAGGGACTCATTCATATGTTTAGGCATCGACCTCGACAAGGACAGCATGAAGACCGTGTACGAAAAGTTCGGTTTGGAGCCTGGTACTCAGGATTTCGTTGGACATGCCATGGCTCTTTACCTAGATGATGAGTATGTTCTTCTGCGCGTTACCGAGCGCTAGCTATTCACTCATTTATATAGCTATATAACCAAACCGGCCCGAGCGGCTTACAACCGCATAGTGCTCTATACCTCTTCCATGGCACGTTACGGAAAATCTCCCTACATATATCCTCTTTATGGTCTCGGAGAACTCCCCCAATCGTTTGCTCGGCTGAGTGCCATATACGGTGGCACTTACATGCTCGACAAGCCCATCGATGAAATCGTAACCGATGAGCAGGGTAAATTTGTTGGTGTCCGGAGCGGTGGAGAGACTGTCAAGGCCAAGCAGGTTATTGGTGATCCAAGTTACTTCGGGGCTGGCAAACAAACCGATGGCAAGTTACGAGTTGTTGAAGAAAGCAAAGTCATCCGTGCTATTTGCGTGCTCAAACATCCCATTCCCGAGACCGACGATTCTGACAGTTGCCAAATCATCATTCCCCAGAATCAGGTTGGACGCCGAAACGGTAAATATTCTACATGACTTCTGTTCTGTTGTACTCAGCTTTTGATAGATATATACATTGCAATGGTGTCATCAACCCACAATGTTTGCGCCAAAGGAATTCACATTGCAATTGTATCGACGATTGTTGAGACTGACAAACCTGAACTCGAAATCGCGCCTGGGCTCAAGCTTCTAGGAACTATTCACGACAAGTTCGTATCGCTCCCATTGTGATGCTCATCATAATTTTATCATTCCATTCAGATTTGTTTCCATCACTCCGGTCTACACTCCAACCACCACTGGACAAGATGACAACATTTTCATAACCCAGTCCTACGATGCCACATCCCACTTCGAAACTGTAGTGGAAGATGTACAAGATGTTTGGAAGCGTGTTACTGGTTCCGATTTGGTGTTGAAGAAGCAAGAGGTTGAAGTGCAACAGTAGCGACGTCGAAATGGAGTTTATCTTTCTCTTCCTCATATGTAGTTTGGATTTACAATAATACAACAAAAACAGTACAATTGATCTCATTCGATATCCATGATCCATCCCTGTACACAACTGTCGTGGGATTTTTACTCACTCTATGCCTCCACCATTACCTTCCTCTCTGAGTCCTCACGTATGCATACTATCTTCGCCAGACATTCAGGATCTACTGAATGCCTCGTCACTACCTCAACTGTCAGAAATATTGCAGTCGTTTTCACCGCTCCCTCAAGGTTAGTCTACTGTTAGTTTCATCGACGCGCACTAATCTCAAATACACAGTCACAACACGTACAACTTCCCTCACATCCGTCCCACACAAGTCCTTTGCGTTGAGATTCTCCGACTTGTCTGAAATTGAGGCTGCGTGCCGCGAAGATGAAGAGGAGCGTGCAGTGAGGACACTAGATTGGATAGGCCTTAGGATCAATAGTCGTAGTGCGCAATGGGTAGACGATATGGACAAGATGGCGGGCAAACAACCAACAAGGGTTCCATGGTGGGAAGAGCTCAAGCGATGTGTCGAAGGAGATCATGTCCCCTCGAAGACCGAAACATGGAATCATCCTATTGCAAGTCCGTCTTTTATGTTTGTTGCTTTTACTGAGTCTCATTCTTGGTCAAGTTATTTTTGCTGTGTCTACAAACACTAGCAATCCATTGCAGATCATATCCAATCTACATTCACGAGCTATCGAATTACCATCCTGGGTTGATTCTGCATACCTCAGTTACACACTCGTAGTACATCCCAAGGATTCTACCTTGTCAGATGAAGAGTGTGTATCCTTCTCTCTTCGTCCCCGCTGATTTTACTAAGAGTGGTAAATAGAGCCGGCGCTCTGTTCAATGCTGTAAAGAAACAGTATGGTTTGCATAGCTACCTACTTTCCTTGGACATGCCCAACCCTCCCCCTGCACCTGTTCCGGTACCCACTGCAAAACCACGTCTTCCTTCAGCAGATAGAGACTCTTCGGAGCTATCAACGAAACCTGTGGACTCTTCTACCCGCAATGGTGCATCAAGTGGTATCAACACCATACGGATGAATGAAAAGGACATTCAGCAGACGGCGAAATTTGCCCGCGAATTTTTAGTCATGAGCTTGATACCTTGGATGGAGAAGTGTGTCACGGACTGGAACGAAAACGTGAGCTCGAATTCGTCTTCGGAAAGATCAAGAGCTCAAATGTCATAGTTTGTGTCAAATAGACGGCTCCCTTCACGGCTGTTTTCTTCAACTCGTCGTCTTTTTGGTACTCCTTCACCATCGCCCACTCCTCCTCCCTCCCATCGCTCCTCTGCTTCTCGGTCTTCTACGTATAACGGTACTTCTGTGTCAACTCAAACGGCAGTTGGGTCTCCTTCCCAGCAACGTCGTTTGGCCGAGTTTGCCACCATCTTGGGTGACTTCAAGCTGGCAGTGACTGTCTGGGAGACACTATCCAAGGAAGGAAAAGGAGGCTCAGTGAGCATCTTTTACTGTCAGTGGAACTCCTACTGATCATCCAAATGTAAGGACATCCTACCATTATTGCTATCCCCGTCACCTGCGATACCTCTACATGTTGCCAATACTTTTGCCAACATGTTCTCTCAGCCAACAGAGCCGTTTGCAAAAGTGCAGTTGCGGGCTTTGATATGTGCTATACGGTGGGAGGTCGGTATTGACCCATCCGATTTTGCAAGTGAACTGCTCGAAGGAGAACGCTGGCTGGTCTGGGCTGCAGGAAGCGTATGTTCTTTGTCTTCAACTCGCACGCCATGATAAAGAATAGTTTCTCAAGGCAGAAGAACCACCATCAGCTTTACTGCTAGCACATGCTGCTTTCGTCAGCTCGAGGAGACAAGCACTTCGACGAGCGGCGCTATGGTATCTCATGGCTGCAAACAGATTAGAAAAGTGTGGTATTGTA
This sequence comes from Lentinula aff. lateritia, assembly GCA_027886305.1. Lineage (NCBI taxonomy): Eukaryota > Fungi > Basidiomycota > Agaricomycetes > Agaricales > Omphalotaceae > Lentinula > Lentinula aff. lateritia. The sequence continues at coordinate 422,113 of MU794944.1, read as the reverse complement.
TGTGCCTTCTGCTTACTCCATTGAAATGCTAAACATATGCTACAGAAACCATTAACGATGTATTTCCTTCGCAGAGCTCATGATCTGTGCATGAATTGTCCGAAGAAAGAACTCTCGCCCTCTTTCTGGGATGCTGAAGGGGAAGAGGCTTCTAACTCACGAAAACATACTGCAATAAAGCCTGTAATTGAGCATTCTCTAGGTGAGTTGATTGACAACATGCATCAACAATGTTGACTCGCATGCAGGACGCCTACTGTACAGCACCGGTCATACTCAAGACGCAGTCAAGATATTTTTAAGTCTACTCGAAACCTCCACATTATCTCCAGTTTCTCCTGTAGTTTTGGATGATGATGATGTTCAAAGTGTTGAGGTCTATCTAGAGGATTTCAGAACAGCTTTCGAAGTTAGTATCCTTAATTCGCATCGTGAGATGTGGACTAAGATTACTGTCAGCACCTGCGCGCCAACACTCTGAATCTTGAACAACTAAACAACTTTCACTTACCATTCACTTTCTGCCTCGCTTCTCAAAGCTGTTTCAGGTTTACCAACGACAATATCAGAGGCAGATCGTCAGAATGGGAGAAACGCGAAGAAGCATGGAGCAGATTCAATAAATCTCGCGGTGTAACATCACGCTTTGCGACCAATCAAAAAGCCTTCGTCAATGGTAGCTGGGTTTTCAAGTTGTTTAATTATGTCCTTCTACCTCATTCGTTTACCTCACAGAACCATTTTGGGTCGAACTTGTGTTAAAAAATCCCCTGGACGTAAACGTCACGTTGACAGATGTGACGCTCGTGATTCGGGAATCTAACGTCATTGAACCTTCTCCTTCAAAACATTCTGTTGAGATAGAGGCTATCGAGGATGTGATTATCGGTGCTAAGGAGACTCGAACTGTTTGTGCATTTGATTCTTCACCCTATTCGTGGGGGCTCACTTTTTTTAGATCTCTATATCTATCAAAGCAATTCGACCTGCGTCTTTAACAATTACCCATGTAACTTATACGTTTCTATCTCTTCTTCCTTCTACCGAATCTCTCGCTACGCGCGGCAAACGCCTGTACAGCACACCCACACACCTTCAAACACCCACCTATGCTCCCGATGTCTTGATGCAAGTAGACGTTGCGGAACCAGGCTGTCGATTACAGGCAAGCTTTGTAGATGACAAAGAGTTGAACTTACATCAAGGGGAAATTACGCATCTCAGGTTATGTTTATCCAGTATTGGCGTTGAATCGATAGACGAGGTGTGGTTAATTGTGGGTTCGGACAATTTATGGTTGGATGAAGGAAATGGGGAGGTTTCTGGTGAGGTTTCCTACACTGTGTTTCCATCTCTTTGCGCTGAGTTCTATCTCAGATGAAATGCCTGCGGTAGAGTGTATACGCTCGTCTAATTCTTCAGAACCATTCAAGCCATTCAATATACCTCTGGGATCTTCGTTTTCTCTTGCTCCGGCTGAATCCTTAGAGGTCTCTCTGACGTTCCACGCACTAGAACTCACTCAGAGGGATATTCATCTCCTTTTGCTCTACCGGGAGGTGTGTATGAGTATCAAGCAGCTTCACCTGTATCGACGTCAATTTTTAGACTCCTCAAGCGCCTTTCAAACAAGTACGAAAAGTACAAACGTGTTCAGTGCACCCCTTGTTCAGGATCACTTCCCTTGCGACTCCATCTTCAAACGTCGAGGAGATGTACTTGCTACACCTCGAGCTACAGAATATCTCTAACTCCGTTGTACGGCTTACGCAAATATCAACTGTTAGTCCCAGTTGGATTTGTGATTCTTCTATCTCCGGAAAACCGTGAGCTCTATACTCCCATCATGTTACAAGACATACTGAAATCAAGCATCTAGGGGTTCCATATTTCCCTTGCAGCTGTCTCGTTTTGTTCTTGGAATAAATACATGGAACAAGCTCTCCGGATGTAAGGAGACTTTAGAATTTGTTCTGAAGCAACTTGCTGGCGTGATTCACGGAAGAGCCGTTGATTTGTTGAATCCGCCTCCTTTAGATTTGTGTTGTAGTCATTCTATTCAGGTATGTAACGCTTTCTGGATGTCTGTCATTGGACTCACGCTGTCCCCAGGATTCACACTCACTTCCGTTGAATCGCTTCGCGATTTCATCACTCATTCACAGTGGAAAGCGACATGCTGTGATAGGATCCCGCCCCGCTTCATATCCTCGTATACCATCCCACACGCATCCGCATATATTCCCGCTCTTCAATCCTGCTGCACTCGATGTGCTGGTTTTTTGGGAGATCCCCGCTGAAAATCGCTCAGGAAACTTACTTATTTCTGGCCTCAATCTTGGAGCTACGCATTCTCCTCTTCGTGATATCATAAGATCTGCGGAAAATTCAAAGATCACGCGAAGCATGTATGCAGAGACTCAGCGAAAGAAGGAGGAAATTCTAGAGGACATTCGCAACAGCGAATGGAACATGGAAATGAACCCTCTACATGTTATAATTCACACGAATGATGTCAGTCACGACTTCGCAACAGGGTGAGTAGTTTCATGGAGGACTGAGTATTATCTCATGATATCCTTAGGCCCTATCGTTTGCGCGTGCAATTTACAGTCAGGAACTACTCCGCTACTCTGCAATCGCGGTTCACCTTGAATCTGAATGATACCGTTGAGTCGAAAGCTTCGCCTTCGTGGGTCGACGTTTTTCATTTTACCCTCTGTAATTGACTTGACATTCATCAGTGATGAGCAGACGATCCTCTATAGTGGTCGCCTCACATTTCGCGCAAAGCTAGAACCTACAAATCATACAGCTTTTGTCGCAACAGCATGGATAAAGAGACCAGGTACTTATGTCGTTGGGGCTTGGTGTATGGAAACTGAGGTACTCGAGCCCTCAACCGATACCGTTACCAACGTAGAACGTGTGCGCTATCGATATATTCAAAACCCGCTAGATAATAGCCCTCTCGTTCATGTATGCCATGTCCCGGGATCACCACGGTGACAGTAGATAGCCATATCAATATTCCGTATAATCCTTCCGTGTATCAACGTGATGTGAGTATAATTTATGGACCCAGCCTTCAAATTTCAAATTTCACCTCTCGAACAGGTGCATAGACGGAGATGGCTCATTTTCCTTTGTCAAGCTCCTTTTTCTCTTTCTGCATGCGAAGTTGCTTTACTCGATAGTTGAAATATGTCTGTATAAGGTTAGCTTCATACTTGACGGATTCAAGAAGCCAAATCTCACTCCGAGCACAAATTGGACTGTGTTGAAGAAAGGAACCCACAACTGTTGAATTTAAGTTTGTAAAGACGAGGAAAACCCCTTCGGAATCACGTACATGTAGCGGAATATAGTTTTGGGCTATTGCAATGACGAGCGGGTTGACCGTCCAACTCACCTGTGTATGATCAGTCAATTTATGATTCCTAAGGTGTTTGTTGCACTGACCCTGATAACTGACCAAAAACCGCTCTGTATTGTTTTGGCGATATCGTTTGCGGACTTGGCTCCACTAATTATAGCCATAGAAGCAAGGTAAGCTACATGGACAAGGTGTCATAGATATACGTCGAGACGATAGAGGACAGTCCACTATACTTGAAGCTTGGATGGGAGAGACGAGAAGATTGCTGGTCAAGATTTGAGCAACTCTTGCTCTCGTATCCGTTCTCCCGGAAAAAGCTTTCTGAAGGGCCCCGACGAGGAAATGACTGAGGGGTGCTGAGACGAGGAAACCATATACTGCCATCTTGATCGCCTTTGCATCAACGTGTGCATTCGCCAGCAATTTATAAACTAATGGGTAATCCTTTGATACTTTCTTGGCTGGTATGCCGGCTAGGTTACTCCCAAGTATTTCTTGTAAGAAACATAGGAGTGCTGGAGGAGAATTCAGGTGACGTGAATACATGGAATAATGTAAGCCCTGACCAGTAGTGATAGCTTTCGTACGAAGGGGATGAGAAGCAAGAGCAGAGAGATATCGTGCTAATAGCGGATGTGGACCTTTGGCCATCAAAGAACTCGTGGCTGAAGGTTGGTGGTTGGTGTTGCAGATAAAAGCACTTCACAGTCGGGCCCAGTCTCTTACCGGGCCCGAGTAAACTTATGACCGTAAAATTCCAGTAATATAATTAAACCACACTCGAACCTACTCGAGCTCGATAGCAGCAAGGAATAACATACAACTCTACGTAAATTTTAGAAATGCGTTTAGATCAATCAGGTCAGCTTGTGAATCTACTATTGACTCTTAACCCTGTTGAAGATAGTTAGCTCGAGGTCAACAGACACGAGGTAAATAGACATACCAAGCCTTCACGTAGTCTGCTAGAGAAACCATGCAAACAGTTTGCCAAACGCCCAGTCCAATCCGAGGGGTCACTCCTCTATACAAACCCTTGATCCCGTTCTCTTTGTAGATATACGTGAAGGTGGACCAGATTGTGAGTTTAGCAGGTCGATTAACACTGGCAGCAGCATTTTTAGCCATAGATTGCATCTGAAAGATAGAATGAGAACAAAGCCAAGATTTGATTGGGAGCAGACTCACCTCAACCCGGATTACCTCAATGGGCTGATTCCAAGTTGCCAAAGCACCACCGATCGACGAAGCCAAGATTTTGTCCATTGCACCCAGTTTTTCATCCTTTGTTTTTCCACGAATACTCCGAATACTTGACTCGGCCAGGCGAGCGAAACCCATTCTAGATTCTTGGAATGAACGTGACGCTAGCAACATGACATGTTGATACATACCGAGAACCCCAATTGGTACATTGACGGACAGCAACCGCATTGACACCCTTGTTCACACCTGCAAGACCTTCTTTACGATAAATCTCAGCGAAGAGAGCCCAAGTTGAAGGCGGCTTGACACCAGCGGCAGCAGTTTTGTGACGTGTAATCTCAGCTGTTTTCATACATGTCGTGAAGCCTGTTTGAAGTATGATAGTAAGCTGAGAGAAGATAAGAACGATTCAACAGACAGCATGCACGGTTACACGGAAAGGGAGTATATATATATGCAGTTGAAAACTTACCCATTGTGGCGTAAGCCTGTGCAACGCCCCCAGTCATTCCACCTAACAGCCCAGCAAATGCAGGATTGACACCCATGCCAAGAGAAGCAGTTTCGACTTCAGAAGCCGTGAACATCAGAACACCGCCTTTTGTGGATGCCTCGATCCAAGCCTGAGTGGACGGTGTTAGAGCCTACAGTTTACTGTATATTTATAGGATACGAACCCATGGAATCAAGCCCTGATAAAATCCAACGACGCCTCCTCTAGACCAGACAGTTTTGCAAGCCTGCCACATTGACTGAGACCGATTAGCAGCCATCTGCGTCTTGAGGACCTCCAGCGGTTGTCCAAGAGTAGTAACCTGATATGATTACTAGTAAGCTTGACCGTTCAATATTTTGGGAAAGGACTTGCCTCCTACAATACAATAAAGTTAAACGTCAACATGAGAACAATTGCTCGCAGGATATTCACTCACGAACTGGTAAATCAGCACACAAAGGAGAAGACAGAAATATTTAGCTATAGGCTCAGTTGTGTATATATGTAACATAGTACCATATTCATTATAGCACCTGAGTTCGACCAACGAGTTAGTTTCGTGTACCAAACGACTAAAATGTACGACGCGCTTACCAACAGCAATATTGGACCAGTTGACCCCCTTTTGCCCAGGTTCTTTTTGAATTGCCATCGTAATAACCAGTGACCAGTGACCGTGGAGAGAGGAAGAGAGTTGGAAGAGAGAGAAAGAGGATGAAAGGGTAACGAGGGGTAAGGTGAAATGTCGAATGATGTTTCCCCAACAGATTTATTCTTATTTGTCGGGGTGTCCGGTCCGTCGGCGATTTTACGCGGGTTTCCTACCGCTTCCCATTCGCCCTTCATGTAAAATACTCATCGACTCTACCGCAACTCACAGGTAGAGACCTATGAAAGTGTCTCTATTTTGCAGGACTTGTAAAATATACATACATACCAGCTGATTGAGCTTGAGTAAGACAAACAGGGCGCGAGCTACAAGCTTACCAGGACTTACCACCCTGTCCCCAATATATTATACCTCCAGACTTCAGTAGACATTGCAAGAGAGTCCTCTTATTATGAATGCCAAGGCAGTTCAGTTAGCAATTCTGGGGAAAGATAAAATCTTCAACCACAAAGGGTAGAAACAAGATAAGACCGTGGTATTGGAGGGTATGGCTAGGGTAATATAGGAATAGCAGTGCATAGGTATAAATCCAAAATGTCACTAGCGTTAAACCGAATCCGCCGTGAATGAGTCCATTCATTGAGATCGTGAGGCAACCAGCGAGTAACCGCGAGGACGATGCTGCGCCTGGCTGTTGTCAAGTCGGAATGGCCTGATCATCTTTGAGTTTCTTCATCTCTTCATTGAGTTGGTCGATGTATTCCTTGAGGCTTGAGAAATGATATTAAGTCAATAAATTATTTTCAGATGTAACGTAGATCGAAAAGAGATTAAACGAATGCATAGATCGCGACCAGCGCAATCATACTCCCCACAAAACCCTTGAAACCAAAGAATTTAACATACCGAGTGATCTCATCTCCATTTTCCTCAGATTCTGACTCAAGAAGGTGAAGCTCCATAGCTTTCGCTGAACATCTCTCGTCCGCCTCACGAGCGCTCTGAAGAGAGTTATTTCGCTCTTCTTTTATCACCTTCATTTCCTTCTCATGCTGAGCAATTAGATCATTCATTTTGAGGTTATGGGCCTCATGCATCCGCTGTAACTCTTCTCTGAAAACACCAGGGGACTGCGGTACGGAGCCATTGCCCTTCGGAGCTGTCGGCTCAGCCTCGAGTGTTGCTTTCACGGTGGCTAGTTCGCCCTGCAAATCAGATATCTGCATCGACAACTCTGACTTCTGGGTTACAATCAAGGAAATCTCGGCATCGTGGGCAGAGCGAAGTTTCGTGGTCTCTTCAGCACGTGCCTTGGCCGCCTCTTCCAGTTCTGCAGCATGATTAGCGGTCATTGCAACGATAGACTCTTTGGTGAGATTAAGCTGATCAGTAACAGTGGAAAGATCGTCTTTTGAATTTGAGAGTTCCTGGGCCAAGCGAGTGACTTCGGCACTGAGTTCCGAGGACGGGTCTGGCGAAGCTTCCCCAGCAGCCCGAGCTGCATCCCGCTGATTGGTCAGATTCTCGATGTCCGTTTTCGAGGCTTCAAGTGCGGCCTTCGATTTGACCAAATCATCCTGTGTCGCTTTCAATTCCAGAGACAATTTGCTGATTTGTTTTTCGAAACTCTTGGATTGCGTTTCTAGAATTTCAGCATGCTCGGCGCGTAGGCTTTCTATAGTCGAATCGTGGTTGGCCTGTAATTGAGCAGCTGTTTGGTCAAACCCTCCGCGAACCTCAGCGAGATCCTGCTTGTGGATCTCACTTGCTTCTGACTAATTATCATGCCTAAGCCTGTATTTCCAAAAAGTTCGTATGATAGAACGGACCTTCGCTCGTTCGAAAGCCTCCTGAAGCAATTTATCGTGTTCAGCCTTGACGTCATCGACTTTGGCGTTATACTTCGCTTCTTGGCCCTGGAAGAATATTCACGTCGATTCGGACAAAGCAATTGGGAAAAGAGCTCACTTCGAGTTCCGCAGTAATTCGTTGGATCTCGGCCGACAATTCACTTTGTTTATTGAGGTAGTTTTGTTCAGCTTCCTGTAAAGCAGCGGAATGAGCGTCCGCTGTAGCGAATGCTTCAGCCCGTGCATGTTCATTGTCCGCTTTTGCTTCGTTGAGATCAGCTTTTAGCGTTTCTAGCTGTATGACGAGCTCAGCCTGTGCTTGAGCAGCAGCTTGTACAGCGTTCTCGTGAGATGCACTGATCTGTTCGGCTCGTGCGCTGGACTCCGCCTCTTTAGCTTTATAATCGTCTTCGATTCGCTGAGCAGCAGCGTGGGCTTTCACCACCACCTCCTCCAGTGTCTGGATTTTGAGTGCGAACGTCAAACGCTCATCCTCAGCAGTCTCTTGACTTTCTTTCAATTCCAATATTTCGATTTCGAGTTCCGAAACTTTGTTTGCATTCTCCTCCTTCTCAGCTTTCATTTCAGCAATCTGTGCTACAAGTCCTTCGAAGCTGATGGTCTTCTCCTTCAACTCCTCCTCCACAGCATGACTCTTGGCCAGGACTTCTTCCAATGCGGTGTCATGAGCGGCCTTTAGTGCAACAATCTCCTCCTGAATTGCTGAAAGATCCGCCTGAACTTTGAGTAGAGACTCATGCTCCAACGAAGCGGCTTGAAAATCTTCAGCTGATTGGCTGTCATTCACTTTGAGCAGAGCCAAGTCATTACCCTGGGTTTGAATTTGCTCTTGCAGAGTTTGAACAAGCTCTTGTTGTAAGACAAGAGACGACCGCGCATTTTCGAGCTGTGCCAAGTATAAAAAAGACAGATCAAAACATACGTGTTGATGACAACTCACTTCTTCCTGAACGGCAGTAAGTTTGGAAACGGCCTCTTCCTGCTCAGTTTGCAATTTCGACAAGGTCTCTCGGGCTTCCTTCAACTGTGCTTCTAAGGCTGTCTTTGACCCTTCCAACTCTGACAGAATGACATCCTTGGCCTCAGCCTCAGCCTTTGCAGCTTCCAAAGAAGCTTCGAGATGGCCTATTTGGCCTTCAAGGTCAGAAATGCTGTCGGCTTTAGCTTTGAGAGCTTCACCACTTTCTTTGAGCTACCGAACGAGGGAGACAATTTAGACCGAAGATATAAGCGAACACATTTGAACGAACCTTGTTCTGTAAGTCTTCAATTACCTTGCCATCTTCACCTCGTACTTCTCGAATGGATGATATAGATGGAGACGACTTCGACGGTTTGGTATGAGAAACCGAAGCGGTCCTCGAAGCTGTCTTGGGAGCAGCCGCACTGAGTGCTACAGGCTTAGCCGCAGTGGATGAGGAAAGACTCTGGCGAGAGGTGATGGAGGAACGTTTTGCAGCAACGTCAGACACAGACGCCCGCGGCCGGGCGGCGGCACTTGTTTTCGCATCACCGTTCGTTGGTGATGTGACTGAAGCACGCGGAGCTGAGGTTGCGGAAGCAATTGGAGGTTTCGTATTTACAGAGGAAGACAATGCCGACCGGACAGCTGGAGGTTTGGAAGAGGGTGCAAGAGAAGCTCGTCTAGATGGAGGAGGGGCGGGCTTGGACATTGTTGGTTTAGCAGTTGCGTTGCTGGCCGCTGAGGCACTAGTAGATTTCTTCACAGTGCCGGTAGGCCTGGTGGATGAAGGCAATGGTGCTTTGGCCGGAACTTTCGCAGCACCAGCACCAGTAGCAGAGTTGGAAATCTGTAATGAAATCATGTTAAAAAGATATCACCATCAAACACGTTGGTACTCGCTTTCTTCACAGCAGTTGAACCATTGCTTTTGCCGACGCCTGATTTCACCGGCGTCACTGCCTTGGGGTTGACACCGGCTGCTGAATTATCTTTTTCAGCGCCTTTGGGAGATTCAGCTTCATGTTCGGAAGTAACATCTGCGTGCGTGGGTATGGGGACAGGGACTTCGGGAGGTATATCGTGCTGAACTAAGCCATTTTCCGCAGACTCTTGCTCGTCGAGCTTCTCAACTGGCTCGGACATTACACTTTCGGCGGGAGCTGAGTGAAAATGGTCATGGGCCTCGTGTTTTGTCATGTTTCGAAGTTTGCGCACCTTCTGACGCCGTTTCTGATCCCTGATCTATATTTCCCTCCACGTAGTCGAGGTCTTTGTCAGATGCAGAAGTCGCGCTCAGCACATCTACTTCAGCCATTATATGAAACGATAAAATAAGTTCAAAAAAGAGGTTTGGAAGCTTGAATGGTGGGGGTGAGAAATTGCCCAAATCAAGCAAGGGCGGAGTGACGCGTCGCGCGACGGCGCGTATATTTACTTCCGAGGCGTCTGTCTAATAATCAATTCTTACTATACAACAACTATACAATGGGCGTGAGTACGAGCTCAGTACTGCTCAGTATGTACGTACAGTTCTATCAACTGGTCCTGGTCTATCTACCTAATTCTGCCTGAATTCTACCCGCCAAACATTCATCTCAGGTCAGCATAAAGATTGAGAGCGTTCAATGCGGGCTCTGCGAGTGTGTTATGGTTGTAGCTCAGAACGGCGACCTTGAAAAGTGGTCATTAGTCGGCATCATTTGGTGTCCCGGGCCAATTTGAAGGACTTACTCCTCCAGGTTCCACATTGAAATGTGTACCAAGCTTAAGTGGGAACTGGATCCATCTTGAGATCAGAACACGACTACGGCGCGTTAGCATTTCACAGTAAAGCGGAAGCGAGCGAGGAAAGACTTACGAAAAATGTCCGTGAGCAACGATCACCACGTCTCGCGTGTTCAAGCCCTCTTCGTGGTACTCTCTATGATATTTGCGAACCTATCGACAGCAGCAGATTGGAAAAGGTAGAATGGTTATACGAAATGCACGCACACTGTCTATAATGCGGTCCACGCGATTTTCCATCTGTTCAACCGACTCGCCTCCTGGACATCTGTACCGATCATGAGACTCACAGAACACCAAATGAATATACATACCCATCTAGCCAGATATTCCAGTCGGGGCGCTTTTCTTTGATTTCCGATGACAACAACCCTTCATACTCTCCTGCAACTGGGGATTAAGCGGGCGGCTTCATCGATGAGGGATGATTCGATGATGAAACAGACCATAGTCCCATTCCCGAGCTTCCTCCGTCAAAATATGATTCGGAATCTCGACGTGACCAAAAAGAAGGTGGAAAGTCTTGTGAGCACGTTGACGAGGAGATACGAAGACAGTGCAAAGATTCTTGGGATCGATAGGTCCTAAGGACGTGGGAGAATGAGTAGCTGTCTTCAATATCGTACCCAAAAACGATACATACTGCCTTCGCCGACGAGGATAGTTGCCTTCTCTTTGACTTGTCGTTCTCCTCTGGCAGTGAGGGGAATATCGGTACGGCCAGTCTGTGTAGTTTCATAGAGTGCATACATCCATGGACAAGGTAGAAATACCAACATGTCTCCTATGAAATAGCAGAATGTCCGGGATCAGGTAATGAGTCGGTAACGAAGACGAAGATGGTGGAGACTGACCCATTCAAAGACCACTCAGTCTCGCCTGATTTGTCGAAAGCAAGAATCAGCTCTCGTATGATCATGATAGAAAAACAGGGCAACGGTCACCGTGGCGAATAACAAATAGACGAGGCATAGGACGAGGCATGATGGTAAATGATAAGTGTGACTGGCTTGATATCCAGGCAACTCTTTTGAAGTAAGATGTTCTGAGTAGGACGTCTAAGGATATCAATGATGGCTTGCAAAGCAAAGGGTGAACAAGCTCGCGCGATCGCCTTTTGCGGCCGAATTGGAATCACATATGATGATTGGAAGTGGTCATTGTCCGACTCTCTAATGTAACACATGGAGGACTGACCAAATTATGACAAGATTCAGTAGTAGGAAAGAGACTGAAGTGGACTCTGCGCGGACTGCAAATAATTACAAGGAATAATAATGTACGAGCGCCTAACAAACTTTGATACATAATATACGTGCTCTTCGCAGTGACACCATCATGTTTGACGAATGTAAGCTGGAAGAATTCTTTCCTGACCTTTGTTAACGATGTCACAGACGTTGAACACACTACCGCTGCTGTCTCATCGCAGAGTCGTGGATTGCAGTACGAGGGTTTCGAGCCTGCGCAGCCAGAAGAAATCCTTGACTTTGACGTAGTGCGTAATTTCGCTTTTCCGACTGAAAATTGGAGCCTAATCTACGCGTCAAGCCAGAGGCTCCAGTTGTAGAGCCTCCTCAATCCCCGATATTTGACCTTGGTCAAGTACAATGTGCCATCAATGCTCCTCTCGTATCTCTCGTGGTCTGCTCCGACATGCTCGTTATGGGTCTCGCATCCAATGTGCTCATATTGATTGAATTGGCCCATGCTACACAAGTCACCAAGATACAGATTCCGGCCAAACCAAATGAAATGACGTTGCACAAACTGTTCATGGACCCGTCCGGGAGGCACATCATCATAACTTCTACACAAGGACAGAATTGGTATCTATACAGAACATGGAAGAAGCCGCGTCAGCTGAAGACATTCAACAAACTTGTCATAGAGAGCATTGCGTGGAACAAGGCGGCGATGTTATCCAATGCCCAACCTACATCTACGCGGGAAATACTGCTCGGTGCCCGGAATGGAACTGTATATGAAGCCATGCTCAATGCCGAGGAAGACTTTTTCAAGTCGCAGGAACGCTACCTTCAACCCGTGTTCTCCTTGCCGGAACTCCATCCTGTGACTGGCGTTAAATACGAGTATTTCCCTCCATTAGACCCGAGAAGGGCCTTAGTGGTGGTGACGACTCCCTCGCGGATTTATCAATTTGTTGGAACTCCTGATCGTCGCTCTGATGATAGTGGACGTATATTCTCAACAATGTTCGCTTCGTATAGAGATAAGGTTCCTAAAATCTTAGAACTTCCTGGTGATACGCAGCACTCTGAACTTCACTTCTACACTTCTAATCCTGAGCAAGCGAACTCACTGCCAAGGTCACTTGCTTGGATGACTGGTGAGCGGAGATTCCGTAATGTATCGTCCATAAGCCTGACTGCTGACCAGCTCCGGGAATATACCACGGGAACCTCAACTTTGAGAGTACCACGGACGACTTTATCGACGCCGCCGACGTCTTGCCTTACAATACATCTGGAGGCGTATCGGAAGTTCCACTCTCAATTGCATTAACAGACTTTCACTATGTCATTCTCTACAAAGATCGGATCGCCGGCATATGCAATTTAGACGACAAAGTCACATACGAAGAACCTCTTCCACTGGTAACATCAAATTCCCTTCCTTTCCGTGATCATAATTGACCGTCTTCCAACAGAGGCCCGGTGAAGAGGTCCGAGGGATCACTGCTGATCCCGTTCGGAAAACGTACTGGGTGTACACTGATCAATCCATCTTCGAGTTATTGGTTGGAAATGAAGATAGAGATGTGTGGAAAATTTACTTGGAGAAGAACCAGTTCGAGACTGCATTACGCCATACCAAGGTTCTTTCTTGCTTTCACTTCTCGAAAGGCAGTAATCGAATCAAAAATAGACCGCAAGACAACGTAACCAAGTCTTAGCTGCTCAAGCAAACACCTTTTTCTCAGAAGGACGGTTCTTCCAGGCAGCCCAGTGCTATGCTCAATGCTCAGTGTCTTTCGAGGAGGTGGTACTCAGATTTCTGGACGTCAATGAGCGAGACGCTTTACGGTCATATATCATCTCGCGACTGGAGAGAACCAAGAAGACTGACATTACCCAGCGGATGATGTTGGCTACATGGTTAGTTGAATTCTATCTCAGCAAATGCAACGAACTGGATGATATGGTCGCCTCTGAATCGGTGTTACATGATGCTGGAAACTTGCAAGCAGAACGTGCTATCCTCGAGGATGATCTCCGGCACTTTTTCGAGACCTACAAGGTTAGTGGATATGGCTGACGTCTAAATCTGGCTGGTGATGTCTTGTCCAGAATAACCTTGACCCAAAAACGACATATGAACTCATTCAAGGCCATGGTCGAACGGATATGTACCTACACTATGCTACTGTCATTGGTGACTCTGAGCGAGTAATCGAACATTGGGTTATGGAGGAGGAATGGTCAAAGGCAATCGATACCCTCAATCGACAGGTGCGATGAAATTCCATCTTTCTACGCGGATTTGTACTCATACCATCACACCCAGTCAAATCTCGAACTGTATTACAGATTTGGCGCTGTACTTTTGCGGCAAGCACCGACGGAGACGGTCGACTCATGGTTGAAACAACCTACTTTGGATCCAATACGCCTCATACCGTCGCTGTTACAGCTTCAGCATGCTCCTCGCGACCCTCTTTCACCGAACCAAGCCATTCGGTATCTTAACCATATTGTGTTCGAACAACAAAATACTTCCCCTACCATTCATAATCTTCTCGTCACCTTCTATGTCCTTCCTGCCTCCGCTCCATCGAGTTCGGCTACTTCAGACGACGGTCCGATCCTCCGATTCCTTTCGACTGCCCCAGCGGATCCTATCACTGGGAAGCCTTACTATGACTTAGACTACGCCCTGCGTTTATGCAAACAGACGGGCCGTACACAACCTTGCGTGCATATTTATTCCAAAATGGCTCTGTATGAAAATAGCGTTGACCTAGCACTAGAGAAAGGAGATCTAGAGCTAGCAAAGATCAATGCCGATATGCCTGAAGATGATCAACCTTTGAGGAAAAAGCTATGGCTGAAGATTGCACGCTATGTCGTACAAGACAAGAAGGATATCAAAACGTGCGTGTGGTCTGCGATTTGGACAATTGGATTTCTGACTTGGTTGGTGTTTGACAGAGCCATGCGATTCTTGGAGAACACAGATCTCCTGAAGATTGAAGACATCTTGCCTTTCTTCCCGGACTTTGTCGTAATTGACGATTTCAAGGAGGAAATTGCCCATGCCCTGGAGGGGTATTCGTCTCATATAGACATGTTGAGAAACGAGATGGATGACGCAACTCGAACAGCAGAGTCCATTAAGCAGGATATCAATGCACTTCGGAATCGCTTTGTAACGATTGATGCGGGAGATACTTGTTCAGTCTGCTCCCATTTACTATTGACGCGACAGTTCTACGTTTTTCCTTGTAGACACAACTTTCATGCCGACTGTCTCATTAGTTTGGTAAGTGGAGCTCTAATCCAGATAAAGAACTCAGTTTTGACGTCGCTGTAGGTAAAAGAATACTTGCCGGCTCATTCGCTCCGTCGGATACTCGCATTGCAAACAGAACTAATGAAGGGTGCCGGTACTCCAATAATTAGTGCAAATATCACCAGCCCAGCTCCAGTCAATCCAGCTGTACAACCACAAAGCCGTCAACCCCATACTCAACGTACTCTCCTGTCTGCCCACTTCACCAATCCACTTCAAAATGGCACTCGGGCAGCGAATCTCCTTGGACGAAATCTTCTCTCTGCGGGAGACAAGATACGAGATTTGATTGTTCCGGATGCGCTCGCTGCGTTGGTATCTGCGCCGACATGGATACCAGGCATTGGGGGCGGAAGGCGAAACGGAAACGATACTGACGAAGGGAAAAAAGTTGAAAAACTTCGAGCTGAATTAGATGATCTCCTGGCAAGCAATTGTCCTTTGTGCGAGAGTGTCGTGGTCGGGTTGGATAAGCCATTTGTTGCAGAAGGCGAGTTGGATACAACGTGGACGTTGTGAATGTTGTTCACATTTTTCATTTGTTAGTTGCTAAGTTATTTATTTAACAATATATCAGCCTAATAGTACATGTATACGGAATAAAACTTCGAATGAATATTAGCCATTGATTTTCTTCGTCCTGCCAGCTTTTCTCCGTATTCTTGCGGCTTTACGAGCGCCCATCTATGGGGTGTAAGTATCATTTAGAAAACTTTAGGTACCAGGAAACATGCCTTAGCTTTATCCTCCTCTAATCTATGTTTCTCTTCTGCCGCTCTTCGTCTTTCTAGAGTCACTTCCCTGCGTCTGAGGGCGGTCAGACTGACCAGCTACTAGGTTCATGTTTTGGGACATACCGGGTAACCTCAGCAACTTTCTCGTCCTTTAATTCCTTTTCCACCTTCTTGATGGCAAGAGATCTCTTTGTCTGCTCCATGCGAGCTGCCCAGCTTTTTGTTTTGACACCATCCGACAAACGAGACCGACTACGATATATTCAGATGATGAGCTAAGAAAGAACAGTTGAAATCGTACACAGTGGCAGATCTGGCCGTCTTCCAGCTCTTCCCTGAGACCCTTCCGTTCGAAGAAGAGGGTAGCTCGAGCGGGCTGCTGTTGTTGGAAGGAAAAGAGTCCATGGCGCTAACCTGGCGCTAGTTGAAATTTTAATGCGCGGACCGTAGAAAACGCTCGAAGGCGGAAGTCCATGAATAGCTATCGTATGCCCATTGGGCGAGAAAGATTTTGAGTGAATCTATCGTTACACCTGTCAAAGCGTGTAAAATCGAGATTATCTTGTCAAGTTTAAAAAATAGGTTCAGATCAAATATCAAATTACAGGTTTCTTAGGTTTTCTGTTCTCTACCGCCATCTCCGCTGGCAGAGCCATGCAGAGGTCCCCAAATCCTTCTGTGGACCCTCATGATGCCCACCTCAGACGCCTTCTTGACCAACGAGCGACCCGCGCCGACCTTCATTCTCGAGTTCCTTCTCTTTCCGAGTTCTCAGATACACCTTCTTTATACAGTCATGCTTATTTTTCTCCTCAGCCCGCTCACTTCAACAGTCACGTAGATGAATTGTCCAGCAATTTCGCTTCTCCTATCCGTTCAGACCGCGATCGGTTCAACGATCTTGCTGTCAGTATGCTCGACATGGACGACGAACCTCGGTCTTCTTATTCTTCGAATGAATACGACGATGTGGATGGTGGAGACCAGAGTACTGTTGAACAGCATCAGGAGGAGGAGGAACTTGCGATGCCTCGCCTGAGTCTACTTGGTCCCAAGATGCGCTTCCATTCTAAAGCCCCTTGGGAGTTAGATGACTCCGTGCTACAGCAGGACGAAGAGTCGGAGGATGACATAGATAGTCATTCTGTCATGTCGTCTGCTACTCGCAATAAAGGAGGTGCAGCTCGTCACTTTCGTTTCGGCGGCTCAAAGTTAGGAAATAACAACGGAAGGTCTAGTAGAGAATCTAGTAGGTCTCGGCGGGTGGCTAAGAAGTCGTTCGATACCACTTCCTCTCAAACTTCATATGGGCGTAGCGCAATTCAGTGAGTCCACAATCGCTTTCTCAACCAAATCGTTCGTCTCACTGTCCCACAGCACTTTAGCTCAGGCCAGTCTATCCTCGACGTCCTTAGTCCCAGGAGGTCCCCATCAACCATTTTCTCCTGCTCATGCGGAGTCCCCTTCTTCGGCGCACTTCTCTCCTTCTGGCCCTCGTTCACCTGTTTTCCCTGCACACGTCGTAGAAGGAACCACTACGACTCGTAGCTCAGGCAGTGGTGAGTCTGAACCACGCCCGTCGTTCGCATATTCGGTGGAAGATACACATCCCTATGCTCGATCAAATGCCGCTGCCCCTTTGGAACATGACTCTCGAGCTTTATCCAAAAAGATTGATTTTCCCAATATACCTCGCAGTGAGACCGTTTCATCCCTAACCAATTCCACTGCTTCGTATACATCCATAAACCAGCAGCCTCAGATATCGCTCTCTGCACAGCCAACGCACGAACCTTTACCGCAGAGTCCTCGGCTACAAACCTTTGGTCGCGAGATTTCATCTCCTGTAGCGTTTCGCAGTACCACCCATACGGTCGAACGTGCTGACTTCCTTCCTCCTCGAACGGGAAATATATCCGGTTGGACTGAGCGCGCCGTTTCGCCTTCCTTTAATCTCATATCTCTAGAGGAAGCACGAGCTCAAAGGTCTCGAAGCATTACATCTCAAAGCACCACCACACATCCGAGTTCATCTGTTCTTCTTGAAGATCGTCAAAGCGAGCAAATCTTCAGTCACAGTGTTACTTCTAGGGCTCGCGCTCGATCGATAAGTGCGGGTGCTAGAGCAAAACAGGCGCTCACAAGCATGGTCGGGAATACTCCGCCCAAACAGGAGCGCCGTGGGTCCGAGCCTTCCGTTGTGGTCACTCCAACCAGTGATAGCAAAGTCCTCAAGCATAAGAAGAGTGGGCTCATGAGGCTTTTCAATGGCGGACGGGACGAGAAGACTCCCCCTCCCCCTGTGCCTTCGTTGTCTGAAGGTTTTGCTGCTTTCAATGCACAACAATCTTCTGTGCCAAAGGGTCCCAAAGTGAACCGAGTTCCTCCCCCACAGGTGACACCCTCTATGTTTGAGAAATCCCACTTTGTTGAGGGATCACAGGTCTCATCTCCAAAACTAACTACCAGCCCTAAATTTACACCTCCTCCTTTGAATATTGTGGACTCAAATCATGTTACTGGTACCCTTCGACCTCAATTCCACGGTGAGGTTGCACAAAGTGCGCCTGCGAATGTGACTGAATTCCCATCGCTCAAACTGCGACCAATCTCCACAGTGTTCAGTTCTCACTTTGGTGATCACATCTTGCCATCACCCTCTTCTGATGATGAATCAGATACACCAAGCTCACTACAGAGCCCCATCACAGGGATCTCTCCTGTAACTCCCGGACCTTTCAGCCGTCCCAATGAGCAAAACTCAAACTCTCATCAACACAAGTCCTCATCAGGTTCTGGTGGTAATGTGGAAGATCAGTCTGCAGTCATTCGAGCTCTGCGAGATCAGATTGTGACGGCCAAACGTGCTTGGCAACGACAAATCTGGGAGTTGGAAGGCCAAGTAAGAGATCTGAAGATCGAGGTGGAAGATTTGCGTAACGCTGGGAATGTGCAAGGGTATTGTGAGCTTTGTGGCAGAGGTACCCCGAACTCGCGTGAGAGCTCTGGCGAAAGTTCACAGGGCGATGAAGAGAGGAAACCTGGTAGTGTGGTCAACAGACCAAGAGCCAGGACTGGGACAGGTCAATCCCGATTCGGAAGTGCTGTTTGATCTGTTTCTCGTCTCCCCACATCATGATTACTTCTTTGCGATGTCTATATCCATTTTTTTATCGTTCATACTTGTCCACGGATGTTCACATTCATTTCAACCAATGTATACTCCCCAGTAATTATTCTTAACTTCTTATTACTATTTGTTGTTGTAGTGTCACTGTCATTCCCAGCCCATTTTTTCCGACTCCATTGTCGTTACCTCTCTTTCTGCCATTTTTGTTAGTTTTTGTTAGCTCGACGAATATGTCAAGTAACCTAGTCATTCTCTACTGACGTCTTCAAACACTCATATGCATCAATCGTTGTTTTATCGTACTACTTCGTTTTGTACCACACATCGTTATATTCGGAACATATTGCACAATCTTTTCGTATACATTGTTTCTGCGCAGTATCTCGGTATGGAATACAAGATTTCCCCCACTCAAATGTCCTCGTCAGCTCCAATGAGCCAACCAATTCCCTTTGAAAAGACCCTCGATGCTTGAGTCTGCACGTCGTCATTATCGGGCCCTTTTCTGCTTCCACTTCTGGACCGCTCATCTCCTTGAGAAAGCTGAGAAAGTTGTGACCGACCACGATGACTAACGGAAAACGGGAAATTAGCAGCAACGGTATTGAAGGTTTTGCTGGCGAGCGCCCTGGCGTCTGGCGTATTCAGTAATGGAGGAGAGGGCATGTGAAAATCGCGCAACCGTGTTTGTAAGGAAGCAGCGATTTTGGGTAATGACTGGGTATTTTTCGGGTGGACAGTTGTGACAGCTCCGTTATGGCTGGTCTTCAATCTCTCCTGTCTGGCCTCGAGATCTTCTTTCTCCAAACGCCTCCATGCCGTCAACACGTCGTGCAACCTATCGGGGGGACATATCTCAATCGCACGTCCCAGAAGGAGTAGCTTCTTATCAACATCGTCAAATTCTGGTTGACGACCTAGCTGGAAACATGCTACCCAGCAGACCTCACTAGCTTCCCTGACTTTGGGGTCGCCTGTGCCCATAAGCGAAGCGCGGAGGTTGAGCACAGTGTCAATCATACGTTGGCTAGTCTCATATGCCCGACTAAAGTCCTCAGCCTGTAATGCAGTGTCTGCTAGCATAGCGAAAGCCTTTACTTCAGCAGCTATATCGTCTCTGAATCCAAGTTTGTACACCAAGTCCAGGATAACTTCGGTATGTTTGTATGCATCCACATTACTGGAAAGCACTTGTGATACCAAAGACAAACGGTCCTTAGTGAGCCTTATCTCTATTGGAGATATTGGCATTCCGGGGCGAGACACGATATTGAAGGACGATAGGCGAGAAGTAGCCTCAATAAATTCTTTTTCCTTGATCAACCGGTCGGACAAAGGGGGGACATCAAGACTAGACATGTGTTAAGCACGAAGGAGAGATAGCAGAGTAGAAGATTACCATTCATAAGCTAATTTCATTTCACCGAACTTATAATTTCCTGAACTGGCGTTATCGTAAAATTCATGTGAGCAGGCAAGACAGATGTCTTCCAGAGATTCTCTATCGAACTCGAGTTGAGTTGTCTTGCGAAGTAAGTCTTTCGCAACCTCGAATTCTGAGGCAGCACGGGTCAATGCAGAAGTCAACGAAGAAATATTGAGACTTACTTCCAGTACTGAGAAGGCCGCCGAAGTAGATTCGAATGATCTCGTCTCGAGGAAGAAGCCCAAAAGCGCCTTTGATTTTGTTCTCCCCTGCAAGTTTTAACATATCCTCAAGTAACCATGCCCAGTCCTCCAGGGATGTCAATTCGTCTTCGGAACCGCCAGCTCTTCTAGCCATTCGGTTTGCCCATGCTCTTTGCTCTGCGAGACCATTGCTGCTCTGTAAAAACCATCTCAGGGGAGCAGGCACACTCCATCGAGAAAATATCTCTCCAGATTCAAGGTGAACATCGAGAATATCAAGCGCTCTGGATAAAGAAGACAGCGGCAAAGCATTGAAGAAGATCAATAGATCGGATGGTGTTGCCCGAGGTCGACTTGTTGAAGGCGTGACGAAAGCACCTAAAGATGAGATTGTCATGTCCGCCGCATCCTCCTCGTTTTCGGTAGCAGTCATCTCCCAAACTGGAAGGCACTCAAAAATACCACTCATTGTTGACCATTCATTGAGGCTGTCGCTGCCGTATAAGCAAGCAAGTGCTAAACGTACCATATCGTCTTCTTGCTTTATGATTCTCTGTGCAGCTGGTAGGGTTGGCTTGGAAGCCTCGAAGACGGATAGAACCATTTCTAGTGGTGCATGGAGTATGTATTCGTAAAGAAGTCGTTTGGGAAGCTGGGGCTCAGGTTTACCAGCGCGTTCCGCGCGAGATTCAAGGACAAAAAGGTAGGGTATGACGAGATGAGTAATATCGTGTGGTAGAGTAAATGGTGTTGAATGAGCCAAATACGCGCGGATAATAGCAGTAGGATTCATAGCGCGCCATCGAGCCAAAGTCCAGTCTTCGTCTTCAGATTTATGTCCACGGGGTACATCGTACACAAGCCTAGATAGTAAGCTTAAATCTTCCCCCAATTCATCCAGATGAGAAACATTCTGTGAAGCCCCATGCTGGATGAGCGTGAGTACGATGTCGATCATTCCGGTGGCCTCTATGATGTCGTCGACGCGATTCCGGTACCATTCAGAAACACTCTCAGCGTTTAGAATGTCTTCCGGAGCCTCCAATGCAGTTATGACCGGTGTGGGGTCAATTATGGTGTCGAAACCAGAAAGAGCATCGGAGCGTTGGACCGCACGGCGAACGGTAGGAAGCTCAGAAACATCCTTTTCGGACCTCCAGTCACTTGAATCAGATCTTTGCTCAAAGCTGGTAAGACTATCACAAGATGGGAGGAGGAAATGATAATCGGTAGGATTTGCATATGCAGGAATGTGTTCCAGAATGGTAAATCGGTGGGGCCATAAACATGCTGAGTGCCGGTAGTGAAGCACACGGAGAGCACCAAACCATTGATGAATAGCAAGAATCAATGCTGATTGTAGAAGGTCGACTGTGAGGAAGGCGGAAAGGGTGACGGGAGGGAGAATAATGTTGGTACGTGGCGTTACTGGGCCTGCGTTGGTTTCAGCCCAAGGATCATCTTCCCACTCTGGATCCTCCACTTCCACCTCTTTTTCTACCGGTACAATTGGTTGTTCCTTGCATAGTTCCACGAAAGTATTCAACCGGTCCAGCCGCTTCAAGAGAATAGCCCGGATGTGACAAAGCTGAGCATCAACCGGCAACTCTCTGAAGTATTCAGTCAGAGTCTCCGCAGGTGTTTGTTCTCCTGTGTCGCTCTCGCTCGGGAGAATGTTCTTGACGCGTTCCAGTGCTGGCTGTGTACGCTCAAGTCCGACCTCCAATATCACTCTTTGGAGGGTCAGGTCATCTACAAGTCTGTCGCTGCATGCCACAGAGACCCATAGATCATCATGGATGGCTTTCAATACATCCTGAACGTTGTTTACTGTGAGTTCTTCATCCGTGAGCTTGATCCAGCGCGTGTAAGCGGAAGAAGGCATTGCAAGCACAAGCGCCCATTAAAAATTTGAGCGCTCCGAACCGGCGTTCCATGAATCGTGATACACACACCTTTCCTTCCTTGGCACTTGCTATGCTCTCATGAAATAAACCGCTTTTCGACGACCGACAATGAAAATAGAACTTTTTCCCTCTCCTTTTCTGCCATTGCCATAATCATTCTAAGAATATCCAAAACATCTAGATAACGACATATAATAACTGGTCCTTTTATGGTTCATTGGTACCTAGGTTTATCTGGTTATCCAAAATCCGAACTCATGATTTTCTCTCGTCAAGCTTCGAATCGCGTTGTTCAATGTAATCCCATGGGAGGTCAACAGGGTGTTCACGGAAACAGTATTCATGTTCTTTCTAATATATCTGCACGAAATCCGATCTAATCCTATCTTTCAGACGGGCTTCAAGTTTCCCGTGTAAACTTTGGTAATGAGTTGTTCTCTTCTCCTCCTTGACCAGTCGGGAACTAGGAGGTGTCAATTACTCTACTGCCTTACTGCCTCGCCTCACGGCATTGGGGCCTTCAGCTTTTCGTATGGCTACCTTCATATAAAAGTAGGCCAGTTTCGTCTTCAATCTGCCAGCTTTTCCCCAAGATGCCTATTACTCTCAATCCCTCACCCGCCGACACTAGTAAATTCAAGGTTGCCGCTGTACAAGCCGAACCGTATGCACTTAAAATCTCTAAAGGAAACTGACGTCACAGATGTTTCTACATAGCGTCTGGTTGGATCTACAGGGCGGCGTCGATAAGACCATCCGTATTATCCAAGAGGCTGCGGCCCAGGGCGCGAAGATCATAGGATTCCCTGAGTGCTTTATTCCCGGTAAACCGTGGCCCCTTCAACTTGGAACTGTGAATAGTTTTTAATTTTGTCTTATGGACAGGCTATCCGTGGACGCCGT
This sequence comes from Lentinula aff. lateritia, assembly GCA_027886305.1. NCBI lineage: Eukaryota > Fungi > Basidiomycota > Agaricomycetes > Agaricales > Omphalotaceae > Lentinula > Lentinula aff. lateritia. The sequence continues at coordinate 398,966 of MU794944.1, read as the reverse complement.
GGGCGAACACTTTTGTTCAAGCTCAGCCCGTGCTTAAGTTGTACCAGGAAAATTCCCTGGCCCTCCATTCTCCCGAAATGGACCGTATTCGGGAGGCGGTCAAAGAAGCCGACGTAAATGTTGTTCTAGGTTTCTCGGAGCGAGATGGCTCCTCCTTATACATTGCCCAAGCCACCATCACTCAGGATGGAAATATTGCAAACCATCGTCGTAAAATCAAGGTTAGTTCATCGGTTGTCAGAAACACAATTCAGTACTGATACCCTCCCGGACTTCCCAGCCTACGCACTACGAGAAGACCGTCTTTGGCGATGGCAGCGGTAAGTCAGGCATTGCTTATTATATTTTTCTGAACTCGAAATCGATCCACATCTACAGCACAGTCCATTTACAACGTTGTTCAGACACCTTATGGGCGTGTAGGTTCTCTGAATTGCTGGGAGCAAATTCAAGTCAGTTATGAATGGGGGTTTTGCATAGTCGCGTTCTCATACAATCCTAGCCTTGGTTAAAGACCCATTTCTACGCTCAACACCCACAAATCTTTGTGGGCGCATGGTGGCCAGCTTTCCCTGTTTCTTTAGGCGGATCTCCCTATATAGTTTCGGGCGAAGCTTCAAGTCGTATGACCCAGAACGTTGCGATGGAAGGTGGCTGTTTTGGACTCGCTTGCTGCCATGTCGTCAGCGAAGCCGGGGCAGAAAAGATGAAGCTGACTGGGTTCCCATGGTTCACCTTTCCGGGCGGTGGTTTTACCACAGTGAGTACCAATCACAAAATTCATATGATTGACTTTGACTTCTTTCAGATATACGGACCAGATGGGTCTGCCCTGACTGAACCTCTTGACCCAGGGAAAGAAGCTATTGCAATCGCTGAGATCTCCCTGGATAAGATCAATGAAGTAAAGATCGTAGCAGATATCATGGGCAACTAGTCAGTTAAAATCCGCATCACCGTAATGGGATTTATTAACTTCGAGTACAGCTCCCGGTTCGATCTATTCCACACTGTTGTTGATGGAAAAAATTGGGCACCCGCAGAATACGCACGTAGCGAGGAAGGGATCGCTGCGGTGAAAAGGCAGGCAGAGATTGATAACATTGGGAACAGCAATTCTTTCGTTGCTTCAGTAGATGTGAAAGGAAAATGATGCTGCCATACTTGATCCTACCCAATATCCATTAGCATGTACATACATACCTTTGAGCCACGGATATGAATACTTTCAAAGGGAATCTTCGTCGAAATTTTACACGAATGACGAATCAACAAGAACGTGAAATGCCCAGTAAATACCTTCTATACCATTCAAGGAACCATCGAAAACTGAAGAGTCTAGTCTACATCAGATGAACACCAGGCTGGAGATCACGATAGACGAGTTAGTACCGCAATTGAGCACTTCAAAACCGGTAGAGAGCTACAGTATATAAAACACAGCAAAGGGGCGTAAGAAACAAACAACATATTGAACCCATGATATAGATGAAAAGCATGTAGTAGAGATCAGGGAAGAAAAGTAGATCAGATCAAACTCTCTTCGTCCCGCAAGTATTCGCCAACATCACTAAAAATAATCAGCGACCGGAAGGAGGAGCGAATAGATAAAAGGCTCACGCTTGGTGAAATACTATAATGGACGTTGGATCTAGCTTTCGGGTGTCGACTGTTGACCGGGCCGTAACACCAAAACCCTTGAAAATAGGGTGAGACTAGGAATTGAATGCAGGATAGATGGCTCGTACCAGCGGCACATCATTCATGCTGTAGACGACGACACCTTGGTGTTCTGGTGTATCTTCAGTTATGCGCCCCAGATGGGCTTTCACAACATGATTTCCATAGAGGAATGGCATCTCGCCGTTGGGCTTGATCCATACCTTTGTTTAGGAAAGGATGAGTACAAGATATTGAAGAGCAAATCCGCCAGACACACCTTGAATTTTGCGTACTGAGCGACATAGTCCAAAGCTGTAATATGCAACTTGAACTTCCCAGATTTGCTGAATTTTCCAAAACATGTGCCAAGGCTGACGAGGTTTTGTCTCGCGACTGATATACCAAGGCGCATAGAGGACTCAGAGACGTAGAAAACTTTGTCTCTATGAAGTCTGAAGCAGTATGGCTCATCCGGTCGATCAATGAGATGAATGAGATTTTTTCCCTGGGTGAAGACGAAGGTAAGTACAGATCGCGAAGCTGGAGAAGAACAGCGACAATGTAATTAGCAAGCTTGGAAAAGAGGGCTTTGGATTCGTCCTCAGTAAGCGGCCGCATTGGGCGTACACGGACAGCTGAGATGGGTCTTTTCAAGTGGCAGTCTCAATTTAAGAGGCTAGTCGAATGTGGAGGCCCAGGACTGAAAGTTAAATAAAGAGAGTTCAAAATTTCCGATTACGTTATGCCAATGATTGAATGGCGCCAATTTAAATAAATTGCTACGAAAGTATTGCAATGTCTTTTGCACCCTCGTTCAGCTCTTTTCCATCGTTTGATTCATTTCCTGACTCTGGGCCCAGCCAGATTCCTAAATTGCAGACGGAAGAAAAATCGGAAAAGAAAAAGAAGACAAAGGGCCGCAGCTCAAAGGGCAAGGAATCGAAGCGTGAAGGCCGTTCTGCACAATCCAAGGACACCTTCGACGCGTCTTCGAGAGCAAAGGCTGAAGAGCCGACAGAGTTTTACTTCTCAGATCGCACAGGGGACTCTGGGAACATTCAATATGGCAAGCTCTCGTCAAGCTCGATACCAAAATACTCCGTCGTCGGCCGTACGCACTGCACTTATTTATAGATTCGTCTATGCTTACTTTGTGTGTTCCAGGAGGTAGAATAATACTCGGACTTTCACCCATTATCACCGCTTTCTCGCGTCGAAGCCAGGTGTGTTAACCTCATGTTCCCCATGTCACATATTTTGGCTGAACCAAGATGCGGACTAGATCACTCTGGATGACAGATCGAAGTCCCTCAAGCTACTGTCTGTCCCTCCGCAACGGAGGCTAACTGCAGATAGCAAATCCACGAGATACCAAGAAAGAGACGGATTTCTTCTTCTAGGACAAGGTCGTAGGTCTCGTACCGGCGACCCTTCCTACCGCGCTATCACTCAAGAAGATAACTCCGATTCTGATTCCGATTCTGTTGTCTCTATTTACAGCAGCTCTGAAGACGAGCGTACTCTCAGTGCTCATGAGGAGACGCTGAGGGACCTTGAACAGCAGCTTTCTGCGGATCCATCGTCCATTACCAATTGGTTGCGTTTACTTTCTCAGACGTTATCGACAACCAGCGTCGCCACGCAGGAAGCACGGAAAGCGCGCTCAAAGATCACAATTCCCTTACTTTCACGCGCACTAGCTGCACACCCTGCGAATGCCACCTCTCCGTTGTTGCGAATCAAATACCTCAGGGCCATAGAGAATGTGTGGAGCGAGTCTCAATGCGATTCTGAATGGGAGGATGCGTTAAAGCTAGGAAACATTGACATGTGGATGGAATGGCTCGAGTGGCGAATCTCTAAGAGTGGTGATGGCTTAGATGGTGTCATTGATGCTGCTCTGCGCATATTCTCTTCACTCGATGACTCTGAGGATTCAGAAGTGGGAAAGTTAAGGGTTTTTTGGAGAATCGCAATAGTTTTCAAGCAAGCAGGCAAGCCAGGCCTCGTCGATTGTGAGTAGCTGCTAACTCGTAATTTCTCTAGGATATCATGAGCGCGCTACCGCTATGTTCCAGGCGCAAGCTGAGTTGTACGCCGCATTTTCACAAAAAGGACGAATTGCTTCTCATTGCTGAATCTAGTGTCTTTGCGAATCCAGAAGCGCTGAATAGTGTACCGCTTGAAATCCGACTGGCTGCCTTCGAAGAATTTTGGGATTCGGAAGTTCCCCGAATGGGCGAGCCTCATTCCAAAGGTTGGTCGCACTGGGTCTCACACAAGCAAGAACGCAATCCGCTTACAGTCGTCACTCCGTCTGTCACTCTTACATCTACTGAACTTGATCCCTATCGTCAGTGGGTCGAATATGAAACTCGAGCTGACTGCGCAGGACAGCTTCCTGCACGTACGACTGATGATAACATCGACTCAGATCCTTACTCTACGATTCTTTTTGTGGATATCCGACCTTTTCTTCTTGACCTGCGAACACAGCGCTCCAAGAACGTCTTTCGCCTTGCGTGGCTTTCGACCCTTGGTCTACACATACCTGGATTTTCGGCTTCGTTGTCGAGTTCTGGAGACAGCTGGGATGATCGATGGAGCTACATTGATCTCACCAAGCCCGCATTTCTCGATGCAATACTCCCTACCGCGGACGCTCAGAACGTATCATTAACGGCGGATGCCTTAGCAGGTGCTCTAGTCGGCAGACAAAAAGTTTACAAACAAAGTTTTGGTCCTATGAAGAATTGGTCTTTGGGCTCTTTCCACTTATTTGACCCGATATATGGAACCACAGGAATGTGGAATACGTTGGATATCGCTGACGTGGACACTGCTTTTGTGAGCAGAGTATTTTCCTCTCTGCGACTAGGCCCAGAGGATATAGAATGGGATTCACTCTCATTGGCCTTTGAAACCGCATTGAGCGTAAAAAGGTAAAACCACATTATACTACCGATTTCCGAACACCTTTGAGCTTCATTGTAGTGCCCTTAAACTTTCTCGCTCTTTTCTTGCCTCCAATCGCGATTCTCTTCCACGTTGGGCAGCACATGCGCAATTAGAGAGGATACGTGGAAAATTAGACGAGGCTTGTAAAGTATATCAAACCGTCCTCATTGCTTCGGCGAAACCCATGCCACGCCCCTGTGAGGGTCATTTGTGGTCGGATTGGGCTGAAATGGAGTGGCTAGCCGGCCAGGAGGAAGAAGCCCTATCAGTAATTTGTCGTGCCGCGAGGGTCGAAGGCCAAGGAAGTCTGGCAGTCCTTCGCACTAGGCGGGCGCTGAACGAATTTGGCAAAGATTGTACTTCTTGGCGGGAGAGGGAGGCATGGATCAAGCTTGGTGCCCTGTTAGTCATTTTGACCTCACATAACATACAGAATGCGCTTTCTATCTTCGATGCCCAGCTCAATGAAATTAGGCCCCGTGATACGGCGCACGAAAGCTTGACTATGGCATGCCTAATGTTCATATATCGATATGGATCAGTCTTGAAGAATCCAGTGCCACCATCGATATTACGAGAGCGGGTGCTTCAGTCAATGGCGTACTATCCCCACAACTCTGTTATACTGGCACTATTCCTGGAAGTCGAGAAGGGTCAAGGTGTTTGGGGGCGGATACGAGGAACCCTAGGCGATAACACTGAAAATGTAAAAGATGTGGCGAGAAGGGTACAAGAGGTATGGATTGCGGGATGGGAAAGTGGCAGATGGGAGGCTGAAATCGAACGAACTCGTATTGGCTTGTCCGGCGCGGTGGAGCACGAAAGGTATGTACTTAGTGTGGGTTCGAATCCCTCCTCTCCACTGATAATTTTATACCGGGTAGGACTAGGGGATGTTCTCAGATATGGAGAATCTACATTGAGTTTGAAATACGGGCAAAACAGTATAAGCAAGCAAAAAATCTTTTCTACCAAGCAATTGGGCAATGTCCACGCTGTAAAGGTATTCAAATATGACTCTATTACTCTGTCGATTTCTTGTTGACATTGCTGCACAGAGTTGTATTTGCTAGCATTTGGATCTCTCAGAGGTGTATTTGATGGCAGGGAACTGGATGCATTGGCAGAAACAATGGCAGAGAGGGGTATTCGTATGCGAAAAGGATTGGAAGAAGTTTTGGAAGAATGGGAGCCAGAGAAACAAAAGAATGATGAGGCAGTGAACAACAATGAAGATGATGAAATAGAGTACAATGCGAAGGAATTGAGAAGACTACGACCGTACTGACGGAATGAAATGTACAGTATTTGTTTTACAGAGTTTGTCCTTGGTTGTGAACGCTTTGAGTACCGTGTGAACACTTCGGACCTTGTCGGCATTTGTGTATTCTCAGACTTTCGTATCGTTTACAACCACGAGGCAGCCGTATCTTTTTTACACTCACTCATACCATTTTCCCTTACTTTCACAGCGCCGCTGGTGCGCCAGCTCTATCGTACGCATTTTCTAATCACTATGACTACTGTCCCAGCTCCTTCGCTCGCTACGGACAGAGAAGAATGGCCAGATGCAGATTTTGATCTCCCGGAGGGACAGCCGTTGCAAGCAGATACTGATAAAGATGACGGGGATGAAGAGGACTGGGACTTAGAGATGGATTTAGGAAAAACTGGCGGCGCAAATATCGCTGTCCGGGCTCAGGCCATTGATATGGAAGGGTCATCTTACCCCCAAATGGTCACCATTCGTCCAGCACAGAACCAACAGGGAACTGACGACGAAGATGATGATGACGGTGTATCGACTATCAAGGTCGCCGAAGGGGTTTCGACTATAAAGTTTGCTGCTTTGCCAAAGCCCGTTCCAAAAGCTACACAGGCCCCCATTGATGAGGACTTTGAAGACGGCTTTGCCTTGCCATCCGACCTCACCCAACTTTCCCTTGCTCCTTTATCCCTAAATCATAGGTCCTCAAAGAACTCAATTGAATGGGGGGACAAAGACCATACTTCCTCATCACAATCCTCCGATGCCTACTCGACTCTTGGCTTTGCCAATGCTTCTCCCTCTTCTAATTCAACCTCTTCAGTCTCCCTTCCAGACACCGAGACTGAGGACGAAGACGAAGACGATCATATGGATGGGCTCGTCATTCCTTCCGGACTTTTCGAGTCCCGTAATGCCGGCTCCAAGCTCACGCATATTCTGGAACTACGGCAAAAGGCCGTACTCGCCAGTGACTCCATCAAGGTCGCCAGTCCCGATCCCGAAGAAGATTTTGAGATGGGCCTTGTCATCGACGACGACGCTGATTTCAGCCCTAGCAGGCTGCTCTACAGCGCACAGCAAATGCGTCATGCAAATCGCAGTCAGAGTATGCCTAACTCCCGGCCGAAACAACTCAAACTAGCATCTACCCGGGTCAAATCCATCGATCGGGCGAAATCCCCAGCAAATCCTCCCGTCTCTTCCTCGCGGCAATTTCAGAAACTTCGACTCTCTCCCTCGCCTCCACTCAACCCTCCTTCCCGCTCTCAGACCTTCCAAACATTATCATCCATTCCTTCTCCTCCTCCATCATCTTCCTTTCTTGCTCCGAAACCAGGTAGCCTACGTGGTCAAAAGTCACATTCAGTGCTAAAGCCTCCGACGCCACCCGCTTCCACCCGCAAACTCACACGCAAAGCATCTCTGTCGTCATTATTGGAGAATGGCTCATCCCAAGCATCAGGTTCGGGACCTTCCGTAGGGCCATCTAAAGCTAGATACGAAGAACCTACTGTGGCTTCTCGCGCCAAGTCGCAAAGAAGCACGTCGCGGCTTCGAGGTATAGATTACTCTGTTCCCCCCACTCGGCCTTCTACTCCATCCACCAATCCTAATGCTGTACGTCTTACTCTTCCGACTGTCACCCGTATAAAATCACGGCCAGCGCTTTCCTCGGTATTCAATAATGGTGCGCCTTCAAGTCCCGGGGTGCAACCTACCTCCTTCCGCACTGCATCCCCAGTGCCCCCGAGACCGCCCTCCAATCTATCGAATCGGGCATCTCGTATTGTCTTACAACCTTCTGCTCCAAAAGTCATGAAAAGACCAAAACGTCAACGGACTTTCGGTGATGGGACCGAACTTGACGGCTTTGAGGATTTACCTACCGATCGTGACAAAGAGAGTCGCTTTCGGGTACAGCCAAAAGGCTATGGCAATCGTATACCGGGTGGGACTTTTTCATCCAAACCGTCAGGCGATAAACATCCTGAAAAGAATACCATAAGGAGGAAGAGGAGGGAAGTCTCGGGTGGTTCAGGTATGCTGCTGCATGGACTCTTATGGCTGCGGCTGAGTTTCTTTGTTTGTTTTACAGAATCAAATTCCGCTTCGGCCCCAACAGCAAACTCCTTACGACGGTCTTCTAGGTTAGATCTGCCTCCGTCGTCCAAAAATCAATCCCCAAGGAAAAAGAACAAGCTCGCATCCCCAAACGCCCCGAGGAAGAAACCAACCCTCATCCGCAATTTAGGTGGCGCTAGTGCCCCTAAAGGTCAGTCACATCCTATTGTTAAGTGAAACAGCCTGGGCTCATCCATTGACAGTGGTCGGTGACATGCACTGGAATCCTCAGACCTTGCGGTGGGAGGGTAACGAACAGGTTCTCCGTGACTTCGATTCAGTGGTTACATCGACACGGCCCGCTCTCATCACTCATCTCACTGGCTCATCTATTGGATCACCAGTTGGAACCTTTGCTACTGGCGCACGGAAAGTCGGAAATATGATTTTTGATCCACAACGGATGTGTTGGATATCAACGTTGCCTCCAGAAGAAGAAGAGCCTGATGTGTTCGCCAATCTGGCTGATGATGAAGACGAGGAAGATGTCAAGGGGGACACCATTCGGGTGAATCTGCAATCCGCACTGACCACTCCTGACACCAGTGTCAATAGCAGGACATCTACCTCGATGTCAAATAGTGGGAATGGAAGTCCATCACGTAGTAGCTATGGTCGAACTCCATCAGAGTCTGGAAGTGAACGAGGATCGAGAGCTTCTATGGTGTATGAGATTGATGGGAACTTCATTGAGAAATGCAGAGCTGCAGAAAAGCGCCATGTTGCTGAAATGAAAGGCTGGAAGGATATTTTGGCAAAGCAAGATGTCCTGTACGAGACAGAACGTCCAAATCTGTACGAAATCAGGGACCTTGCAACACGCAAGTATTGATCATTTTACGCATTTTCTTCCTTGATATGCCTTAACATTCTCTCGTATAAAGCCTTTTATTACTTGATTCATTTTGGACGGAACTGTTGTGATCTTATGGTTTCCTTTCGTTCTCCTAGTTTCTTATCAATATCTTTTTCCGTTGTTATGTAGGATTCACGACATTCTTTAATCTCAATATGTAGTTTCCCAAATCTATCGCTATGTTGATCATCGTAAGCTTTTGAGACCTGGAAAACTTGATCTCCATCTTACCTTTGATTTATCCTATCATTCATGAATTGAATCTTGATGATAGGCTCTTCTTCCAACATCTCCAAAATACAAGCTGGAGGTGGTCGGATAACCTTGTCGTCCCACGGAAGGAAGGTCTGGATTTCTGAGCTCTCAGCAACTTACCCCCTTAAACTGTTATCTCCACAATTATCTGACAACGGAGTTGCTATCGTTTATGCCTTGACTTACGGAGGAGGGCTCGTTGGAGGGGATTGTATCGAACTATCTGTCAACGTTGAATCCGATGCCAAGTTGCTTTTGCTCTCGCAAGTGAGTTATCGATTATATGTACTTCTAAATTAGATCCAAACTTATTTAACTTATCTTTACTCGCTAGGGTTCCACGAAAGTATTCAAGAACCGTCTGTATCGGAGACTGGCTTCTGTGCAGAACTCTGCCCATGCATCGCTCAACTCTGAAAGTCCCGCCACGCTTCAGAAAATGAATTTTACGATTCCATCTAATGGTGGACTCTTCCTCCTACCAGATCCTGTCACTTGCTTCCGCTCTGCCTCTTACAACCAAATTCAAACCTTTCACGCTTCGAGAGACGCGTCCCTGGTTGTTCTTGACTGGGTAACTTCAGGCAGGAAATCCCTCGGCGAAGATTGGGTGCTATCCAGATATTACAGTGTCAACGAGGTCATCATAGCAGAAAAGCGCGTAGCCAAGGATGTTATGCTGCTGGAGAACAATGAATCCGACTCTCGCCTTAACAGAACTTTAGCGGAAAGGCTTGCGCCATTCTCCTGCTATGCTACTCTCATTCTTCGAGGACCTATGGTAGAGGAAACGATTGCGCAGATAGCCGCTCGTTATGAATGCATATCTGTCATGCAACGCAAAGCTCCGGAAGATCTGTTGTGGTCACTGAGCCCCATTGGCTCCGATAATGAGAATGGAGTGGTCATAAGAGTTGCCGGAAAAGAGACGGAAATTGTGAAAAATTGGATGAAGGACACGCTGTCGTCTTTGGAACAACACATCGGTGTCGATGTCTATCGAAGAGCATTTGTCTAAACCAAAAGTGTCTGTAGCTGTCGTAAGTTAGGCATAAGCTCTAACGTTTGCTGCTAATGGATTTTGGATACGAGAAGGAACGCTACAGTTCTCGGCAATTCCAATTCACACTGGACGCTTGGTGGCTCGTTCCGCTAGTCTTCCGAAAACCCGTCACAGCTGAGGGTGGGAGAATATTAATGAGTGTCACTGTTACATGCCATTCACCCGGCCACTCGATTATAATAGTCACTCTCTTATCAGCCCAAGCACCATATGGACAATATAAAAGCCCCTTCGTGATCTTCTTTTTTGCCATTTTCCCGATGTCAGACCAGAAGCTTGACGAAATCTCCTTGTCTGAGCGAAATGTTGATGGACTGTACCGACCCGACGTGAACACAGACAGCGTCAACGAGAAGAAGCTCATGCGCCGTATTGACCTTCATGTCATTCCATGGCTGGCCCTCTTATACTTCTTGAACTTCATGGTTCGTTTTCCCCTCAATACTATGTCATGGATAACCTGACTTGTGAAAGTAGGATCGAGGTAACATCGGGAACGCGAAGGTCTGTCATATGACTTCCCAAAACGACAAAGAGTTGAATTTTTTCGCGGTGAACTTGCTAGTTATACGGGATGACAACCAACATTAATCATCCGATTTCTGATACTCAATATCTGATCGCACTCACTGTATACTTCTTTCCTTATGCTTTACTCGAGGTCAGAACGAGACCTCAACATGGGTAATTCACGATGTGAGACTTACTTTCACTGCATAGCCAGCAAGCAATGTGATCCTTAGACGACTTAAACCCTCTCTATGGCTAAGCTCCTTGATCTTCTGCTGGGGCGTAGTTATGGTCTGTCATGGTTTCATTCAAAGTTACGGAGGGCTCGTTGGTAAGTTAGGTATTCCTCAATGTCGAATCCAACTCACCATTCTGCTCGCGAAGCTGTCCGCGTTCTACTTGGCGTAACAGAAGCAGGGATGTATCCTGGTATCGTTTTCTACATTTCCAGGTAAGCGCTCTTTTTGTGATTATTCCTGAATCGTCCCTTTATGCCGGTGTACGTAGTTGGTACAAACGTACGGAAATGGGTTCCAAAATTGCATTTTTCTTCTCCTCGGCCACCCTATCCGGCGCATTCAGTGGTTTACTTTCAGTTGCGATACACAATATGGACGGTGTTGGGGGATTAGCTGGTTGGAGATGGATTTTCATTCTCGAGGGTCTTGTCACCGTAGTCGTCGCTCTTTTATCGTTCTGGGTAATCCAAGATTACCCGGAGATCGCAAAATTTCTTTCTGAGAAAGAAAGTATGTACGTCCAAGATACACGCTCATTTAGAACGAACGCACTAATCTTGCACGGCATCAAGGGGTCTTTGTCATCCGTCGACTGGAAGACGACGTGCGGTTAAGCGCTGCTGGTGAACAGTATAGGAAGAAGTATGTATGGCAGAGCGTCAAAGATTGGAAGACTTGGGTCGCTAGTAGGTCCAAAAAACTTCAATATCAAACGTTCCTGACCATTTACACAGTGGGGATCTACATGGGCTTTGACGGTCCATTGTATGCCTTTTCGTTGTTTTTGCCTACTATCATCAATAAGGTTTGTAAATACCCGGACATCCTTCCATTCTGATTCCAATAACGCTCTCCTACCCTCTCCTTATCAACGATGTGTAGCTTGGTATGCCAGGGATCTAACTCGCTCATATATTCTCTGAATCAAACATAGGGTTCACCGCTACTAAGGCCAATTTGCTTACCATTCCTCCTTATGCTTGGGGTTGCGTTACCACAGTGGCTGTCGGAATACTGAGCGATCGAATTGGCACCCGTTACTATATGAGTTTGTGAGCTCAGTTTTCTTTGACAAACAGATCCTCCCTTGAGCGTTCGTATGAAGGTTCTTGTTCGCGACAGGTGTGTCCTGCCTTTTTGTGACCCCAGATACGATTTAAGGGCTCAAGAGTCAAACTAAGGTGCGGCGGGCTATGTCATATTGATCGCTTCACGGAGTCCCGGACTATCTTATTTCGCTGTTTTTCTTGCTGCATCGTGAGTCGCATCTCCCATTGTCTTCTTCAGCCTTACTGACACGATGCCAGCGCTATCTATCCATCTATCCGTGAGTGCGGCTTCCCCATGTTGAACAATGTCTTACATGATTTTTACGAACTTCGCAGCCAACAATGTGTGAGTTACTTGCATAATATCTTCGAAAACAACAAGTAGGTAAACTCAATAATTCCCAGTGCCTGGGTTGCTGGGAACGTCGAAGGCGCCTATAAACGTAGTGTCACACTGGGTATGGCCATCGGATGGGGTAACATCAATGGCGCAGTGACTTCAAACATAGTGAGCTTCATACCCCCTAATTTCAACTACTCAAACAACGTCTATTCTCTTAGTATCGCTCCACGGACTCACCATGGTACACAATGGGACATGGAATAGTCCTGGCTTACATCGGTATTGGTCTCATTTGCGTGACGATCATGAGGGTTGGTCTGCATAGAGAAAACGCGCGCAGAGATAGAGGGGAGCGAGATGAAGTTATCGACGGTGTCGACAATAAGAGTGCCCATGTTAGGAATGGCCAGTATCCCGATATTGAGACTGCAAGACTCGATAAAGGAGATGACTGGAGTGGTTTCCGGTACTCATTGTAGCTATATGCATGATGTTGTAGGTATTGACTGGATATCACCTCCTGGCTATCTATTATTTCCTTCATTTGGAACCCTCGAAAACTGTTTCTTTGATATTGAACGAATGAACTCCCCCATTTTCAACTGAGTTGTGAAATTTCGTAATGATCCTAGACCGTAGACGAAATAAACTTTACAAAACTATCGTAATGATAATGAGATCAGTACTATACATTGTATGAAGGAGAGTAGGAAATTAGTCCAACTTCTTTATAGCCACGGCAGGTGTAGGGAGGGGGTCATCGGGGGGTAAGGATGGTGATGGCTTATCGGCAGCAGGTCCGGCCAAGCCGTGTTTCTGATGCTCGTCCAACCATTTGTCCATGTCGTCCTGACGTCCAGCGAAAGGACGCTTGCCTAGAAGGTTGATCATGTCCTCTCTTCAGGTCGAACATATGAACAATTTGTGGGCGGAGATGCATGAGTATAACTCTTACCTTGTGAGAACTTCTTTCTCAAGGAGCAGCTGGGCAACCTTCTCAACGTCTTCCTTGTGCTCGGAGAGGAGGCTTCGCGTTCTGTCGTACATACCTCTGCGAAGCAAAAGTTTGAGTATCTGCATAACAATTTTGCGAAAGGAACTCACGTAATCATTTTGCGAACCTCAGAGTCTATGGTTTCTGCAGTTTTCTCCGAGAAAGGCTTATTCCAACTTTCTTTCGCACCGCGGTCGCCACCGTAACTGACAGGGCCAATGACTTGATTCATTCCATAGTTGGCGCAAGCCTCAAAGGCATATCGAGTAATCTTTTGAAGATCATCCTGAGCTCCGCTAGTGATGTTCTCGGTACCAAAAAATATTTCCTCAGAGACACGGCCACCAAGGGTGACACAGATCTGGTCGGCCAATTGGGGGCTAGAGAGAAGGTAGCGATCCGGAGGAAGATACTATGACACAGGTATATAAAACAGAAAGAAGAGGGGTGGAATAACACACCTGCGCGTAACCCAAAGCACCATTACCCCGAGGGATGATGCTGACCTTGAGGACGGGGTCGGCATTTTCCAAAAACCATCCTGCGACAGCATGTCCGGCTTCATGATAAGCCACAGTCTTCTTCTCTAGAGGGCTCAACACTCGACTCTTCTTCTCCAAACCAACTATGACTCGCTCGATGGCATCGTCGAAGTGGCGGGACTCAACCGAATCAGAGCCTTTACGAGCGGCGCGGAGAGCAGCCTCATTGCACACGTTGGCAATGTCAGCACCAGAGAAACCGGGAGTGAGTACGGCCAACTTCTGGGCCAGATTGGCTAGGTTTGCAAGAGACTCATGTAACTTGAGAGGTGCCAGATGAACCATAAAGATACCCTTACGTCCTGAGACGTCTGGGCGATCGATGACAATATGTCGGTCAAATCGGCCAGGCCGCATCAGTGCAGGGTCGAGGACATCAGGTCGGTTAGTACCTGCGAGGACAACGATGTGCTCGTGTGTTCCAAATCCGTCCATTTCAACCAGCAGTTGGTTGAGAGTCGATTCACGTTCGTCGTTGCCACCCATGCTCCTGCCCTTTTCTCTCGCCTTACCGATTGCATCGATTTCGTCGACAAAGATGATGCAAGGTGCATGCTTTCTTGCTGAAGCAAAAAGATCACGGACGCGTGACGAACCAACACCGACGAACATTTCGACGAATTCTGAACCAGATACTGAAAGGAACGGAACGGAAGCCTCACCGGCAGTGGCTTTGGCAAGCAAAGTCTTACCGGTACCCGGTGGACCAGACAGAATGGCACCACGCGGAATTTTGGCCCCCAATCGTTCGTATTTGGAAGGCTCCTTGAGGAACTGCACGAACTCCATGATTTCCTCCTTCGCCTCGTCCATTCCAGCCACATCCTTAAATTTGACCTTTACTTCCGTGTCCTTGTCGAACAATTTGGCACGACTTTTTCCGATGCTGAAAATCCCACTACCAGAACTTCCGCTTCCTCGTTTCGAAAGCCAGTAGAGGAAACCGATGACGGCGACGGTGGGAGCAAGTTCAAGAAGAACTCGGAAAGTAGACACTTCATCTGTGAAAGCGACCGGGATACGTTCATGGCTAGGGATACCAAGCTCTTGCTGAGCCTCATCTAACCGACGTTCGAAGGCCTCTACACTGCCGATAGAGAAGTAGTAATCGCCACTTCCTATCGACGAGCCAGGATACATGGTACCTGTTGCATTGGAATGAAGCTTGACGCGGACCTTGTGTCCGTTGATGACGATTAGTTTATCGACAAGGCCTTTGTCGAGGAAGGCGGTACGG
This sequence comes from Lentinula aff. lateritia, assembly GCA_027886305.1. Taxonomy (NCBI): domain Eukaryota; kingdom Fungi; phylum Basidiomycota; class Agaricomycetes; order Agaricales; family Omphalotaceae; genus Lentinula; species Lentinula aff. lateritia. The sequence goes on along the minus strand of MU794944.1, from coordinate 383,867 downwards.
AATTCCTGCCATGTTATTTCGCGAGAGGAGGAAGATCCAGAATTTGAGTAAATGAATTGTGCGATGGCAAGACCGGTGATCCAGTTGATAGCGGTGTTGAAACCATTATTTCCTCCCTCTGGAGGTGGAGGCTCCTTTGACGATTTTTTATCTCCCGACTCTTTGTTCCCATGCTTCTCTTCCTCGGTCTTCTTCCTCAACTTCTGCTTTTGCATCTGTGCATGCTGCTCCTGTATCCGCTGGAAGAAACCTTCTAGGTTTTTCGGAAAATCCTCACCCTCTGAGGTTGGTCGCTGCGCCTTCTGGTCCTTTTGCGCGGAGGTATCTTCTTTCTTTTCAGAAGACGCGGAAACTTCCGCTTCTTCCTTAGCTTTGCCCTTCGATTCTTTCTCAGATGGAGATGAATCTGGGTGATTCACTGGTGTAGCATAGAACCGAGCAGATGATCGAGCTGGTGGAAAGGCATATCTCCGTGAACTAACGAGCCTGGCTGCTCTGAAGGTACGGGAGAGCATTGACAATGAGAAGGTGGTGAAAGAGACTGACTGGCTGAATGAGGACCTGTGAGGTTACTAATTTGGACTTGGTAATGACGCGTCACGCTGCGCACGTGCTCAAGTACTGCCGAGAATGCCCGACTCGGATCTAATTCGAGTTTTCTCATACATAACTCTTCCGATTTGCAAAATTTTGGGACTTACAGAAGCTTCCAGAACAACTTTAGAACAGAGACATAGCACTCCTTGGTATTTTCAATCTCAGTGAACTCGCTAGAGAATCATCAAGAAAACTTGAGGTAGCAGGAGGTCCGCGCAGCGCGTGGCGCGATTAGCTGATGACTGACAGAATCTTGATACACTGAAAAAGTCCATACAGTACATACTCTTCTTCCTTCACAGCCTGATTCACAACATAAATTTCACTTCCAAGACTCTAGTCCTGGAGACTGTATTTAGGATCAATGCCATAGTGCACTACCCCGGGTATTAAACCTTTTCGGTTACCGGAGTCAGGCCCCTCTGCGGCGGATTTGCCTTTCGACGCGTTACCTTTTTCCAGTCTTCTCCTTTCTCCCTCCCCAAACTTGATTACCTTTCGCATACAACGCTGAGATCGTGCACAACATGGCGCACGATCGTCCCGACTCTCCTCCTCCTCTTTCGCCCTTGACTGTCCCCGTGTTAGGCGAAGGAAGACCGACTTACTCTACTGCACCAAGTAGAAGCCATACACCGTTCCAGAAAAGAGCGCACTCACCAACTCCTTCCGAGGCTGAATCTGAGTTCAATCCGAATTCAAACGCCAGTATTCGCAGAGCAATACTTAGTTATGAAAATCTAGTCACGCTTGCTGATGCTCAGGAGCGCTTGAAATATGTTATCGCAAACAGAAAAGAAACTCTCAAAGAGGCCAGAAAGATTGTTTGGAGGGACCGTGGTGAACCAGTGGTCGAACTGGCCGATGTGGAGGATTGTTTAAAGTGGGCACTTAAAGGCGGTTTTCGTACGTGCGACTTGCATATCCTTGATAGGATTGTCTGTTCAAATAATCATCTTTAGGAGCTGCAGGCTTGGCTTTTAATGTGAGAGCCGGCTTCAATATTGTCCTGACATTGATCAGACTTCCATCAGTGCCCAAGTCAGTTTCCTCATCTCAAAATAGCTGCCAAGGTCTAATGACCCTCATAGGAAACATTGGGTATCACTCATACAACGTGCCATCTTTGGTTTAGATACCTGGAGATTTGCAGCGATGCTTGGTACGCAAGCGCTATAAAGTTTGGGGCGTATACACTCAACCCCATTATTTCAGGTTCCTTCGTTTCCATTTACAAATTTCTATTAAATGCACTCCCCTTCTTAATCCCCTCTATTCGAGCACCCTCGGATGAGTATCCCTCTGCTTTTGACGATGATGATGAGACGGAAACACTCCCAACTACTGTCTTCGATATCACCGTCCCTCCATCCCCAGATGACACTAAGACGCCAGTCACGTCAACACAACGACGACGAATGGAGCGATTCTCTCTATCGACTCAAGCCCAGAGAATTCTGATACGTAAAAAGACGAGACGGTGGCATTCGGCGCTCGCAGGCGCAGTCGCGGGTGGATTAGGGGTTAGGATTAATTGTTCCTTCTTCATTCCGTACACACTCTCATCCGCTTCGTAGGTTCTTTGGGAAACTAGAGGCAGACGGGTGACCATAGCGCAACAATTATTTGTGCGGCAAGTGGAATTTGTGATCCCAGAAAATTGTCACTTACTTTCTTCATAGAGGCCTTCAAGGATCGTATAACTTGTATTCTAGCAAGTACAATTTCCATGTACCACATGGAGATGTTCTTGTATTCTCGCTTGTGTGAGCCTAGTACCCGTTACTCACCTCATGAGACTCATTTCTTTAGTTGCGGACAAATATTGTATGGATTCCTTTTAAGACCAGATTCTCTACCTCGATCGTACACTAATTGGTATATTCATTCCCAGTTCTTTGTCCTATATGGTCCTCATGGCTATTACAGGGTGGCCTCCGCTGCGAAAGTGCCTCATGCGTGTTTGCGTATGAACTACGACATGGTTCGAAATCATACTGTGAATTTCAATGATGTAGATTCCATCATCGCACGATCAGTAGGGTTTACACTGTGTCGCCGAACCCATATTCACCAAGCTCTTTTCAGGAAACAACCCCTTCAAATAAAGCGTTACTTCTGAACCTGAAGGATACATTCCTAAAATTGCAGACGCTTTCACCAGGCGACCCAGTCCCATATTTCCCGCATTATGCTACTTGCTCTGCTATTCATCCTGCTCAGAGCTCCTGCTGGTCGGTGCCCACTACAAGATTCTTTGAAGTCGCGCGATGGATGCTGCCAATTTATGGCGCGTTGCACTTTGTACCTGCAGTGCTATTCAAACGGTCGACGTTTATGCAGAATCCGTGGAAAGTATTAATGAAAGCAGCTATAGGAACTGGCAGAAGCAGTGCTTTCCTTGGAATATTTGTTATCATCTATCAATGTAGGTCTTTTGTACTCGATTTCGAGCTTGTCTGAGATGGCGTTACTCTAGCTATAAACTGCTTCAAGAATCAATCGCATGAATACCTTTCCACTTTATCACCCTCCTCTCCTCTTTATCCCATTGTCCGGAAGATGCCAAAGTCCGTTATCGACCTCCTCATTTCCAAATATTCCTTTTTTGTTCCCGGGCTTTTTTCTGGACTAGCCTTGTTCGTAGAAGAGAAGCGTAGGAGGCCAGAGCTGGCGATGTATGTTTTGCCCAAAGGACTGGAAAGCCTTTGGATCGTTGCTACTGGTAAGGTGGGGTTGAAGCGATGGAAAGGCGGGGAAAGTCTCTTGACAGCGATTGGGATGGCCATGGTTATGGTTCGTGCGATTTTGCTCATTTATTGGATTATACTCAGTTGTTGGATGTAGAGCACTTACCAGAATGATCCCCAACATCTTTCAGGACTGGTCAGAAGGATACTTTACCAGTTCATAGGTCCTAATTAGACGACGTCTGTAAACTACGAGATAACTGTTGTCGAATTTACTCCGTCGGCCCGGGGGCTCGGGAGATGGCAATTGACGTCACCGTTTCACTGCGCCTAAGGCCCAAGCTCTTTAGCCCCTATTGTTTCTTCATTTCCAGCCACCATGCCTACGTTTGAATCCATCGCCGACTTGCTCGCTTCGCCATTTGACCTCGATCTTCCATCTAAATATATATCACACTGGGATGTCCGAACTTCAACAATGACATTCTACATGAACGAGCACGATACGGACTTCCGGACTGTACACTCGGTCTATCCATCCCTAATAGATTGCGTTCTTCGTAGCTTGGTATCGCCATGTTCCGTTTACACGAAATTGCGAGCAATTTATATACCAGCGATCAGCAATTACACATCAGGGTTTTTTGATGAAGAAGACCTAAGGGATTTTGAGGAGAAAGTCATTGAAGCTGCGCAAAGCCTACGGGCCCAACCACTTTCGATATCTCTCACAATGACGGCATACCAGGATGTGCGGGCGTTTATACCGAACGAACAGAAACCTTCCAACTCTTCCTCCTCTTTTTATCCCACTACGCCTGTCAACCGGAGACCCTCTGGAGAGCAGTGGGACCATTCTAAGCAACCCACCATTTTCTTCTCACCCATCCTTGACATCATGCTGAGGAGATGCACCTCCTGGCAAGAGCGTTGCCACATTCTCGCCCAGGGCCTCATTGTCTGTTGCCACGAACTCGGACATACGCTTCCGCGCTTTGTATGTGGGTTTTTTCCATCACACAATTCGATTACTATATCTCTGTTTAGGTTCATGGAAAAGATTTCAAATGCACATCTGGACATTACCAGTAGACGATAGAATGGGCGAAGGCGCTGAATTTGTAGAGGAAGATATAACTGGCGGTCACAACTTTTTGATCCTCAATAATATCGGTGTGTTTTTCAAAGATTTCGCCATTAAGTGTCGAATTTAATCATACTCATATCGATATGGCAAGCGCCGATGATTTGTCCTTAGTCCAGCCCCATTTAGCGCATGGTTTTCGTATCACGGGAAGGCCCATGAAAGGTTTTCTCGTGGTCGTGGTCAACGACGACAGAGTTATCTCATTCCTCAGGTATTTCCTTGAAGAACGTGAACATAGTGTGGTCCCAATCCCTTTACTCCCAAACTCGGAATGGATCGATCACTTTCCGTTCTCGCTGTCGTTGCACGGCAAGAAGTATCGTGAGTTATACCCTAATACAGGCGCAGCTTCCAATGTGGCGTCAACTACCACCCCTTTTCCTCTTCCTCGACCTCTTTTGTCATTTTCGAGCCCTCCTCTGTCGATGTTGCAGACACACCCATCCAACCCACGACCACTGTCGCCCACATCACATTGTTTTGCATTAACCCAAAAATACTTAGGATCCCCGTTGTCGCTATTGGTGCCGAGACGTTTCCCAACGATATCAGTAAGGTCTGAGAAAAAAAGCGATAAAGGTATATCTGTACCGTTTTCACCGAGTTACTACAAGGTAAGTTGACCAGAATCACACTTCCCACATCATAAATTCATCCTTGTTTTCTCACTCAGGAAACTGATCGGTTTGCACGAGCCGCGCGGGCTGCAGAGGCTGAAGCATTCAAGTTGGCCCGTTCTATCAAGGATGAAGCAGCAAAGCAATAGATCTTCAATCGTCCATCAACAAGGGGTTCGAAGGGTATTAGACTTGATACACATTTCTCGCATAATTTACTCGTACTTATTTATTTGTACTGTACATACATTCGAATCCTGAATGACTTTCTTTGATGAGAGTTTCTCTAGAAAGTATCTGTGTTGCGGCGTATTCGGGTTGAACGCGACAGGCGGTTCGGAATCGGATAGAAGGCGGATCAATGACAAATGCGATCCCGGTTGATCAGCGCTCGAGACAGAACCTCTTCACCAGCAGCCACGACATGCGGAAGATGGTCGCGCTAGGAACCCCATTCCAATGTCTTACCTATTCTCTCTTGCTTCTTCCCATCCTGCTTCTCACTATCTACTTCCTGGCTGCTTTTCCCAATCCTCCAGAAACTGTGTATCTATATCCCGGGTTGTCGTCGTTACCTCTGTCATGCAAAAGTTGGAAACTATATCCAGAGGACTTTTATCAAGGAGGCGCGTACGCTTCCTTTCCATATGGGAAGGTACATACCGGCTCAATTGCTGCAAGAGAAGGACGCTGATGATGTATTTGGTCAGACGAGATACTTTTTGATGGGGCCTCATGATGGAAAGAAGGTGGATATACTATGTTTGAGAGTGGCATCTCGCACGACAAGCTAATTCAACGCCAGATTGTTCTTATCCATGGGCTATCTGTTCCTGCAATGATATGGAAGGATGTAGCGCCTAATCTGGTAGCACGAGGCTATCGCGTTCTACTATATGGTGAGTATTCGAGTCGTCGTAATCTCAGAATACGATGCTTATTTATTTCCAGACTTGTATGGTCGCGGGTACTCAGATGGACCTCAAACTAAATACAACAGCAATTTATACATCACTCAACTCGCACTGTTGATGCAACACGTCAAGTGGGATAAGGCCGTTCTTGTAGGTGTTTCTATGGTACGTACCTTCTCTAGCTGTTTGTACCTCTTGTCTCAATCTTCATATATCATCAGGGAGGCGGGCTGGCTGCTGCTTTCACGGCTTCCTTTCCTGATCTTGTTGAGGACCGAGTGATCATCATTTCGTCCGCGGGCCTCGTCCTCGTGAGCATTCAGAATGGGTAGAAGGTCAACCTTAGTAATCTTCTTGCCTTCAGACCTCAGATATGTCACGGACCACAAAAATAATGTCTCTGCCACTTGTTCAAACATTAACTTCTAGCCTCGTTGCTCAGGCAAGTATTTGAGCCCGAATGTTGTTGTTCTTTATCTTATCGTCGGTGTGTGCGTCGCAGAAATTCTTGCAGCATCTGACAGATTCCTCGAATGATACGGCACCAGTAGATCCATTACAAGAAGTACTACTTACCTTTTTATCCTCAGATAATTCTGACTTTTTCTCCGTTCCCAGATCGTACGACTTCAATCAGCTCATTTACCAGGTTTTAACGCAGCAATTTCGTCGTCCTTGCGAGACGGTCCTGTTCGAGGCGAATATCGGAGTTTTTCGAGTAGCGTTTGGGACGCACGCAAACTGCTGATCATCCATGTATGTGTCGAAACTATCATACGCCGCTTCGCTTGCTCAAATGTAGCTTAGGGTACAAACGATAATACGGTTCCGTATAAATACGCAGCTATGATTCAAACTGCCTTGCCTCGAGGTTGTCAATCTGAAATCGTTACTATTGATGGTGGCGGTCACGATTTGACCATCAGTCACCCAGAGACCATTGTGCATCAAATAGACAGATGGATTTTGACCCCTTGACCGTATCCTTTTCATCTTACTCTCATTTCCATATCCACCCTCTCGGAAACCTCACATTCTTTGTCTAACGTTTTGATATTAGAGAGCTTACAGTCAATCTTACACTACCGCGAATAATTCACGTTACTACACTGACTATTTTTTTTTTGTACGAGCTACTTGTTCAAGTTGCCTTTGATTCTATGATCTTTATGCCCTTCGTTCGTGTTACATCTTCTACTTCACTCTGCGCCATTTCTCTGTCTCTCTGATTCTGTTTATAGTGTACATGTATCACATAATAAGTTTCCTGTTGTTGGTACAGTATTCCAACTACATACATTCGTATTTTATATCTGGAACTGGTCAATCCTTGGAAGTTTTGACCTGTACAGGACTGAATATTATATGTACAGACAAACAATTCAGATACGTACTACCTACCCAAGAACACGAAACTCAAGATGTAACTTCTTCTACTTCAAATGCACAACAGAAAGTTTCCTTGTCCAAGAGTATTAACCCTTTTCCATCTCTAGACCAAGACATGTTGCGAGTATCGAATTCCTCTACGCATAGACGGATCATCTACAACTGATATATTTGAAACTGCTTCAACGACTTACTTGCGGGAACCCCAATACACTCCGCCATTTCTTCCTGTTCCCCTGACTCACCTTCCCATTCATCACTCCAAGTGTAGACACTTCTGTTGCCGCAGCATAATGCTAATGAGCCTTTGCGAACGGGGTTCCAATGTGCTTGTAATATTGTTTTAGAGTGCAAAAGGACAGATCGAAGTCGTGGCACAAATGCTTCATTGGGAGAAGGGAATAGATATAGGTGGGCAGCAGTCGGAGTGGTCTCTGGATATCAAATTGAGTACTTTGACTCGAATTAGGACCTGCAAAGAGAATATGTACCATATCGAACCAGAAGAAGACTCCCAGTCTGATTCCATTCTAATTGAATCGCACCACTTTTTGGATTGGCCTTGGTGTGATCCGTTTTGTTCAGAGTTATGGTTTGTGGGCCTCGAAGCTTCTCGTCTGGATAATCAGCAATGCGCATCATGAGAATCGGTTTCGCCCAAAATGTCACAACTTTGACTCAACGTACACGATAGAAAGCCTCTGCCTTCGGTCGCCTCCAACCACTTTGAAGGTTCTCGCCAGATAGCCTGCCGTGAGACTGCTTTAAATACTCCATGGTTGGAAAAAAGATAATACAAACACTGACCACTTCTGAGGAAATTCGGCTTGAAAGCTCGAAAGTAGTAACTGGAGACCAGCTGAGACTATCTATGATATGAACCTCGAGCCCTCAATTCAGCATGATTCACAAAGAGCAAGTGAATGGTGTATCACTTTATCGTCCCATCCCGCTACTGCCAAAAACATGCCACTTGGATGCCAGGCAACTTCACGAATACCTAACACAGGTTCTGGGTCGGGAGAAAAGCTCGCCAGAAGGTTGCCTGCTAGTGTCATTATGTGAACCTTGTACTACAGATGGGATTTGAATGATGGGTTCCCAGCGTAATGGCAGCAAGGTCGGTTACCTCCAATGGCCCTTCCCAAACAGCGATATGATTTCCAGTCGGAGACAAAGCGAGAGATGCCAAAGACGACGTTTGTGATGGGAAACGCTACCTAGGAACTCAGATTTACAACACAGCAAATGATATAATACAACGACTTACTCGAACAAGTTTGTATGATTCCGAAGCATCGTATAGTCCCAACATATCTTTGGACTTATGTCGCTCTGCCAAGACGAAATAACGACCATCGGGATGGAAATCAAAACCTGTTGGGAAGCTTATGAGAACTAATTGTAAGGAATGATTCAAGTAGATACCTTTATCAAGAAAGATAGGGAACTGAATGTAGGAAGCTGTCCCGGTCACTAGAGACCATATTGTAACTCTCAGCTACGGAGATTCATTCAGGAAGATATATTAAGACATGAAAATTTTCCACCAACGCCCCAGTCAGAGAAGCATAAAATAGTCCTGGCATCAGGAGCCCAAACTGCCTTCACGAGCCCTGGATGAATTAATGAGCACCAGCATCATATATGGAAGACATCAGGATACCCTCAACTCCGCAATCTATGCGGGCAGTCCATCCTTCATCTCTCAGCTTAAAAACTTGCACGAAACCACCCCTGACACTTGCAGCGAGTACATACTCGGAATCTGAAGACCAAGCAGCGTGAGAGATGGAATTATTTCTGGAATCTGTCGAAGATCGGATGGCTTTTGAAGCTTGTTTGTTCAGCAATGTAGCAGATTCAGAAGGAGTTGGATCGATAACCCAGGTTCTTGAGATCTGAAAAGAGTCTGTCTTTCGAATGATAACTCTATCGTGAACAGCATTTAACACGAAATGCGCGCCGGGGCTAAACGAAACCAAAGATCCCGAGTGTTTGTATAGTTCCGTGAAATCCATTGTCCGAAGAGGTGCAAGGTGCTAGAGATCAACGGCAGAGTCGCACTGACTAACCTCCTGTACTGCTACAGTGACTGTATGAAGGAAAGAAAAATTGTCGAATTCATGATCAATCGTCTGCGATCACCTGATGTGGACTCCGACAAGTACACCTAGCAAATATTGTCATTTGATCATTGTCAAATTTCCGCAACTGTCCTTCAAGGTCACACAGAGGACTCCTGTCTCTGTCCTACATATGTACTCATTCTCATCCAACAACGTCTTTGCAACGGGGCATCAACTTAGCCCATTCCTTACCGCATCATCTTCACACTGAAGCTTTCGTTGTCCAATGACGAATGCCTGGATCTTGCAAAGCCCAGCGGAGTGACATGTATCCGCAGTTTCTACATGTCATCAGTCATTACCACTAACAGTAATAAGTTATTAGTATATCAGTAACTTATCTCTATATGAGACCACTGTCCATGGTTCAGTCTCCACAAAACCTTGCTCGCCATGTCCGCTCGTTCTAGTTCTTCGTCGGACCATCGTGCACATCATCAGGTTCAGAAACACAATGTAGGTGTAGATTCTGATAACGCGCCCAACTGGAAGGGAGGATGGAATGGAATGTGACAGTAGACGACGACAGGTATCTTGTTACTTTTTGGCATCGATGACCCTAAGAACCCTCAGGTGAATCAATATTTCTTTGTGATGCTTTTGTTGCAGCTCAGCTTATATCACATAGAATTGGTCCGATGCAAGACGCTGGTATCTCATTTCTTGCAGGAGTGCTTGTATTGAATGCCACCTTCTCGAGTTCTGCACGTTAGTGTCATCAATATAATCCTCCCTCGGAAACTCAAAATGGTTCTCTGTAGCCTCTGGAATAGCCGACACATTGGTGGAAGAATTTGCATTATCTGAAGAGGAGGTGGTTACCCTGACTATTTCACTTTTTGTGGCTGGATACTGCATAGGGTGAGCTCAATCATCCTCGATCCTAGAATTTGTCAACCTCAAACATTTATCATAGTGGACTCCTGTGGGGACCGCTCTCAGAGGGTGACTTGTGCTCTCTTGTTCAACTCACTGTAGGACTGGGGTCACTCATAGTGATTTCTCTCAGAGCTCGGTTGACAGGACACTCAGTCGATGTCCTGTCTTCATTTTCTCTTTTTTTTGTCTAGACAGTAGGTATAATATGTGCACTCGAGCTTGTAAATAATCTATTTCAGATGTTCCGAATCGGTATGGCGCTTCCTTATTGGTATTCCGCTTTCTGGGCGGGGTATTTGCTGGTATTTGCAGCCTCACCCCTTACTAATTCAGGGTCAGTATTTAAATTTTTTTGACCTATGTAACGATTGACTCTTGTTTACTAAATCTTTGCTAGCGCATTGATATCAGACATCTGGGATGCAAGAACTCGCAATATTCACTGTAGCACTGGTAAATACATATGTATGTTCAAGTTCCCTGAGCTCTAAACACTCTATGCCTTCATCTCAGTTTGTGGGCCCTGATTTGGGACCCACTGTAGCGGGGTTTATAAATGTTTCTGGAACATCCTGGAGATGGCTCTTTGAGATTTGAACAGTATTTGTGTGTTTATGCTGTTGGGCTCAACATGCACAATCAACATTCATCAATTGAGAAGGCTGGTGTTTGTGGGATATTAATTTTGTTCACACTGCCTGAGACTTACGCTCCTATCTTGCTGCTGCAAAAGGCTCACCAAAGTGTCGAGAAGGGATACTGTGTGTTATGCGCCGATGGAAGTCACCAGAAAAATTGTCAGTGAGCAAATAAAGAACATCCTTGCTCATCCCTTCCAAATGCTCTTTCTGGATGCCTCTATCTTCTGTTCGAGGCCTCTCCCTATTGTCTTCACAGAAGGTCATGGCTTTAACGCTGGTATATTGGGTTTGATGTACCTACCTTATATGCTAGGAGTGGTCATAGTGGTAATAATTGTAAGCTGCTCTTCCTCTTTTCATTTAGCCAACTTAAAAACTCATTCTGGTAGTATCTCCTCACTTTCAGCCCTCAATATGAACAAGAAGTCTGAAGATGTTCACCTGACCTGGTAATTCCAGAATTCCAAATTGAGATGGCTCTTATTGCAGCACCAATTTATGCAGCGTCCTTCTTTTGGTTTGTGTGGACTTCTTCTATAGTATATATATCATTTTGGGCTCCCTTAATAGCTGGAGCTGCTATGGGTTTTGGTATCACTTGGATCTTTGTAAGCTCAATCAATTGAAGATTGTATGCCCCCACTCTGACAACCTTACTAGCTTAACTTGTTCAACTACATTATTGATACCTATCTGATGACAGCAGCCTCTGCTTTGGCTGCCAATACAGTTGTTTGTAGTCTATTTGGTGCAGGATTTCCAGTATGTTCAGTTTCCCACAGAATTCAACTTCATATTTGGCTCAAATGTGAACTGTGCCTTCCACCAGCTTTTTGCCAGCCAGATGTATGTCAAACTTGGCCCACAATGGGCATCCTCACTGTTGGGGTCCATTTCATTAGCTATGGTACCAATTCCATTTATTTTCCTCAAGTACGTATATGTCTTCTCAACATCAAGCATCAATTCACTTCCATTAAAGGTATGGAGCAGAACTGCGAGAACAATCAATGCATGCGGTGGCCAAACAACCTTCCAGTAAACCCAACGAATCTATCATTTCATCCGCATAGACAGATGTTAACGTTAAAACATTATAAAACAACGTCTCTGAAACTATATCAGACTATATCTCATACCTTAAAATACATATTGATACTCGAATTTTATTACATGTATGCTTCATGATTGATACAGTAGTGACTCCTATTTATGTTGAAAAAAACTCTTGATCTCCTGGCGAGTAGACAACTGTTCTGTACTTATCTCTATGCTGGGAGATGTTCCAATTCCATTGAAAAATTTTCAGCAATGCTTGTAGCCCGTTAACTTTTGTAACTTTTCCTTTCTTCTTGGCACATGGGGGAGCAGAAAATTTCCTGGTCTGACGCGGTGACGGTGTCGCACGAGCCCGGGTCCATCAATCGTGGGATTGTTCCGCTCAAGTTGAAGTTCCGTTCGTCCTTTCTCTACCTCTACAGCGAGTTGACTCTTTCATACACAACTCGACGGAGATCGCGTTTGGCTCAGAATGCCACCAATGGCTTTCAGGGGATTGGTTACAAAAGTGGGCTTCATGAATAAAACAGCCACGGTAACAGTGACACGCATGGTGGCTCATAAGACTACTCGCAAAGTGAGTGCCCTGGATTCTTTGTGCTATTGTTTCTCATAATTCGTGTAGCGTATAGAGCGGACTAAGAAGTATTTGACGCATGACCCCGAAAATCGTACGCTTTCCTGTCGCATTCGAGACGGACACTCGCACTCAGATTAGAACCAGAACTACAGAAAGACGACATAGTAATCATTCGGAATTGTCCGCCTGTTTCTGCGAGAAAGCGCTTCAAATTGGAAACGGTCATTAGCAGTCCTGAAACCGAACGGGCTAAAATGCGTGCTCGGAGAGCAATCGAGCAAGCAAAAACAACCTCCACTACTAATGTGTTACCGACTTCCGCACTACGTGCTTTATTATCCGAGCAGCTATGATCTTGTATGATGCCAGTAGAGACGCATGTGATGGGGCAGTACTTTATGCAGAAGGTTGGCTTTGCTGTTGGATTGCTGTTTGAATTTCGACAATCTGGCATTATTATAAACCCATGAACAACCTGCAATGCCAGGGGAAAATATGATAGCGAACCTCCGATTTTTTCTGTTCCGATTTTGCTTCGATATCTTTCAGTTGCGTCTCTATACGTTTACTGGTAACAATGAATGGTCCCTTAGATACCACGTATCGGAGAACGTACATTTCCCCTCGGATGAAGTCCAATCGAGTATCGACCGTGCTTTTCGCATCTGCCTGATCCTGTTTTACGAGAACGGGTCCAATCTGCTTGTATATGATGTTTTCAGGTGTTAACACAGCGAATTCCTAGCTCAAGGCCATCAGAGATGCTAGATTTGGCAAGAAACAAAGCGCACCTTTTTCACCAGTTCATTCTCAGACAACTGGGCGTCCAACCTCTGCCTAGCTTCTACAACATTGCTGAGGTCTCCCTGAACCTTTTGAAAATTAACTGAAGCAGCTTGGAGTTTTTCGCGTAGTGACTGTAAAGAGGACATCGTGATAGGCGGCCGCTTCGGCCCGCATCATTGGCTTCTGGCTTCCATATCACACGAATTTCAAGCACAAAAATGCGGACCTCCGATACCATGAAGAGTATAAAAGCATATGTATACTGATGATTATAGGGATCCCACACCATACTTGCTTTCCAGATGCCTTCTCCTGTAGCAATCGACTGGTCCAAAATCGATTCTCCGAAACTAGTTCTACAAAGATTTCCCTCGCGCCGATCAGTGGTTTATGGTACTAAAGGTGTCGTCTCCTCATCACAACCATTAGCGACTGAGGCTGGTCTGGAAATCCTCCGCAAAGGCGGCAACGCAGGTAGGTAGTATGTGCTTGTGAAAGTGCATCTTGCCATTTTTAAAGCTTGCGTACAGCTGATGCCGCGGTTGCTACCTCTGCCGCCTTGAATGTGACTGAGCCTAGTTGTTGTGGCATCGGAGGGTAAATTAATTTTATCTTTGTCCTGTTCAAATATCCACATCGATCTTCAGAGACGCATTTTGTTTATTCTTTGATGCGAAAACTAAGCAAGTCAAAGCGTTGAATGGATCAGGGCATTCACCTGAGAAATTAACGCTGGAATATGCTCGATCGCGTGGTCTCACAGGCCGTTCTATTCCCACCAGCGATTTGAACGCTGTCACTGTACCAGGTGATCTTACCCATAGCATGCAGAAATTAATCGTTGACGTTGGATTCTGGGCACAGGGGCGGCTGCTGCCTGGGTCGATACAGTTAAACATTTTGGAAGTGGATCTCTATCCGTCGCCGATGTCTTAACCCCCGCCATCAGACTGGCTGAGGAAGGGTAAGCGAATATCGTCCCTCAATGAACAGCTCCGGTCATTGAAGTATCTTCCCACGTCAGGGTTCCAGTTTCTGAAATCCATAGCTTTTCAGTAGGTCTTTGCTCTTGTTGCAATATCTTCTCATCGAACGATAATCGCGCAATCAGTGGCAACGTTCCGAAGTAAGTTCATGTCATACCTGCGCATGCTTTGAGTGATTGACTGTATACGACAATGATTACCCAGGAACTCATCAAGAACGCCTCGCCAAATGGTGATGAAATGCTGCTGAACGGTAAAGCCCCCCTTCCTGGTCAAATCGTAAAACTTCCAAATCTGGCAAGAACGTTTCGCGAAGTCGCTGAAAATGGAAAGGATGGATTTTACAAAGGGCGTGTTGCAGAAGCGATCGTAGACCTCATTCAGAGTAAGGGTGGCGTTATGGAGCTGGACGATCTAGCAAAACACGAAACATCCATCGTTGAACCAATACACTACACTTATGCTAGTGAGCTGAAGATCTATGAGGCAAGGCTCTATTTCGAACGCCTGCTAATTATTTTAATCTTTTCGTGTCAAGTGCCCTCCAAATGGACAAGGTTCGGTCGTTCAAAGTCATGTACCAATATCTCTTTGACATAAAACAGGAATTACCGCGCTCATTGCTCTTGGGATTCTTGAGAGTTTACAAGAACAAAAAATTGTCAGACCGTTATTGGATATAGAACATAATTCTGCAGAGTATCTCCACGTCCTTGTCGAAGCTATGAGGTACATATCGTTCATTTCAGATACATATGATCTACAATAACTCTTTCTTCTAGATTAGCTTTCTCTGGTACGCACTTGATGCTGAATGCAGATTGCACATAGGACATTCTCTAAGCAAGACACAGATAGCCAATATTATGTGACAGACCCAGACGTTGTACATGTTCCAGTGGAGGAACTCCTAAACAGGGTACGGGAACTTTGGCTATGTGGCTAACAGATGTCAGAGGTGATTGCTTGCAGGAATATTTAGCGAATAGGGCCAAGCTTATTGACCCGCTGAGGACAAATCCCCACGTCGTGCATGTACATCCTCTTGTGCATTGTGTCTCTAGTAGACCATTGAATCATTGACACCTACTAGGGAAACCCTGCTAACTCTTCCGACACGGTTTACTTTTCTGGTGTGTAGTCTCCTATGTGATTCGTTTAACAGCCCTCTAATCTTGCCGAATACCAGTAACGGACCAATGGGGCAATGCTTGTAGTTATATACAGAGCAATTACGCTGGTAAGCATGTTGGACCGAGACCCCTCGACATTCCTATATTCATGAATCGCAAACAGGATTTGGGACTGGAGGTAGTACATTTTATTCAAATAATGAACGACAGTAGCTCAGCACGACTGATGAATCTCAAAGCTGTACCCAAAGGATGTGGATTCACCCTACAAAACCGAGGGAGCGGTTTCGTTCTACAAGAAGGTCATCCTAACATGTTGAAGGTATGAATCAGAGTATCGTACCTCTTAAACTTACTTATACTGTCCGTGTCAGGGTGGAAAACGACCTTGTAAACACAATTTCTCTCCCGTAGTGGCGATTCTGAATGCCCACTTGTAGACCATACGATCATACCCTGTATGGTGACGAAGAACGACGAGCTATTTCTTAGTTACGGTGTGATGGGCGGCTTTATGCAGGTATGACCAGAGTCAAAAAAGTTTCTAGTTCCTACTCATTCGAATATTTCACTAGCCACAAGGGCATGTTCAAGTTTTACTGAACATATTACGCGGATTCACACCCCAAGCTGCTCTTGACGCTCCTCGTTTCTGTATATCTGCCGGCAGTCCTGAAACGCAGAGTAGTTCCACGGGTACCCCTGGGGACGTAAACAGCGAAGTGTACTTTGAAGAAGGAATTTCAGAAGAAACAATCGCCAAATTACGGGGTGAGTGGCCTCTAGCGGAACAATCATACACTCTCATGCATATAGACTGTTTGTAGAAATGGGTCATGATGCTCGTGTAGCCACAGGTTTTAGTCGGAGTATGATGGGCCGAGGTCAAGTCATACAGAAGATAGACGATGCGTCTGGCGCGACAGTTTGGGCGGCTGGATCTGACCCTCGCGCTGACGGGCACGCTGCAGCTCAAATTTAAGGACGAATTCCAGAGACCCAGACATCACTAATTTAACAATATGTATACTTATACGGTTACAGCCGGTTACACTCTGCTGACTATGGGGAAATTAGGAAACCTCCAATCTACTATATACTTCGAATTACATCCGTCGCTGCCTTTCGCTTCCCTCTTGGATTTTCTTTTAGAAAGATGAAGGCGAATTCAATTCGGATGACTAACCTGCTTGCCTCCGTCTGTACTCTCTCAGCTCTTTTGTTTTGTCGGGGCCTCGTATTTTGCCCCAACCAGATAGAGGTAATACGATTGCAGTGCGATTATCTTCGCCTCCGAGTTCCTGCACAAAAGACAGGATCCGGTCTGCAGCTGCTTTTGGATCTGGGGCATCTCTTGCAAGATCAACTATCTCATCATCTGAGAGTGTGGAGGAGACACCATCTGATACTAAAACTATATACGCCCACTCTCCCCCTGCAATGAAAGTATCAGCTCTCGTTATCATCAGAAATGGTTCATACTCATTACCTTCTAAAAGTTTCGTCCTGACTTCGGGTTCTGCAGTGACGCCGAACTTTTTGAAGCGCAAGTCCCCAAGACTGACACAATTATTAGATGATATTTGTTAACGAGAAAGAGTCTTTCACGTACCCGCGGGTGTTATCAAGAGCGCCCATCCACCTCAAATCGTACTGAGAATCAAAGAAAATGATGCAACATCCCATCAACATACCTTGATTCGCCATAAGAGTCAGTGATGAGTGATGAACCCATCATTCTTCGTAAACGGATTGACTCTCCACGAGCATCTGCGTGATGGTTTTCAGTCATAGGAAAGACTCTACCGCCGTCTGTAGAACAAAGTAGGACACGCGTGTCACTACGGGAGATAAGTTTTGAAATCGATGCAACTTGGAAGTGGAATGATTCTCACCCGCAATGAGCAACAGTCAATGCGAGACGATTTGCTGAAAAGAACGGAGTGGCAGGGGCATCCAGAGATTGCAGAATCGCGACTGAGGCAGTTGCCCCACAGGTCTGCGACATGTTATCAGTCGAGAGTTGCCTGTCCACCTATTGGGGGAGCATCAGTCTCCGCAAGACACGTAATCTCCCAGATTACTAACTTCGAAGAAAGCTGCGGCCGCGCGAGCTTCTAGATTGAATTTAGGGACAGGATAGTTTTGTTCAATGATCCAGGGATTTAGAGGGCCACCTTTGTAACGCTTAAAATAACCCCCCAACTCCTTGATCCACGCAAAGAGCTCAGGAATCATCGAGGGGTGAACGGATTCGAACAGGCCATGGAGTTCCTGGTGAAGATAGCCCGAAACCGCCGGTCCCCCATGTCTGTGATTGTACGTTGAGCAAAACAAGGGTTCAGATATTCAGGTAATGTAATGACGCACCCATCGTATATTCCAACAAATACAGCTTGTTTAGAGAATACATTTCCCACTAGATTGGGATCCCATTCTATATTGAGACTCTTTTTGAGGCTAACCTGCAGCTCTTCCGGGTCCAGAGATAACGCGGCAAACGCGTAAAAATCTTCCTGGTGACTAGTAGATATGAGGGTAGAGGTTTGCACGATGATGACGGGAAGAAGGATGACTGACCTCCGATTACCGCGAGATGTTGCGGTACCTATAACTTTTGGAGAAGCAAGGGGAAGCCGTATGACACCACCTATAGTCCGCATTTGTCAATAACATGAATAGAAGAGCAGGGTGGTAGTACTTGGAGTTGAATACCGGATGTAATCGGAAAAGTGCCTATTCAGACTATTCAGAAAGGGATATTTGGGAGAGCGCTGTAAGAGTCTAAGAGCCATCAGCAGCTTTAATCCTGGTCAAGCGCATTTGCACCAGCGTGCAATGAACGTTAGAGGGTGAGCCAAATGGCTGCATTGATTCCGAGTCCGGCCCATGCGATCCGGAGCTTCAGTTATTTCGGCGGTGAATCATTGCAAGCTACAACCAGCGCAAAATAGGTATGAACGCTCTGCTTGATTAGTTTCGTTGCGGCTCAGTTTTTGACTTTTCCGCAGGTAGGTAGCCAGCTGCAAAGACTGGATATCCTAGCAACTTATGGTTGGATCCTTTTTTGAGAGGGTTTTGGTGCAGTGCTTGCAAGGGACTAATAATAGTAATCTCAAAAGGCATCGAGAGACGGAATCACTTCAACTTGAGAACTGGACATTAGAGGACACTGCCCTACACTGCCGTACTCAATGGCCGAAATTCCTTGCGAGCCGCATTACACCAGATATGACCCCATGCCGGTTGACTTGATGTTAGCTCGACAGAAATACGTGTTTACTACTTTGCTTATTGGTGATAGGCAAGATGATTTTTTGATCCTTATCTTAGTAGACTAAATTGGTACCTCCTTGCAGTGTCGTGCACGACCGAAGGATTTCAGGCAACCAATACAAGTTTATCATGACTCCTTGAGCTTCGCGTCGGCACGCAGCTGTTCAACTGATTGAGCATTTCTTCCTTTGCCTGCAAGTATGGACCGTTCCTGGTGCTCGTCCCTGGCACGAAAAGATTAAGAGACGATAACTAGATAACTACGTATGGCAATTTTATCAACGCCACCACCGGGTCCGGGACTACTAATATGAGGGGATTGAGCGGATCGGAGACAATTAAAACCAGACGCTCTATACAATATCGCACACCCCTACCTGATTCCCCACACCCATCATTACTGTGTCTCAATATCCATCCTGCGACTCTCCTTCTCCATGGCCGACCAGGAGGGTGAATTCTCATTTGGGACGAGATTGGGCTTGGCTTTCACGGTTCAATCGGCTTGCTGCTCAGCGCTTTTGGTTTCTAGTCTTCTCATCTATATTTTCGTGAGTGCACTTCGCAGTGACTCAGAAACTTCTCTTTTTTACCCGATTATTCGAGTACTCCGCTGTAGTGATCAAACGTGGAGCCACACGTACATGGAAGGTTTCGACGCATGTCCACTGTTACTTTGTGAACCTGCTGATCTTTGATCTTATACAAGCTATCGGTAAGGTTCCATCGCCGCTTTGCATGTACAGCATTGACTTACACCCGCCTGTGGCTCTTTTCTCAGGTGGTATGATCGATGTTAAATGGGTGGCAGATGCAGTGAGTTCCGACATTTCACTGTTGTGGTAATCTTACAACTAAAATATCTGCCATTGAAGGGTGTAACGGAAGGATCACTGTGTACTGCTCAAGGTTCGCCGACTTTGCCGTTGAGCAATCCTCTGGACTGAGAGGACAAACCTGATAGGTATCTTGAAGCAAGTGGGAGACGTTGGAGTTGCACTTTCGTGGGTCATATCTGTCACCTCTACTTAATTGTGGCTTATCATTTATCGATGACGGCTGCGGGATTTAAGGTCTGCGGTGAGGGCTTTTCATTCCATTCCATTTGCGAAGATATACTCAATAGTTCAGCTTTAGACCATTGCTTTGCACACTTTCTGTGTCCTTGTTCTGCGACGAAATGCTACTGCCCGGACGGCGGCCGCTGTTCTGATTTTGATATGGATCTTCATCGCTCTCATCGTAGGACTTAGTATAGCGACACACAAAGGCAAAGACTATTATGGAAATACCGAGTATTGTGAGTCCTCCATAATTATACTGAAACATTTGGTGTACATGATCTATCTTAGGGTGTTGGATTACTGGCCATTATGGTTTTGAGAGAATTGCTCTTGAATACTTTTGGTTATGGCTGGCTGCCTTCATAAACCTCGTCTGTTATGGGATAATGGCTTTAGTGGTCAAAGGTCTTTATAATTTCCATTCATTCGAGCACCAATTGCTAATATTGGTTTCTTAGGCATATTAGTTGTTGATGGAAGACGCTTTCGTTTTATTGGCTGGAAAGGTCACGGCTTTCAGAATGGCATTCGGATGCTCAGCAACATCGACAAACTGACAGGTGCAGACAGAGTCCAGGCCAACGACATAGCAATGCGCATGCTTTTGTATGTAAATTCACTCATCGTTCCATGTTAGCTCTCACGAACAGGATTCAAGCTACCCATTGATATACCTCGCTGGAATCGTTCCCATCACCGTCGTCCGCTTTATGGCTTTTGCTGGCTCCAGCGTACCGTTTCCGGCCACCGCCTTTGCAAGTATCACCTTCTCATCATCGGGCGTTTTCAACGTCGTTCTGTTTGCCATGACACGACCTAAGCTTCTACCTCATCGAATAGAACGGGCCCCTCCCAGGCATTTCTCATTCTCTGTGGGTCTTGGACCACCACCACCCATACCGCAGTCTCCTTCTAGATATACCCATAGTAGCATCGATAGTAACGATGGCCCATCATGGAAAATGACACCTCCCACCCTGCCATCGCAGCTCCCTCTGCTTCACCCTCATTCATAGTCATAGACACACATGTATGCACTAAAAGTAATGATCCCGGTTTACATACTGTATAACAATTGTATAATGTGCAACGGTCCAGTCAAAGCTGAACATATGAACGGCTACCGGTCTGCCGGTGCTCCGTGGTGTATCTTCTCTTCGCGCCACAATGGGAGGAAATCAGTCAGTACCAAAAATCACAGCGCAAGATCGGGCAATACTTGAGTTTGTGCTATTTTCTTTGTCGGACTCAATAAACTTCTCATATTTCCAGTCTGAAGCTGCAACGAGATAAAGTAAAACAATATCAGAAGAATGTAAAACCGTTGGATATGATATTCTATGACCCGCAAGCTGAATGTGTCAGTTACAAGCCATACTAGATCGGGAAGAAGCAATTGCGAAGCAGCACCTAGAAGCTGGCCACAGGGACCGAGCGCTGGTAGCATTGCGTAGGCGGAAGTACCAGCAAGGACTATTATTGAAGACTGATGGGCAGTTGGAGAATTTGCAGCAATTGGTATGTGGCATTTGATTAGGCGTTGTCGTCTCATGCCAGGATTCATAGGTCTCCAGCATTGAATTCTCTCTGGTTGAAGTATCCGTGCTACATGGTCTGAAACAAGGCAACGAAGTCTTGAAGGAAATACACAAAGAAATGAACCTGGAATCTGTGGAAAAGTTACTTGAAGAGACGGCAGAGGCAAGGGAATATCAACGAGTGCGTTTCTGATGATCTTGGAGTGGTGTCAGTCTGCTTGACCGTCTTCATCAGGAAATTGATGAGATGTTAGCCAACAATCTCAGTCTAGACGAGGAAGACGCAGTCCAGGCCGAACTTCGAGAATTGCAGGCTGCTGTGGTTTGTACAATTCATACATCCGTCATTTCATCGTTCTCACTTGTGAAGCAGCGGGCAGAAACAGAACCTTCGAACGATGTGCAATTACCCTCAGTTCCAACCAGCGAGCCCATTGCTGCCCAACCTGTGGCACCCGAAGAGCAAGTGGAAAGGGATTCAGCAAGAATCGCAATACCCGCATAAAGCTGTGTCCACACCATATTCTTCGCAACTAACATACACTTCTACATGGATGTAACTAATAACCATATGAACACTACCAACCCTCGAAATTTCCAAAACCTAATTTTCGTTTCTTTGAAGGCTCCTCAGATGGAATGTCTGAAACATCTTGAGGTCTTTTGAGATTGAGATATTTCCCTACTCCTCCATCTACGATCTTATCATTCACAGTTGCATCGGAACCGACTTTGACCTGTCCTCTGATTTATTAACAAAGAAAAATGCGCTTGGGAAGCAACGTACACCGAACCAGTTGATATTGTCCCCTTCCTTCTTTTCTGGCTTCACAGTTTTCGGTCCCTCAGCACGTTTGGCTAGCTTTGCAGCTAATCGAGTTTTATACTCTTCGAAGGGATCCTGATATCTGCAAAGCACGTCAGGAGGAATAAAAGTCCTTGAGTACAGAACACACATTATGACCTCTGTGATCTTTACAGATTTCGCGGGTCTCTCCGTTCCCTCCTTTCGCGGCAAGTTTTCGAGTGCGGTGAGAACTTCCTCTCCCCCTACGAGTTTGCCGAAAACCGTATGTTTTTTATCCAGATGAGGCGCAGGCTTGAACGTTATATAGAACTGTGATCTGGATTACGGGGTCAAAGAACGACTCGTTAGACAAGCTTGGAGAGAATATACCCATTCGTATTTGCACCCTTGTTCGCCATTGCCAGTACCCCTCGACTGTCATGTTTAGCAGCACCTTTGAGATCGTATTCGTCTCGAAAAGGTGTTTCCCAATAAGACTTCCCTCCTGAACCCGTTCCCGTTGGATCACCAGTTTGAATCTGATTGAGGTTGAGTATTGGCATCATCCAAAAAGGTAAACGATCTGACCATGAACCCAGCAATCAGTCGATGAAATAAGCAGTTATCATATTTCCCTTCCCTGGCTAGCATTAAGAAGTTGTAGCATGTTTTGGGAGCCTGCGACGAGATCATTTCAATTTTTCGATGCTAAACCTGGTTTACAGCTAGCTCACTTTTTCGCAAAACAGCTCCAAATTTAGGCTGCCACCTCCAAGACTGGTGACCACGCGAACATACGCTCGACGTTTTCCAACGTCCTTCTCCTTTCCTTTGCCTTTCAGTGGATTCGAGATGGCTTCGAACATCAACTCTTCCTTTGAGTTGCATAGTGAGTTTTCAATCATTTGAACCCAAGAATCGACAAACCTCATCCCAGACGAGCTTGCTTGCCGCCCCACCCGCTACATTGGGATCGACAGACGTAGATGTAAGGGAAGCCCCAGGAAGTCCACTAGAGTAAGGAGAGATATTCCCTGGACCTCGTATTAGCTTGATGATGCAGACATAAGCAAAAGTGATCTCACATGGCGTAGCCTCCTTCGATTTTACAGCGGCGGCCCGTGTGGTACTAGATTTTACGACGGCTTTCGCGATTTTGGTGGTGGACGAAGATGGAGGCTGGGAAGGTATGGAGGCGGGTGCTAGACCATGTGGATTTTGTAAAGTAATGACGTCTTGCCTGAGAGGTTATAGAAACTCAGAAGTTAAGGGTGAGATACATATTTCAGGACACTTACTTTTTAAACGCAACATCGTTCAGAAGATCTTTCCCGCCTTTTATACTCTCCGCAAGAAACACGTTCCCAGTTGTAGCAATAGCCACTATGTGTGAGTGCACACTGAAAGATTTAAAAGATATAGGATCATGGATCTCTCCAGACGCTTTTCGAGAATAGTGAAGTTGGATCAAATCAGCAGGGGTTAATTGCTCCTTGGTAATTGGGTTGGTGTTGTCGTGTTGCTTTAACCACGGTATAATATTGGTCTAGAATCTAAGGGTTGGCTACAACGACACGAACATAAACCGAAAGTCACTAACGAGATCGAAAACATGTCCCGTTCCATCTGAGTTTCGAGCACACACAGGATTCTCGAACGGCTGAAATGATAGAGCGCAGCAGTCAAATGGCGTTCTTGCGCCAGGGTGTGGTGCTTCCTGCTTACTGTGTTGCGAAGTTTAGACAATCAGACTACATGCAACAAGAGTCAAATGAAACAAATTACGCTTTGAAGCCCGAGGAGGCAGAATGGGATCCTAGGACGCTGTGTTCGGTATGAGTGATATACAGCTTATCGTTGGATCCATGCCCCATTGATCAATTGGAACTTGTGGTCTACTTCCAAAAAAGTTGTTTGAAGGGCCGTAGTGGTTTGATTTAAGACGAGCAATGTGATGTAAATAATTGGTGACTCATCACGCGTCTTTGAATTTATGATTCTTCGTTCAGTTTCTTCGAAGTCGCTGGTCCTTTTCGATTTTGCTCCAAATTTAGCTTTCAGAGGTCTCAGCTCCTCCGCGATTCTTGCTTTCGGTAAACGCAGCGGACAATCTCGAAACACATCACCTGTTATTCCTTCCTCCGTCTTGAAAAATATCAGGGAGAACGTCACTCAGCAACTGCGAACTCGAGATTCTGTTGTATCAGATCAACACGCTGATATCTACAATCATGCCCTTGTGCAAATCAAAGAGGCGCTAGGGAAGGGAGATGCGGAAACTGTACGCCAACTATGGATTAAACTGAAGCAGCTTAATTTGGCCCACATTCTTGACCCAAAACTCATGTCCATGATGTCGAGTCTTTTGATAAAAGCATTCCTTCCAGCACACTCTGAACCCTGGGACTCTCCGTCCCAAAATATCGTTGAGGAAGTCGCTGTAGCAGCAACCTCCTGCGACGCAGAAGGGGTTGCTGCATGCATGCTCTACCACATCAAGCGGAATAATCCCGATGCCGCACTCTCCCTTTATAGTCGCTGCACTCATATTATGAACGACCGGGAAGCTTGGGATGTGGACGAGACCCAGGAAGGGCCCTTTGAACAGGGCGAACTTGCGTTCGGGCATGCTGAATTATCTCAGTCTGTTGTGCAGCCCATTCGCGGCAGAGTTTTTCTTCTCCTGGCAGCTGTTACTGCCCACGCTATGCTTGATACATTTCAAGAAGCACTCACTATATGTAAGGATACAGACGTCCGCTTCCACAACTATACCACCCGGGAATTCCTCCAGAACCTGCAGCACGATTCCTCATTGCGAAACAAAGTCGATCTCTATACCCGTCGACTGCATCTTGCGAGGCTCATATCTAGGCCCACTTCTCTTTCTCGTCAGATCATGAATCTGGGAGACACTCATGCTCTTACGTCTTTGAAGAAGTTGTATGAAGGTATCGTAGAGGGAATCCTGGGACCTGATCCCTTCATTGCTGCAGATGAATCGTATTTGTCTTCAGAAAAAACGGTGGCGATGACGGTGGTGGGTTGGACATCCTTTCTAACAGCGTTCTTGAAATGCTCCTCCAAGGAATCTGCTGCGCAGGTATGGGACGATATACCAAGACTTGGTCTCCGTCATGACACAAGTATGTGGAACGCTCTTATCGCAGGGCAGGCTCAATCCTTCACCGACGCCACTACAACTTTCGAGGTTATGAAATCACGAAATGTTACATTGGACGCTCTCACGTATCGCGCGCTCATTAGTTCTCTCTTCAATGGACGCAGGCCCAATCTCGCGATAGAGAGATTCCAAGAATTTCGCGCCGCACAAATCACAGACACTCCTGAAAATATCATGTCTGTTTACAATACTGTGATCAATGGTCTACTCGTCACGAATCGGATTGAAACAGCCTCCTCACTCTTTCAAGAGATGCAACTCAAAGGCCCCAATCCAGACATTGTCTCACATAACACTTTTCTGGGCCACTATGCCCGCCGAAACGATATCAGAGGGCTGGGAATGTTCATAAGCAAGATGGGCGAGAGTGGCATCACTGGGGATGTCTTTACTTTCTCCACGATCTTATCCGCGTTGCTCAAAATGGGACGGCAGGACGCGACGGAAGTCGTATTTCGTCTTATGAATAAACAAGGGATCAAACCCAATACGGCGACATATTCTGCACTTATCGATCACCAGATGAGAGAGCAGGACGAGGCTCATCTTAGTGGGGCTCTCAGGTTATTGTCGCAGATGGAGGCTGATCCCACTATTGCGCCTAATATAATCACTTACACGTCTATTCTGGCTGGAATACATCGAGGCCCTGCATGGCTTTCCCAGCAAAAGGAGGAGGATTTCACACGGGCGATTCTGGAGAGAATGAAACAACACAATGTCAAACTGAATACAAGGGCGTACAACATTTTAATTAAGGCGTGTCTGAACGGTAAGCGGTTAGACCAGGCTCTCTCATACTACGAAGAGATGAAGCGGACGAGAATGCCAATATTCCATGAAACATGGTATGTATTGCTCGAAGGACTGAGTGGTATGCAGGAGTGGGATGTCGCGATGGAAGTAATCAAGGAGATGAGTGGACTGTATGGGGTACGTCCACTAGGACCACTGCATAGTTTAGTACAGCGTGTCACTGTTAGTGCCCGTTCAAAACGTTGAATCGAAAGTTGAATGTACCTTTACAACGTGCCCGTGTCCTACTTTTCAAAAACAAACGCTTTCCCAAGGCCTAGACGTAGATAGCGAGCATACGCTACAGTTGAAATCGTTAGTTTGCCAAGTACCAGGCAGAAGCATATTTAGGTACCCCAGTAGCTCCACCGCCTGCCAAGCCATTTGCCTACGAAAGGGAGCAGAACAGCGGAAAGTATTTGCTGGAGTTGATGAAGACTTTCCTCCCATTCCCTTTGGGCTAAGTAATATTCTTCCTCCGAATCATATGAGATTTCTGAGGAGAGGTCATCGATTGAAGCATGAGACGAAGGCATACGGATTAATATGCCCTGTGAGTGTTCGAATCAAGGAGCGGCCTACCCAAGGCACGTGGAGGCGAAACGATATAAACGGTTTGCCCTATATAAACCATCACAAACTATCACTCTTCGCGCTCCATCTATGCATCATGGTAAACGTTCCAGATCCAACACCTTCTTCCAGAAAGCTCGTGGGTCAGCCTTTGCTGTGGGTTACATTCAAGCTTGTACTAGTATTCCACTCACAACAGTGACCCAGAATATCTATCTCAATATTCGCATCTCTTGGTGTCTTCCTTGTAAGTAATGATCTGTTTATGGACAAAAGCTTTCAAATTCATATATCACTCTACTTGTAGTTTGGCTATGATCAGGGGTGAGGGCTTTGCTTTCTCTTACCACTTCTTTGCAGCTCCTACCATACTTTCAGAGTCATGAGCGGCATTATCACTGGACCCCACTTCAGAAAATACTTTGGAAACCCAGATGCAGTTTCAATAGGGACTATGGTCGCTGTTCTAGAAGTCGGAGCATTCAGTGCGCATCGCCGGTATTTCGTGCAATGTGGCAATCTAACCTAGTAAATAGTCACTTCCGCGGCTGCTGGCCGTATCGGGGACACTGTTGGTCGGAAGGGCACGCTTTTCATCGGTGCCATAATCTTCACAGTGGGTGGTGCTATTCAGACCTTGACAGCCGGGTTCTGGACAATGATTGTCGGACGAGTCATCAGCGGTTTTGGTGTTGGCCTCCTCTCGTATGTTTATATTTGTCCAAGACGCGACGCAATCCACCCTAAATACTCTTAATGCCACAGGACCATTGTTCCGATTTATCAAAGTGAAATCTCACCGCCTAATCATGTGAGTTTCGGATAATGGGAGGTGTGGAGCTTGGAAGCTGATCGTGTGCAGAGGGGCTCCCTGGCATGCATCGAATTCACCATGAATATAGCTGGGTCAATCACATACTCTCCCATCAAAGGCATTCTCTAACATTCATCTCTTAACCAGCTATTCATCCTCAGTAGTACGCGTCTCCTGTGATACAAGTCCTGTTCATTCTGTTTCATTTTAACACAGTGGATGGATTACTTCTGCTCTTTTCTCGATTCCGACCTTTCTTGGCGTATTCCGCTTTTCGTACAATGTATCATCGGAGCTATACTCGCTGCAGGTATAGACATTCATTCACTTGGTATATATCTGCGCTTAAGCAATACTGCATATATAGGGGCGCTAATGATGCCTGAAAGGTGCGTTTTGGCTTCGTATTCTCGTGTTGACGAACTTACAGCGGCATATTTCAACAACGAAGTCCACGGTATGTTGAATATTTTCCCTTACGAAATTTACGCATGTACCTGAATACGACGTAGTTGGTGCATAGACACTGACAAGGATGCTGAAGGATTCCGAGTTCTCGTGGACCTGAATGGGGGAGATCCGCAAAACCCAACAGCAATTGCAGAGTTCAAAGAAATCAAAGATCGTGTCATGGAAGAGGTAAAATATTCTCTCATTCAGGTCGATAACATACTAAATTGTCATAAGCGTGCTTCCGGCGTTGCGCGGTCATACTACGAGATGTGGAAGAGATACAAACGGCGCGTTTTGCTCGCCATGTCATCTCAGGCATTTGCTCAGCTGGTGCGTCCCATTTCGACAGCAATATCCTTCGAACCGACCCTTTTTCTAGAATGGAATTAACGGTATGCCTACTTATAATTTCCACCCCCACTTTGCTCATCAATGCGGGCTCCAACGTACCTAGTCATCTCTTATTACGCTCGTGAGTAACGGTTGCGTGGATTTTCGTAGAGAACGCTTATCTTCCCCTATATAGCACGGGTATTCGAAGGTGATTGGTGACCTGGTGTGAGCCTCGTGTTGTATTTGACTGACCATAACGTGCTTTCAGAGGCGGGATGGATAGGACGGGATGCTATCCTAATGACTGGCATCAACTCATTGATATATATTCTGAGCACGATTCCTCCGTTAGTGCGGATCTTGCCTACTTCTCAAGTTACTTTATTGACCAGCCTTCAGATGGTATCTAGTCGATAGATGGGGGAGACGTCCGATTCTGCTTTCTGGTGCAGTGATTGTGTGTTGTTCATCGTCGTCACATAAATATCTTTCTCACTCGCATTAGATGGCCATATCTCTTACTGCCACCGGTTGGTGGATGTACATTGATGTTCCCCGCACTCCTAACGCCGTGGTAATCTGCGTTATCATATACAACGCTGCCTTCGGATACAGGTTCGATCTATACCCTATTTTACGCCATTGCTGACTGCGGTCGTAGTTGGGGACCTTTGCCTTGGTTGTACCCCCCCGAGGTGTGTCAATTAATACCCCAAGAAATAAATACTTTCCTCATCTCCCCTTAGATCATGCCTCTGACTATTCGCGCGAAAGGCGTGTCACTGTCTACAAGCACGAACTGGGCCTTCAACTTCCTTGTTGGTGAAGTGACACCTGAATTGCAGGAAGTGATTACTTGGAGGTTGTACCCTATGCATGGATTCTTCTGTGCCTGCAGCTTTATCCTGGGTAAGTTCGACTGCTCATCTTATCTAAGATTTCTCGCTCACAGATGAACCTCTCAGTATACTTCCGTGAGTAGTCATTGCGCGATTTCTCATAACATCATCTAAACGATGTGTAGTGTACCCCGAAACTAAAGGGGTTCCTCTTGAAGAAATGGATCTTGTGTTCGGCGAAGGTATGTACTGTTGTATATTCCTCCACATAACACTAATAGAGTTTGGTCAAGATGAACGCGAGGAAAGGGAGGAGAATGCCGACGATGACGAGGTCAACGAGGTTGACGGTGTAGATGAGACTACTTCATTACTTTCTACCGCAACCCCAAGTGGCTCAAGGAAGCGACCACATAAGAAAGGATGGTTCGGTATTTTCAAGCGTCGACCTACTGCAGGTGAACTGCGAACTTGAATGGGACCCAGCGTAATACTGTTCGGTCATGGTGTAAATGAATGGCGTCGACTTCCTAATACATATGCCTTCTTTCTGTGGCATGACTCTAGAGCTCTTAAAGCCCAAATTACTTCACTTATCACCCTCATCAAGTTTCGCGCTATCTTTTTTATGCTTGCTTTGAACAACCCCTCTTTGATCTGTGTGTGACATCCATGTGACAATATGTTATGAAACCTTTCTTGTCAACGTCCATATTTCGAGAACGATGTTGGACGCGACTTTCTGCTTTACAAAAAATCCGTCTTATCAGTAAGGCTGCGGAAAATTATCAACACGCTTCTCCCTCAAAACCAGTTCTCTCGTTCGAAGATGCTGGCCTTCGACCACCTCTAGCTCAAGCAGTATATACTGCTTTCCCCAATGTCAAATCACCGACTGAAATTCAATCTACGTTGATATCCAGTGTATTGGAAGGAAAAGATATAATATTGCAGGATGAAACTGGGTCCGGGAAGTGAGTCCCTAGCCAGCAAAGCAGGGAGAACTCCTCATTTCTCATTTCGTTTTAGGTCTTTTGGGCTAATTTTGGCACTTTTAAACAAACCTCGTATGATTTTCACGGATGACCCGAGTGCGGATCGAGCTAGTGATAGGCCTGCTATAACCTCTCTGGTACTGGTTCCTCATCGCGACCTAGCTTTCCAAATGATGCATTGGATTGATTTAATCGCCCAAGCCTCGTCTGACAGCCCCCCTTCCCTCGCGTCTATCGCTCAAGTTCTTGTACGTGAAGGACGTCGTCATATAACTGAAGGTCTCCCGCTCATACGAAATGAACCGCCCCATGTCCTGATCGCCACTCCCGCTAGCGTGGTTGAGGTCTTACGGGAGGACCCAAACGCATTTCGTCTCACGGAGCTGTCGACGGTTGTCCTGGACGAAGTTGATTACATGATAGAAACTCTTCCTCTCAATAACAACCCCCGCAAGCAACATATTCAGAAAATGAACAAACTCCAAATGCATCCCGGACCTGCTCGAGCTCTCCTAGATGGAATTTATGAGGCTCGGGTGAAATTGAACGCAAAAACTCGGCAAGCATTAGGGGATGCGCCATATCACAGCCCACAGCTGATATTATCCAGTGCCACGATTCGAAGGCAGTTGAAGCACTACTTTTTCTCAGAGAAACAGCTCCTGAACAGAGACGTAGTCAAAATAAGGCGTTCCGTTATGCGGTTGCATGGGCAAGACGAACTCGCGACAGGTGAACATGCCATCCATTCTGTGATTTCACATCATGTTGTTGTTGCTTCAGAGAATGGTATCGTAAACATTCCTTCTGCTGTTAGCGCCGAGGAAAAGCATACCCATCAGTTCAATTTCGAGGAGGCGAATAACGTACCTTCGAACGCAATGTCTTCTTCGTCCTTCGACCGGATAGTAGATTCAACCGCCGCGGCGAGTAGATCAATTGGTACGGAACTATACCGTATATCCGTGTTATTTGCGATTGACGGAAGTATATTTACAGAATTTGCAATGACACCTTCGCAGCTGAATCAAAACCTTCTGGAGGCCGTTGCCGCCGTGTTCGCACTCGACGTGCCTTCTGTTGCGCTTCTAGTCATCCCGCCCAATGCGTCAGTCCACCGAGCAGTTTACGACCTGCGCGAGATTGGAGTCAACGCGCATGGTATGGATGTTCTGGTGCAAGACCGAGGTCGATCCTATCTTTTGCAGGCTGGCGGGGAGAAGAAGGCTGATCCCAAGTTGCTCGTTTGCACCACTTCGTCAATCAGAGGCATTGATTTTCCATCATTGACTCACGTCTTCATCCTGGGATTCAACGCGTTGATTGCTAAGGACAATTGGACGTTAACTTTGGACACATATATCCATCTATGTGGTCGAGTGGGCCGATTCAAAAAACCTGGCAAGGTTATTACGGTTGTAGACGAGAAAGATGTATCGGGCATTGACAAAGTACTACATACACTGGATGTAACTCCTGTACGGCTGAACCTGCCTGCTTAGTTAGGGTTATGTATAAATTCAAGATTACGTTCGAAGGCTTGACAGTCGTAATGTACATGTGGCGCCATCTCATTAAGAATTTCCAATAAGATAAGATCGCATAATATTATGTCCTTGACATCCATCGTCTACGTTCGCCACTGAGCTTGGGCTTAAATGCGAAAGGCGTTTCTGTAACCAAGAACTGCCAGGTGTGTTCACAGAAGGTCGCGGGCTTTTCTTGCCATGACAGGTTAGTGCTCCGGAGTAGTGTGAGATTTACTTACAAACATCAATTCTGCTTTACTACCGGCTGACCTTCTTCCCAGACCATCATCATCTTCCACGATGCGATTCAGAACCCTTCTGGGTTTCCTATCATTCCCGGTTTTACTGAGTGTCGTAGCGGCTCAATCCACATCATCTTCGACCAATTCCTCCAATTCTGCCTCCTCCACTTCGTCTGCGAGTGTCTCTCTATCTCTCACAACTGCCACAACAACGGAAACAACCGCTGTCTCTTCTAACAACCAAATTTCTTCGTTCACGACCGTTGTGACCACTGTTTTCAATGTCAGCGTTACCGCTACACCAACATCTGCTTCCTCTTCAGTATCCGCATCAGCTTCCGCATCCGCAACGGCAGACCCCACTGTCCTTCAAACAAGACTTGATCCTGCGTTTGGCGTGCTCGGAGCAATCTTAATTCTCACTGGACTTCCTAGTGCCTTTTGGGGCCACAAGAACCGTTGGTGAGTTAATTCTGAGGATGCATAACACCTCCCAGACTAACAACCTCGGCACCTCCGTTAGGACGTCATTCTTTTTAATCGGATTCTATACTCTTTCGCTCGTCTGTTTCGTTCTCATTTTAAAATTTGGAATACTCCCGGCAGTGAATCCGCCTAGCAAGACATTGCGCGGGATGTTCGTTCTGGCTTGCTCAGTCGCAGGCATCGCGGGTGGAGCCTGCGCTATTTTCTTCTGGAAGGCCGCTCGATACGGAATTGGAGCCTGGGGAGGTGAGTCGTTGCTAGCTGTTTCAATCAGGCTCCTCGTTTACGTCTCGTGTGTTTAGGTTTTGCTCTTGCCCTATGGATCCAGTGCTTTCGCGATGGCGGTGTCATTAGATCCGAAGGCCTCAGATGGATCATGTATATTGGTGTGTAGTTGTATCTTCAGCGTCAATGAATTTAGCTCATACACGGATCGAAGGTTGTGCGGTGGTCGGCTTTGTTCTATGCACGATACCAAAGGTAAGAAAAAGTGGGCAACTCCCAGCCTACCAACATTGACGGACTCATGTAGATTCATTACCACGTTCTACTCTTATCGACATCCTTTGTTGGTGCTTCAGCTTTCATCCTCGGGGTAGATTGTTTCACTACTGCTGGTCTGAAAGAGGTTCGTCATCAGAGCAAATATCTTTATATGCGTTCTGAACCGCTTTGCAGTTTTACGTCTGGAATGTCGGATTTCAGATCCTCTTTACCCGCTTCACGAGCCAGGGTATTGAATTTCCTGTAACTCAGACGATGCAGATCGAGCTGGGATTAATTGGAGCCGTTGCTTTAATGGGTATCGCTGTTCAGCTACGTATACTCAAAGTGTTACAGCGCAAGTTACATGAAATTGCCCAAGAGCAGAAGAAACGCGACGAGGAAGCCGAACTGGCAGTTGCAGGTGGGTTTGCGCATGTTATGCGGGAAAGAGAGGAGTGGGAGAAGGAACATCTCAACAAGCATGGACGACAAGAGAGCGGTTACTCAAGCATGCCCCTCATGAAGGATCAGGACGGCTCGTCTTCACCAGGTCTTACAGCAGAACATCGCTCCGATTACACTCATGTAGCTGCTGACAGTCGTCCCCGTTACAATTCAGGTGTATCCGAATTCCTTGCGGCTCCTACACCGAACGATGAGCTCAAGCGTGCCACCAGTCGTGGTCCCCAGAGTTTGGGCGTTTTACCTGCTCTAGATCTTGGCCTTGGAATCAAAGATGATGTTCCAGATGGGTTCATGGCCAAAGAAGAGCTTTCTCGCAAGGTTACTGTAGCTGACAGAGAGGCCGAGCAGAAACGTTTGGAACTCATGGAGGAGATTAATACCATTCGCAGGTCAATTGATGTTCTGAAAAATGGTTCACCCGAACCATCTTCTGCTTCCGCTGCTGGCTCTCGTCGTCCTTCACTGACCTCCCGTCGCACTCTTAGCATGGACGCCAACAGTGCACTCCTTCCCACACCGTCGCATGTACGTCCACCGCGCGAGAAAGATCCTCGATCCCGCGTCCACTCTATGGATCTTATCAGTCATACTTCGATTGGGGAATCCCTTGGCCGCCCCACCAGTGCACCGTTACGAGACAATGATTGGGATGCTTATATTCAGGACAGGAAGCTCTTGCAACCTCCTGCGGGCGTTTCGCCTCCCATTGCTACTACTCCCATGGCATCGTCACATACGCGCATACATATGCCACACGCGGTTTCCGAAGCTTTACAACAGCGGAAGCGTCGTGAGAGCGCTTTAGGATTTACAGGCGAATATTCGTCAAACAACAACTCTTCCGAAGATATTCCTCTGACGCACCTTGACCATCACCGTACGACAAACTCGACAGGAATGAATATTCCCGTCACAATCCTTCCACCACAAAAACCAATCATTGCCCCTACCCCCCAGCGTCCAGTCGCCTCTCGGACACGAACTTTTGAAGAGTTGAACGAAAGGCATAGGGAAAAAATGAAGGTTATTCAGAGTCCCCTTACGAATGCCGAAAATGAGCATGCGCAGATTCAAGCTGCGAAGGAGAGATGGGAGAGGTCGAAGGCTTTAGAGAAAGAAGCGGTCACTCGGAGACTGGTCGAGAAGGCTGCGATCTATGATAAGCGCAAGAAATCTGAAGATAACGCAGAACGGACTGGACGGAGGTCGATAACCCTGGACGACAAGAAGCGTCGTTCGCATTCACGATCTTTGAGTGCTGACCGGCTAGCTGCTTTGGGCACGTCGAAACGACTGTCCACGATGAAAGTAGAGGATTGGCAGAAGTACCAACAGGATTCCGACCATTCCCCCGTATCACCTTCCCGCCGCGACTCGCAAGGATTCGTTTCTGACAGTGTTCCCTTTCCAGAACGCAATACTAAAACACGTCGAAAGAGTAGAGAACCACCGAGCTGATTGTAAATATTAAGTAGTTTTTGCACATTCCTTCCATCATTCAGACTGGTTGCGATAATGGACCCTTGACGGACTTATTTTCTTCGTTGATATCACTAGTATTTTTACGCACTCTTTTTGAACATTACGGACGATTGCATTTGGCACAAGTACACCCAGTAGCATACACAATATAGTTTTGTCTAATTGAGGTTCTCGGTCAGTTGACCGATTTTCCCATGATTCATCATTCTGCCGGAGTTGCCGTCCTTAGTCACATGGGTGATGGATTCCAAAGTTTTGAATTTTCCCATCTCTCTAGCGTGAATGGAGAGCAACTTGCACACATTCATGTCTGCAGCGGTTTCACCCCCGCAGACAAGATCTTCTTCTTCACCAGACTCCCCTGCACAGGTGTTATACGTAATTAGCTCTTCTCGGAATCCCTCTCTTTCCACCTATTCATGTATTTTCTTCAGGCCACTACCTCCGGCACTCCGGTAAATCAATCAGGACCAAGTCCTTCTCTCCAGGCCATATTAGCTGCATCACACAAGGACGGTCCTTCAAACGGACACATCCCCTCCTGGAATCCCTCTATGGCCGTTCCGGAAGTTCCACTACCTATTCCCAATGTATGTTATCGATACGTTTCGTCGACCCAAGCTCAACTGCTAATAGCCCGGGAAACGAAAATTGGAAGATGTCGATAATGAAGACCCCCAAAACAAGATGCGTCGCGTTATTCGTGACGCTGGTCCTCCCCAAGACATGGCGACTCGTGTCGTACCCATGACCACTGTAATATGCCTTCACGCTGCTGTTGCCCAGAAGTCCTATGGAAGCGAGAAACGCTTCCTTTGTCCTCCTCCAGTTGTTCATATCGAGGGCCCTATGTGGCACATGCATGCGCAGCAGCTTTCTATGGCAGTTGTTTCCGAAACCGGTGAACGGTCGTTTGAACAGAAAGCACCCCTAGACAACAACATGACCTCCAGCTTCAAATTTTTGCATGTCACCGGAACTGCAAAGGCAAAGAGTTTTCAGCTCTCCCTCGATATCGCTGAACCTCATCCATCTGCCGCGCATAATCCAGATAGCGACGGTTTACCAGGTCGTGTGTGGGCGTCCTTCGACTCCGCCCCAGTTACAATTATCTCCAAACCATCGAAAAAGACAGCCAAGACGAGAAATATCTCGTCGTGTATTCTAGCAGGTGGCCCCGTATCTCTATTTAATCGCATCAATTCTCAGACTGTACGCACCAAATACATGACCATTGACCACGCTCAACTTTGTGCGAGTAATGTGGCGTGGTCCGCTTTTAATGTCAATGTTATACGACGCCCGACAGAGGCGCCAAACATCGGTGTGTAGTCATGTGATGTGAATTTTGGCGCTCTCACAATGCTAAATCTTCCCATAGGTCCTCAACCAGTTACTTACGGGTGCGAGATAGTCCTCTCCGACACGCAATCAGGAATCTCAACATCTCCTCTTGTTATTCGCAAGGTCGACAAAGGCCGAGTCTCCGCCGACGATGGTGGTCCAGTCAGTCAGATGCAAAAGATTGCGTTGCAGCGTGTGAATCCTGATGGCTCTCGACATTACTTATCAGCTGCTGGTCCTATACCCGGAACGACAGGGGTTGTAGCCCCTCCCGCTCCTGGAATGTCGACTCAAGCAGGGACGCATCCTTTACTCTTTCAGACTCCCCGCGTCAGGGAGGAGATCAAAGACGGTATCCGTATGCTTTCTGACGAAGTCGACGATTATCTATGCTGGACAATTGTCGGAATATGTAAGTAAATCTGCTTCGATTCTATTCCTTAATAAAGCTTCGATTCAGCCAAGTTCCAATACACATTTTTCGACTCAACTGGGAAGAATAGTCAAATACCTGATCAGCCAATCACGCCTTTCCCCACTTTGTTCACCGCTCCCGTGTATCGTCAAGCCAATAATACTATAGAATTGACTGTATCAAACTTTTTCTACGAAGACCCTAAAACGCGTCAACAAGCAACTTTGGACGTGTTCTTAGGCAATTTGGGGCCATTGCCACACAGAGTCTACCAAACTTCTCCCTCCGGTCCCATGGCTTCCATGCCTTTTGTACAGCCCATCCCTGGGCTTCCAGAAGGTGTACCCCTCGACCCTCCGGGATCACCCACCCGCTATATACCCTCCGGACCTTTACACACTATCGTCATGGTCGAGATGCCACCCATTGGCGATATTATCAAGGCCTTGGAGGAAGATTCGTTACCTCCCAACGCAGAGCATCCAGATGGACATTCAGATGTCTCTCATCCTGGTAGCAGAAATGGCTCCGGACCTCCGCCGTCCATAGCAGGTCGCAGTCTTCCTTTATTATTCATTCGCAGTGCGGACGGAGTAGGATACCATTCTGGTCGAACGATCGCCTGCGAAAACGTGTTTCAGGGCATTGATATCACTGGTCAGCCACCTCACCCTGGAGCCAATATCGATACTGGTTGGCTTGCGGCTGCTCATAATGTTCAGACAGAAAATGGTTTGCAGGGTTTACAGAGCTGGACACTGAGAATCATGTAGCCACATATGTATGCTTATGTTCTTTTTTTTTCCAAACTTGGTGTTTTTATGTGCTGATCTGGTGCTGAATAACCTGTACATATAATCTATATTGTCGTTTCTGCCTTGAAAACTATTCTCGTCCATACAGTATTGAGCTGTATTCTGACATTTGGTTGCGGCCAGTACAACGAGCATGTCTAGTCTGGTCTAGTGGTACCTAGTAGTAGGAGCTTTCTCACACTGGCTTTATACAAACAAAGGCCGCAAATATTTTCCTATCTTAACTAAGCTTCGCTACCATCATCTTCAATCCAAACAAAATGTTTGCTATTGACGGCATACGTTCTCAACTTGAATGGTCGTCTCACCTCAGTACCGTGGACGCTCCTGTTCCTACAGAGAACACCAAGTACATGCGCAAAGTATGGCTCTCTTTCTTTTGTTGAGTTAAAACAAGCATTCATTGTTCGCCTGCTCCTAGACATCCATTATCGCAACGATCGGTAGGAGGTGTTTGCTTATCCTCGTTGAATCGAGACCTATTTTGCCCTAGGGCCCAAGACCAATAGTGTTGAGAAGCTTGCAGAGTTGCGACGCGCTGGAGTCAACGTCGGTGAGTACAACGTGCGTTACTTGTCCCCTTCCTCTTTAGCCAACCTGGACTTTCTAGTACGCATGAATTTCTCTCATGGAGAATACTCATATCACCAAAGTGTTATCGATAACACACGGAAAATGGTGGCGGGTAAGTTTCTCCGTGTCGCGATTTTTTTTTGCGGCTTTGGGCTCACTAAATCCGCAGCGGATCCCAATGGACGTCCTGTCGCCATTGCTCTGGATACTGTTGGTGTTCCAAGATTTCTGTGATGTGAACGAGGATTTCTAATGCTTGGCATAGAAAGGTCCTGAAATCCGTACCGGGTTGATGCGAGATGGTATCGATGTGAGTCAGAAACTTTGTTTTTTTTTTCGTTCGAGCCAAACTCCAAATTTCAGATCGCCGTCAAAGCTGGGCACGAGTTCATAGTGTCTACGGACCCAAAGTACAAAGATATTTGTGATGATAAGGTACTCTGGATGGACTATGTACGTATACTGGACTGTTTATTCCCCGAACTAGAATCTGATCGCCTGTCTAGGTGAACCTCCCGAAGGTCACAGCTCCTGGCAAGTTGATTTATGTGGATGATGGTAAGGGCACATACTATCGATGAATAGACAGACATTGAACTCTATGTTCAGGTATTCTATCTCTCCTCGTCATATCCATCGAAGGGGCCGAAATTCGTGTCCGATGCTTGAATAATGGCACCCTATCTTCCCGCAAGGGTGTCAATCTGCCCAAGACAAATGTCGACCTACCCGCTTTGTCAGAAAAGGACAAGAAGGATCTTGAGTTCGGTGTCAAAAATGGCGTTGACATGATCTTTGCTTCGTTTATCCGCCGCGCGGAGGACGTTAAAGATATACGTACAGTTTTGGGACCGGATGGGGCCAACATCAAGATCATCGTCAAGATTGAAAACGAACAAGGTGTTGCGAACTTTGACGAGATCCTTAAGGTAACAGATGGTGTAATGGTTGCCCGCGGGGACCTGGGAATCGAAATTCCTGCTAGTCAGGTCTTTCTTGCCCAGAAGATGATGATCGCTAAATGTAACATTGTCGGCAAGCCGGTCATTGTAGCCACACAAATGCTCGAGGTATGTGGTCAATCATTTTCATGGAGGATGATCTCTCACTGCACTTTGATAGTCAATGACGGTATGTCACATCTCTGATATTTGAATGGAGAAAGGATGTTTTGGAACATTTTGTTAGTACAATCCTCGCCCTACTCGCGCTGAAGTCAGCGATGTCGCCAATGCAGTTCTTGACGGTGCGGACTGTGTTATGTTGTCCGGTGAGACTGCCAAAGGATCTTATCCCATTCAGGCGGGTTAGTCGATTCGTTTTCGTTACATTCTACGCCCGATTATTGATGCCACATTCTGTCAGTCCTCATGATGGCGGAGACCTGTCTACTCGCTGAATATGCCATTTGCTACCCTCCTTTGTATAATGAGATACGTTCGATCCAGCCTGGTCCCACGGAGACGACAGAAACTGTTGCTCTTGCTGCAGTTGCCGCTGCATCTGAGCAGAACGCTAGCGCCATTCTCGTGCTATCTACTAGTGGCAACACTGCTCGCTTGATCTCGAAGTATCGCCCCAAGGTTCCGATCATCACTGGTACGACCTCTCATGTATCGGTAGCTCCGTCTTTTTAATGCACTTTGTAGTCACCCGAAACGAGCAGACGGCGCGTCAGATTCATCTCCACCGTGGATGCTATCCATTCTGGTATCCTGAGCCCCGTGGCATTCAAACCCACCAGTGGCAAACTGATGTGAGTGTATTCAATAACTGAGTGATGAAAATTCTGTTGATAATGACCGAAGGTGGACAACCGTATTCGGTTTGGTATGCGAAATGCTCTTGCTCTTAATATTATCACTCCTGGTTCCACTGTCATTGCTGTACAAGGATGGAAAGGTGGATTGGGACACACCAACACCCTCCGTGTCATCTCTGTCCCGACCGATTCTGCTGATCTTGAACATCAACAATTGGAGGGTTAGACTCTGTTTGCAGATGGTACAATTATGCTCGATTCCACTGATTTAGAGATTACACTTTCAATAACTTGCAACATGTATGTTAGCCTGTATCTACAAATGAAAAAGTAAAACGATTCAGAATTCATCCCTGGAGAAGTTTCCCTTGAACAGGCCAAGCGTGCGCCCAACCGATATTCATCTTCTCTCATATTCCCCAGGTCCTCTTTGATCTTCTACGTTGAGTTGTAGCGTAGCGCGTCGTAGGGCTTTCCCGGATCAATGGCCACTCGTCCACAGTCGTACCTTCCACTACCTTCTGTCTCAACAAATGAATCATCAGGATTGTCATGGCATAAAAGCTGGCCTATCTTTGCTTTCGAGCGCCCATTCTTTCCACGATCCTCTGTGCGGCTGATCTTACGGTTCGTACGCAAGAGAAGAAACTTCGTTCTAATCGTCCTCTTTGGTTCTATCATCCTGTTCTTTTTCACGCTCAAAAACAGCTTCGACTTCGAACGTATAAAGAACAGTTTGCCGTTCACTGCGTATCCTCCGACACTTGTCTATCGAAGAGAGGACCTCCAGAGAATATGGGCATATGAGATAATGAGTGGCCACTATCCGAGCGCCAGGTCCGGTATGTCGCGTCCTTTGGTTCTTCTTCACGGAAAGAGAAAGTTATTTAATTACTTTCCAGTACCACAGCAGATCGGATTGAAGGAAGTTATGAATCCAGGGCTCCCTCCACACCAACCTGACGGCAAAGCTCGTGGTCAAGTGATACAGGGGGCAGGCTTTCTACGTGTATACCCAGAGATACAGCATGGGAATCTTTCAATAGCCTTTCCTCCTCGACCGGCTCCGGGAAGCATTGCGGACATGGATGTTGTCATGCGCCATTGCGATTTCTCAAACCAAAAGGTACTTGACTACCTTGACTGTTTCACTTTCCTTCGAACTCAATTCCTGACAAGTTGGTCCGTGACTGTATAGAAGTGCTTCGCGTAGGGGCAGGCTTAGACAACGGGAATAGACTCCGAAGAGAAAATCTGGACGACTGGAAGTACATTTACCTTGAACTCAGTCAAGACTCCTTGAATCATACTCATACGGGCTCCGCGGCCATGGCACAATTTGATTCCTCTCCTGATATTCTGCCCCAGAAGGCGGGTAGCGAGTTGGAGTTTTCACCCATCAACATACCACCACTTTTATCTCCTCATTCGTACCCCGATCTCTCGACGGCCTGTGATCCAGATTACCCTCGAATATTCCATATGTACTGGACGGGACCGTTCACAGATAAACCTTATATGGCAATCCTATCATTCCTGTACACACAGAATACGGGTCTGCATTCAAGGGAGCCGCCAAAGGCATGTAGACCCGTTTTTTGGGTGTGGATCAATCCAGTCTCTGCGGCCTCCATTCCTGACCCAAATGCTACCAGTAAAATGTTTGAGGAGCTTCAGTCAAATCCTTGGGCTTCGCCTTTCCTTCATGAGAGATTCAAAGACGTTCTGCAGTTCAAACTCTGGAATACCACAGAGCAACTAGACGCTATACCGGAATTGCGCAATGACTGGAGAAAAATGCATACTCTCTTCAACTCCGGGGGGCACATTGTCAATGTTCCCCCGGAAGACTACAACCGTGGCAAAAATACGGGCAATAAGTCTGACGATATGTTCCATCGCGGTGGCTCAAAGTCTGCATCCTCATATGATCGTCTGTCCGTCATTCTTTCTGATATGGTACGATTCGTACTGTGTCATCGTTTTGGCGGTATATACCTCGACGCCGATACAATACTCCTGCGTGACTGGGAAGAAGTTTGGGGTTGGAAAGGTGCCTTTGCCTATAGATGGTCCCGGTTAACGAGGTATAACACAGCTGTATTACACATGAACAAAGGCTCTGCCCTGGGCACGTTTCTTTTTCGCACTGCGTTGAAGAATGATCTAGATTTCCACCCAATGACAATCTCTCGATATGTGAATGACGCGTATTTAGATGGGCTTCTTTTTCAGCTCCCAGATGCATTATTTGATCCAGCGTGGCTGAACACAGAGAACTATCAACGAGACCGACCTCCACAACCTTTTTTCAAGGCGTGGGTGTTCATCGAAATATACCGTTCTCAGGCTGAATTCTCATCCGTCACTTACTGTAGGTTTGAAGATTTTTTCGATACCCCTGCTGTGAGCAGTGCTGCCCCGCTAGCCCTGGGATTTGATGGCTTTTTCAAGGGTGCCTTCTCGTATCATTATCATAACTTCTGGTGAGTACGCTGATGTGTATGTTTGGCGGAATATCGAATATCTTTATAGGTGGAAGCCGTTCGATCCTTCGAGAAACTGGCCCGATTTGGGAAGACGGTTCTCTGCGGGAGAGGAAGCACCTCGTGAAGACATATCTACTAACGATATTGGCTGGTCTGCAGTCTTGAAGCGGACATTCGAATCTTATATACGTGGGGAGCGATGTAATCTATATGGCGAATGGCTGCTGTACTGATCTTTCTATGTATAATTGCCGATTCCGGGATATGATTTATCGGGTATTACCTTTGTATATGTTCCGATTTGTTCACTATTTGACAGCCAACTTTGCTTGAGCAGTGTTGACCGTATCCTTTAGCAATTGTATAACTTCTTCAGCATTGGGAGCGTTGAATATGGCTGTTCCTGCGACAATGACATTGCTGCCTGAAAACAGGATGAAAAAAACGAATTAAAAGTAACACTCAACCAAATCGTAACGAACCGGCATTTGCGCAAACATCGATAGTTTTGGGACCAACCCCACCATCGACTTCGATATCCTTTTCTGGAAATCGGCTACGAAGTTCAGCGACTTTTGGAATACATCGCTCTAGAAACTTCTGGCCTCCACGTCCTGATAAGAACATGTCAACAGGCGCAGCTTTCACAGCCATTATAAACATACCCGGGTATACAGTCATCACCAATAACATATCCGCCTTTTCTCCAATCTCATCGGTGATAGCATTTGATGGCGTATCTGGAGATATTGCGACACCAGCTTTCATGTTTCGGGCATGAATAGCAGTAATTAACGATAACGGATCGGCTGAAAAGGGTTGAATCAGCATCCCGGGAATGCACAGTAACATGAAGAAACGGACAGGTAGCTTCGATGTGAAAGCAATACAGTGCACCACCTGCATCGGCGATGTCATTCACCCACTACGTGAAACACGTATCAGCAAAATTTAACGCAGATCGAGGAAACTACCTTCTCCGGTTGGGCGACCATCATATGACAGTCCATGAAAATATCAGGTATACCTTTGTGAACGCAGGAAAGGATGGGGGCGCCTGAAGCACAGATTCAGAGCCTGTTACACACAAAGAAAACTTTGACTCACCCATAGTGATGTTGGGTACAAAGTGGCTGCAATACGCGATTAGAGGGTGATCGATTTGTACGATGCTCAAGATTCAGATGTACCCATCCATCACATCTGCAGGAAGATCGGTCGGGGAAAGGGAGGGAACTTGAATAAATGAAAAAGCTAACCCATATGAAGCCATTCTGCTCCTCCCTTTATCATTCTTTGACATTCTGCAGTTAACTGACCAAAGTCTGAGGCGAGAACACTATACATAAATTAGCATTACTGTGACATTGATAAAAAAGCTCTTCACCTGGGAGAAATGATAGCTTTGACCATCTTAAACGCAATCTGCACTGACGAGAAAGGACCAAGGATTATCACATGATCAGTGCACTGCCACTCACTCGGCTCTGATCCAGATCAATGACGTAAGTGACGGTCAGAATAACTTATAAGTAAGCGCTGCAGATAACCTCCATACATCGTCGTAATTTCGTTCATTTTCGTTCATCTCCCTTTTTTTTGATCATGCTCAAGCTTGCTGTCTTCCTCGTTGCTTGTTTACTATTAACCCAATGCTCTAACGGAGAACCCGTTATAATCGAAGATCGCCAAAGTATATCCACTTTCTCTTAAATTCCATATAACGTTCAATGTTACTGATTTTTCTACAGTTCTTTCCACAATCACGTCTGACTTCGGAGACGCTACCTCTGCAATTGTCTCCGTCGTCACTGCAGGCGCTTCAGATGCCACGAGTG
This sequence comes from Lentinula aff. lateritia, assembly GCA_027886305.1. NCBI lineage: Eukaryota > Fungi > Basidiomycota > Agaricomycetes > Agaricales > Omphalotaceae > Lentinula > Lentinula aff. lateritia. Next base: position 339,743 of record MU794944.1, on the reverse strand, counting down.
CTTTTGGCGTAGGGACAAGCGATGCAGCTAGTGTTTTCTCTGACGCAACAAGCTTTGGCAATGGGGTATTCGAAACTGTCACCTGTTGAGTTTTTGACTGCTTTCTTCGAGTTCTGTACCGAAGACTCATTCGTTTTCACCCATTTCTTAGCCGTTGGAGCGAGCGTCGTGACAATAGTTACTTCAGAAGGTGGACAAGCGATAACTTTGGCAGGCTCTGCATTAGGTTCTGCGGCAAAGACAGTGACCTCATTTGGTGGCCATGAATTTACCATCGCAGCTTCGGAGGCAACAGCTGCTTCCAATGCTGGGCTCACGCAGTATGAGTCCAGTTCCATTCTAGCATCCATTCTGACGCTCGTCATTGGAGCAACATTCGGGATTTTGTTGACATTTTAATGTGGAGCCTTCTGATATACATCAAGATGACCAATATTTGACTCTCCTCATCTTGCTTGATATACCCAAGTGATTGTTATCAGCTATTATTTCCTCCCTCACACAAATTTGTTCACAATTCTAATAACATGGTAAAAATATACAAACTGTATCCTAATGAAGTGCTCAAGTCGCTTCTATCGTGATGCAGGTAAGAGTCAAATGTGATGGATGCGTGTGTGCATGTCAGTTTCAAAATTCACCCTCCGTCCTGGGTCTTCATGTCAGCATACTTCAACGTTGCCCGAAAGTCTGTGAAGTAAACAAGCATTTCCATGTCAGGCTTATGAATGTGCCTAGGCGCGTCTTGTGGCATAGTGGTTGCATATGCTAAAGAAGCCAACTGGCCGGCATAATTCATGGAGACTTATTTGCCATTGATGACTTGACCGACAACGATGTAGATGATTCATAAAATTCATTTCAGCATCCAACCCTTCGGTGCCAGTCCAGATCACAGGCTAGCAAAAACTCCATCCACGACCCCTTCTACGAGAAAGCCAAGTGAACCAGTTCACCATCAAGAAATGTTGACTGTAGGTTTTGCTGTCTCGATGCAAAATCGACTTGTGAGAGGTTTTCCGACAACACTTCCTTCTCGCAATAATACAAGTAACAAATGTTCAAAGGAACGAATCGAGTGAACTCATCGAATTCATGTTTGCACGATTATGGACGGGAAAATCGTTGTGAAATTATGTGGACAAGAATTTTTAGCAGCACCTGAACTGACCGAATGACCGATTGTATTTCGGATTGTTTTGGGCGATTCCAGACAGCGCCTGGATGCATCAGAGCGAGATCTGATGATGATATTGGGTAAATATTTTATTCATTGACACGTCTATGTAGCAAGAACCGACGATATCACTCTTCAGACAGGTTCGTCTGGACCTATTGAAGATGTAAGTGATGACCCAGTTGCAAGTTTGTTTTGTCGCACCTCAGGATTGTAGAACAAGCTGTTTGGACCCCAAGGGAATGGTTTGCGCCTGACATTGAGGTACTCGTATGCCGGCGGAGCAGGGAGATGACCGTCATTCTCCGCCATTTCATGTTCGAGATGAGCTTTGTGTTCCATTTCGATGTTATAAACCCAAGCAGCGCAGACAGCAACTAGAACGCAGATTGTATCACTCATCGAGAAATTTGATGGATGAGTGAACACATACTAGCGGGTATACAGACGTAGTGCGAAATCTTGCGCCAAAGCTCCGTGGTTTCTTTGGATAGTATTAGTGAGTGAACAACTTAATTCGAAGCAAGAGGGGGACACGAACCGGCCGCATGGTGTTCTACGGCTTCAAGATTGGCGAGATATGCATTCTTTCCGACGACAGGAGTTTCTGTAGAGAAACGGCGGAGAGTGGGGGCAGTACGACGGACTAAAAGACGGAAGGACATGGATGTTTGTTTGACAAAATCAGGACGAATTCGGAACAGGGAGTAGCTGATCCTGATTACATAACCAATCGAACAAACAAATCACAAACAAAGCATTAGACTTAGTCGCAAGTTGAAGTCCTTCACTCTTTGCGTTTCTTGTTTGAAGTTCCTCTGACGTTCTCATTCCTCAGCCTCTGAAATCAATAAACACTTTACATCCAGAAATTTGGCTTTGTTATGAGCGCACCACAAGTTCCAGATGCACCTTACGCTTTTGCTAGTCCAAGTCCTGAACCCTCTGCTCTTCCCGCCGCAACACCTCATGTAGGTCCTGGTAGACCTCGAGGTAGTGGTGCTAAACGCGGTCGTAAGCCTCGCGGAGCTATTATCGCTGGTGTTTCCTCGCCGCGTGCTACTGCTACCGAGGTAGCAAGCACGACAAGCCCAGCGTTTCCATCTTCAATGTACTCCCCACATGTACGTTGGGATTTAGCTACTGCAACTGGGGCGAGCTCTCCTGGTGCCAGCGGAAGCAGCAGCGTACTTCCAGTAACGGGCATCTCTCAATCAAGACCGGTATCGAGTATTACTACAGGTATCTCCGCGTATGGCCAGAACCTACAGACACCTTCAACCTCTACATTGGGTATAACACCTAGTGCAATGACGACGGCGGCTGGTACTTCATTGAACCTCACGAACTTGTTCAGGCTGTCGGATGGAGTGACTGCCAGTAGTACTGCAGCATATCCTCGGACTGCTGGTTTGGGTGGAGGAGACGATGAGGGAGAAGGGGATGATGAGATACTTCCTGCTATGGCAGATGACGATTATTCTGCTCAGCTATCTTGGCAGAGTCAGTCGAAGGATAACTTAAAGTGGGTTGTACTGTGACCAAGCAATGAGCCAATTTATAATTCGGCTCACCTTGCTTCCAGAGTCTTGATGGAAAATTTCAGTCCTGATCAATATGATCGCTTCGAAGCCTACAGGCGTCACGCTTTACCAAAACAAGCGGTTCGAAAGGCATGTCGCTCTTTGGCTTCCCATTGTGACTGACATTTGGAAATTTGACTGGATTACAGGTCATTCAACAAGTCACTGGACAACAAGCATCACAACCCGTTGCTCAGATCGTTGCGGGTTTTGCAAAAGTATTTGTTGGAGAAATAGTGGAGAAAGGTATGTCATGTCATTTACAGGTGCAATGATAGTTTCGATCCTTCTATGCTCTAGCTCGTCAAGTGCAAGCACGTCGAGGCGAGACTGGTCCTCTCTCTCCTGACCATCTTCGAGAAGCATATCGGATGTATCAACAAGAGACTGGGAATGTGGGCGCCGCAAGGCCGGTACGAGCAAAGAAGTTGTTTGTTAGATAGCTAGTGTTAGAGGGGGCATTTAATCCAGATTGTGATCAAGTTTTCGAATATTCGAGGGCATTCTTCATACCTTCATGGATCTATCTATATACATAAACAAAGTCAGATGCCCTTTTTTTCGTAGCGGCTAGCCGCCGAAGACCATCTCGTTCTTCAACTTGTGAATAAAATTTGTTCACAGCTGTAATCACGTGGCTGAATATTGCTCACTGATTTTGATTTTGTGAGGTGACGCGTCGCTCACCAAGTCCACTTCTTTCACTTAACACTCATGGTCGTCCCCTATCAGTCTTCTGCGGCTGGTGTTCTTGCCCTGCTATCCGAGCCAGATCCTGTTTTCAAGCAACATGCATTAAAGTCCCTCAATGACCTGGTCCCGCGGTTTTGGGCCGAAATTTCGGAACACATTGCTCTCATGTGGGTGTTGAGCCTTGTATGAACACACATATCCTTCTCACTAGAAGCAACTCTCAGTGAATCCTTGTATGATAACGATGATATGCCCAAGGACGCACGAGATTTAGCTGCACTACTGGCCAGCAAAGTCTACTACTTCCTCGGAGAGTATGTAGAGTCCCTTTCATTTGCATTGGGAGCAGGAAACGCGTTTGAAGCCGAGTCTCGCGTTCTTGGCTCAGAAGAGTATGTGGAGACTGTGATGTGTGAGCGATGAACGTGTTCAGTTGGTCGGCTCAGATGCTTTAACTATGTTTTGCAGCAATGGCGATCGACAAATACATTGAGTTGTGTACCGAAGAACAGGCGAGCAGCAAACAAGACAAAATCGATCCACGTCTCCAGCGCATTATAGAAAACATATTTTCACGATGCATATCCGAAGGAGAATATAAGCAAGTACGGCGCCCTTGATTTGTTCGTCGTATTCTCGAGCTCATATTTAAGTTTAGGCGGTTGGGATTGCATTGGAATCCCGCAGACTGGATATCATATCCAAAATATACGAGCAAGTGAAAGACACATCCATCCTATCTTATGCTATGGAAGCTGTAATTGATTCTGGTTTTTCACTGTCATATCGTGACACCGTTCTTCGTTTCCTCTTCCCCCTCTTCCCTCGGCCAACCGCTGGTGATGGGTCGGCCCTTGCGCATGCCCTCACGCGACTACTGGTTACTCTCGGTGATCCATCCCTAACCGTTCCGCTGCTGGTCTCACTCGTACCTAAGGAGAAGTTGCTCGCCTATCAATTTTCCTTTGACCTTGTAGAAGGCGGAGCGCGAGACTACCTGGATCTTGTCCGCACCCAACTTCCTGCTGGTGACGATGTGCGTAAACTTTCCTCCTGTGTTTAAACCCATTTTCTAAACCATATTGGTTTCAGGATACGAAGGAAATCTTCGACAAGATACGGAGTATTCTTACCGGTCAGGAGTCGGTCAAGCTCTATCTTGAATTCTTGAAACGGAATAATCACGTCGATACTCTCATCCTCAAGCATACTAAGGTGTGTAGAAACCAGACTTTGTTAGATCAGTACTTTATGCTTTTTCAGGATTCCTTAGAGCCTCGTTCGTCTATTTATCACACGGCGCTAACGCTCCAGAACGCGTTCATGCATTCTGGTACAACCTCAGACTTATTCTTGCGCGAAAATCTGGAATGGCTCGGACTTGCGTCCAATTGGTCGAAATTTTCCGCCACTGCAGGTCTGGGTGTGATTCATAAGGGTTATTATGAGCAGGGAATGACCATTTTGGGCCCATACCTTCCTCAAAACGGCAACGAAAGTAGCGTTCCTGGTGCTGCATACTCTGAGGGCGGTGCACTGTATGCCTTAGGTTTAATCAATGCAGGGTGTGGAACCGAAGTTTCCGGATATCTGAGGGAGGCGCTGCGGTCTGCACAAGGAGAAGTTGTTCAGCATGGAGCGGCCTTAGGCTTAGGGATTGCTGCAATGGGGTCGAAGAACATGGAAACATTTGAGGACCTCAAAAATATCCTCTTTATGGATTCTGCCGTTGCTGGTGAAGCCTCGGGTTACGCAATGGGTCTGATTATGTTAGGTACCGCCGCGGAAGAGCCTGTGCGCGAAATGTTGTCGTATGCCCGCGAAACTCAGCATGAAAAGATCATACGTGGCCTTGCGATTGGTATTGCATTTGTTTTCTATGGTCGTCAAGAAGAGGCCAACCAGACAGTAAAGGAACTGCTCGCCGAAACAGTTAGTTGTCGATTCTCCCTTTGGCCGTTTTGACTGAACGTGTTTCTTGTTGCACAGGATCCAATTTTGCGTTACGGAGGTGTTTATACGCTCGCGCTGGCTTATGCTGGAACCTCCAATAACGATGCTGTCCGCCAGCTATTGCATATTGCAGTCTCTGATGTTTCAGACGACGTTCGACGCGCTGCGGTCACGTCACTTGCGTTCTTGTTATTCAAGAACCCTAGTCAAGTACCACGCATAGTGCAGCTACTAAGCGAAAGCTACAACCCTCACGTACGTTGCGGAGCTACACTTGCCCTGGGTATAGCTTGCGCTGGGACAGGCATGCAGGTATGTTTTCTGTCAACTTCACGAGTGAACAAATTTCATTCTCCTTAGGATGCTATCGAAATCCTGGAGCCAATGACGAAGGATAGCGTTGACTTTGTACGTCAGGGTGCATTCGTTGCACTTGGAATGATCCTCCTCGAGCAATCTGAGGCATCTTCGCCGTCATTAGCATCTACGCGTTCACTTTATAGTAGAATCGTCGCCGATAAACATGAAGATCCAATGGCCAAACTCGGCGCAGCATTAGGTCAAGGGCTCATTGATGCTGGAGGACGGAACGTGACTATCAATCTTCAAAGTCGAGCAGGAAGTAGAAACACCAATGCGATTGTTGGTATGGTCTTATTTTGTCAATTCTGGTACTGGTATCCCCTTGCCCATTGCGCTTGTCTTGCCTTCGAGCCTACTGGAATTATTGGATTGGACGGCGACTTGAAGGTGTGAACTGTTCGTCTATATTTCTTGAAAGTTAAAACAGTGTTCGACACAATTAGGTGCCCAAATTCGAGTTCACCTCGAACGCTAAACCAAGTTTGTTCGCATACCCACCTGCGACGGCACCCCCCAAGAAGGAGACCGTTATCAAGGTTGCAACCGCTGTTCTGTCGACGACCGCCAAAGTCAAAGCTAGAGAGAAGAAGAAAGCTGCTGCAGAAGGGGACGCAATGGAAACCGTAAGCTAAATAAATGTTTCCTATTGCTGCTTTTCATTGTTGTGATCTAGGACGAGAAGCCTGACGTGAAAACTGAGGGTGATGGGGATATCGAAATGAAAACCGAGGGTTCATCGAAAGGTGAGTGTTTCCGTTCATGCTTAGAGGTCTACGTACTTAGTACATCCCCAGCGGGCACCTCTAAATCGGCGAAGAAGGAGCCATCATCTGAAACTTTGCCAAATCTCTCCAGGGTCACACCTGCCCAGCTTGCATACATAAGTTTCCCCGCTGATGGAAAGTATCAACCTGTCCGTGCGGTCACTGCCAAACCAGTTACAACTCGAGGAAAGACCACCAAGCAAGTTGAAGAGAAGGGTGCTGGCGGAGGCGGTATCTTGATGTTGGTCGATCGGCGTCCTCAGGAGACGGCAGAATTCATTCAGTTTGAGACTGTGATACAACCCCCGCCTGCTGAGCCAGTCTCAACAGACAATGACGATACAACTCGTTCTGTCGAATCTGGTCCGCATATAGCGCTCGATGAGGATACATCAGAGGCGGAAGCTCCATCATCTTTCGAGGTAAATTTAGTATTTTTCAAATCTTTTCGATGGCTGACTAATGTCGCAGTACCCTTTTGACAATGACAGTTAGTCAATATTGTAATCTCTTTACCTGTTAATAGTTTCAATACTATCTTTGTATCCTTCTCACTCCTGAAGCTCTGTCAGCAGGTCTCCCAGCATGTGAGCTTTCCCATGAGATTTCTTTTCTGTTATTGCTATCATCATGGTCGTTCGAGTCGCTATTCTAGACGACTACCAGCAAGTTGCCCTCAAAAGTGCGGACTGGTCCGGTGTCGCTACTCAGGTTGATATCGACGTTTTTACGGAAACTCTTTCCGATGAAGATAGCTTGGCAAAACAACTCGGACCTTATGAGATAATTTGTGCAATGCGCGAGCGTACGAAATTTCTCCCGTCATTGTTGGATCGTTTGCCCAATTTGCGGTACCAAAGGTTACATTGTGTCCGGGAACCTCTCTTAATTCACATTTGAGCAGATTAGTTGCCACTACCGGTCGAGTGAATAGAAGCATTGACGTGGATTATGCCAAAAAGAAAGGAATATACGTTTCTGGTACGGGGAGTGCTGGGAATGCAACGGTCGAACACATTTGGGCTTTGATAATGAGCGTGGCTCGTCAGATTGTCGCTGAACATATCAATATAAGGATGGGCAATCCCCAATGGCAGACTGTCGTGCCCATGGGACTTGCCGGTTCTACACTGGGCTTGATTGGAGTAGGTAGGCTGGGATCAGCAACTGCCAAAGTAGGTTCCGCCTTCAAGAATTCTGGTCTCCGGCAACGATTTACATGTCACTTAGATTGCGAAAGTGTTCGGGATGAAAGTCATTGGCTGGTCTCCGAATCTTACGCCAGAACGTGCAGAAGCTCAGGGAGTAGAATTCATTGCGTCAAAGCAAGAATTGCTGGGTCGTAGTGACATTGTATCGCTGCACTTGGTTCTATCGGAAAGGACGACGAAAATAATCAATGCTGCAGACCTGGATTCAATGAAAATGTCGGCTTATCTGATCAATACATCTCGAGGTCCTCTTATCGATGAACCTGCCCTCGTCGACGCTTTGAAGAACAAGAAAATAGCAGGAGCGGGACTAGACGTGTTTGACCAAGAACCTCTTCCACTGGATCATCCACTCAGGTTCCTAGATAACGTTACGCTAAGTCCCCACAATGGATATGTCAACCAACCCAATTATGAGGTATGGAAGATTCCCTTTTTATCTATGATGAGACTCAACTTTCTGCTTATATTCCTCTAGGCTTTTTGGACGGAGACAGTAGAGAACATAAAAGGTTATCTGGAAGGGAAACCTCGGTCGCTATTACAGTAAACTGAGAAAATGTGGTTGTACGAAATATGTATTATGAATAGCTATGGTCCGTGCATAGTGAGGTGTGTCACACCACGTGACCCTGAATGGAGAAGGCTTTTCGTCGTTGGATCTTTCTTTCCACTTTCACTTCGATAGAAATTCGTATCAGCCACCCTTGTAAATCTATTTTCAATCGATGGACTCTGAATCTCGAACAACGAAGGCGCGCAAGGAGGGTATGCGTCTTCTCGTCTCTTATCTACGACCTCAACTAACGCGTTTACTCCAGCCTACAAGGCCAAAGGCGCACTCAAACAAGACGATCTTAGACGTCGTCGTGAGGAACAGCAAGTTGAAATTCGTCGCCAGAAGCGAGAGGAGAATATTTCCAAACGTAGAAATTTCTTGCCTTCCACAGGAGCCGATTCAGATGAAGAGGTGATCAGTGGCAATTGGGAGGATCCTGTATGAATTCTTTCCATCCCGATTTACATAACGATGTATCTAACAACACCGACTCTTTTGCTCTAATAGCTAGCCGATGAGATGATCGGTGGTGTTTTTTCCGATGATCCTGAACAGCAGTTAGACGCGACGACCAAATTCCGCAAACTTCTCTCGAAAGAAAGAAATCCTCCCATCGAGCGTGTAATCGAGTGCGGCGTGGTACCTCGATTTGTCGAGTTTTTAAAAACAGGCCATTCTATGTTGCAAGTGAGGGCATTCATCTACTAATCGAGTGTCAATTCTGAAGTACGACGGTAGTTTGAAGCTGCGTGGGCTTTGACCAACATCGCATCTGGTACCGCAGAGCATACTCAGGTGGTAATCAACGCTCAAGCCGTGCCCGAATTCATCAATCTATTGTCATCTTCCGTCCTAGATGTACGAGAGCAAGCTGTTTGGGCTTTGGGTAACATTGCTGGCGATAGTCCGCAGTGCCGAGACTATGTCCTTCAGCAAGGCGCTCTCCGGCCCTTACTCACCTTGTTGAGCGAGCATCACAAGTTGAGCATGCTCCGGAATGCCACCTGGACTTTGAGCAATTTCTGTCGCGGTAAATCACCCCAACCTGATTGGGAGTTGGTGAAGTGGATTCTGTTTTTGGTTTGACAACGATATTGATTATTTCCTAATTTAGATTTCTCCCGCTCTCACTGTTTTAACGAAACTCATATACTCGCTTGATGACGAGATTCTGATTGACGCTTGCTGGGCCATTTCGTATCTTTCAGATGGCTCCAACGACAAGATTCAGGCCGTTATTGAATCCGGCGTTTGCAGGCGTCTCGTCGAGCTCTTGATGCACAACTCTACCTCTGTTCAAACTCCTGCTCTCCGATCAGTCGGAAACATTGTCACTGGAGATGATCTTCAGACTCAAGTTGTGATAGCTTCCGGGGCTCTTCCTGCTCTCCTTGCCCTCCTTTCTTCGCCGAAAGATGGTATCAGGAAAGAAGCTTGTTGGACTATATCCAACATCACTGCAGGCTCCCCTCCTCAGATCCAAAACGTTATTGATGCGAACATCATACCTCCTCTCATCAACATTTTGCAAAACGCAGATTTCAAAACGAGGAAGGAAGCTTGTTGGGCCATTTCTAACGCCACTTCTGGTGGTCTCCAGGAGCCTTCCCAGATTCGGTATCTGGTTAGCCAGGGCTGTATAAAGCCCCTCTGTGATCTTCTCACCATGATGGACAACAAGGTAATCCAGGTTGCACTCGACGGCCTCGATAACATCTTGAAGGTAGGCGAGATGGACAAAGCAGCAGCAGGACCAGGTGGTATCAATCAATATGCCACATATGTCGAAGAAGCCGGTGGAATGATAACGATTCATAATCTCCAGCAACACGATAATCTGGACATTTACAAGAAGGCCTTCAACATCATGGACAAATATTTCCCTGATGATGAAGAAGTTGACACCGCAATCGCTGCACCTTCTGTTGATGCTCAAGGCCAATTTGCTGTAAGTTTTGATGTCACCGGGATTAATGCTTCCCGTCTAATTGTTTTTTTTCAATACAGTTCCACTCCGATGTCGCTGCACCTCAAGGAGGGTTTAGTTTTGGACAGTAGAAGCTCAGCCAACTATTAGGTTCGGCGATGTCATCATCTACTTAGGCTACATAAAAACGACCTGTTTTTCCTTATTTTGCTGATACTTAGGTTCCGTCAAACATTGTATTCCTTTAATCAATCCAATATCTGTGATCCCCCCTTTCATTGTTTTTCAAAACAGTAAATCGTCTTTACTATGTATGTATGTATGTATCCAATCCCAAAATTTTAAGGCGGTTTTTTCTTTCCTTGCGTGATAAGCTTTCTCAGTACAAACATGCGAGGATTGTTTCGTTTACCGGCGCTTTTTTAATGGCCTCTCAAGTACTACCACTAGGTTAGATCTCTCCTCGACTTCTACTGTTCAAATTGGTTCAAATTCTTATCTGTTTGAAGAATTGATCGATAAATGTATAGGCTCTCGGATATGGGTTGTGATGAAGAGCGAACGTGAATTCACAGGGACTCTACTTGGTTTCGATGATTTCGTCAGTGAGTGCGAGCATTTCTCAATAGGTATTCTTGTTCATCTCTTTCTTTTCAGACATGGTACTCGAGGATGTCACGGAATAGTGAGTCTAATGAAATTCTCTGATCTACACCGGGATACGACTTTCTGCTGTTCAGCGAAATGACACCACAAGGAACAAAAAAGACAAAACTAGGCCAGACGCTGTTGAATGGGAATAACATCTGCATGGTGCGTCACAGAACCTATAATTGAAACCGTAGCCCGTTGTCTGATTCTATTTCAGCTAATTCCTGGTAGCGATGGACCAGAATCATAGCGTATGCCATATGGATGGTTCTCATTCCCTAAGATCTGCGCAAGGTTCTCTTTGATAGCTCATTCATGTCAATACCTGTACAATATCTCATAAAAACTTTGACCTTGTCATTGGTACTGCAAACTTGTTCTCCATCCTCAACCACGTGACTTGGTCGAGATTCAATAATTTGAATTCTATCAACTTGGACTTGTAACAGTCACTACTATCATGCCAATGCGACTACGTCTGGCCGTCCACGGCCTTCGCCATGACCGTGTTTTCCACCTCGTTGCAATAAATCAACGGACTCGCCGCAATGGAAAACCAACAGAGCTTCTCGGTATCTACGATCCTCGCGTTAAGCCTGGAGGGAAGGATCACAAAACCATGGAATGGAGTGTTGGCAGGATTCGTTATTGGCTAGATGTTGGGGCTATACCAAGCAAATCCGTCGTCAAACTGCTTACTATGGTGTGCATTACAGTTTTGTTTCCCTTCCACCGTTTCTCAGACTATTTTGTGCAGGGAAATATTCTCAAGTCCGAGTCGCCGTACCCCAAATCAACGAGTGACATCTCACCGCCTAGTTCTACACCCTCATCGTCTTCTTTACCATCTTCCCAACCCGTTCCGCCAAAATCATAGCAGCCTGACGGCAGCTAATTTCCCTTTGCCTTTAAGCGCAAACCTACGAGCTACTTTTCCTCTCCTACATATCATTGAATGGACAGTAGTTCCACAATCTTTTCATGCCCAGCGGTCTGGGCTAATTCTAGAGGCGTCATGTCGTCTGGGTCCTATACAAAAATGTACCTCAGTACCCAAATAAAGATATGAAAGTCCGCTATTCACCTTGATAGATGTGTCGGCACCTCTGGACAGCAGGAAGCGCGCGATATCCGGATTTCCTCGATCACAAGCGAGATGCAAAGGTGTATATCCCTAGAGACTATCAGTTGAGATATTCAATGATGAGCAACACTCACAAATTCATCCAGAGCGTTAATATTGATATCCGGATCTAGAGCAACTAGCGTTTCCAGTTTGCTGACATCTCCTGCAATTGCGAGACCATGCAGCGTATTGTCAGAGTCGGTTTCGGGTGCCCACATGGAGCTAACGCCGACGCCCATCCCACCGCCACCTTCACGGTTCTGACTTGAATCTGAGTCAGAATCCCATAAATCATCGTTCGTAGTTTTGCTAGGTTGTGGGGAAATTGAAGCTCCTGGTTGCCAACCTAAACTGTGTGCAATCTCAAGATATCGGTTTTCTGCATCTGTCCCATTAGTGTATTGTTTTCCTGTTGCGTTCCATGCGTCCCATTTAGCGCGTCCGGCCATGTCAAATATCGATGGACGAGAGACGTTTGGTTGAGGGGACACTGTGAGCCATTTGAACAATGCATACAGCTGATACAAAAATCATTGAGTATATGAGGATCTGGACCACGTGTATGCAGAGACCTCCAGTTTAACGGTGTTCGAAACTTTTGCTAGTGAGGTCGAATTCGATAGGTACGACGCAGCATCGCGAAAGGAATCGGCAGGAGCAGATGCATCCATACAGAGGAAATGAAGAATAATAAGATTATGTAACCATGTGCGCTATAGTTAATCTACAGGTCCGGAGGCGAACATCTATGTAGTATCTACACCAGCCCAGCTGCTTTCATAGCCTGCACACGAAATACTTTCAATCAATATGAAAATTACGCAAAACGACAGAATTTTGTACCTTGAGCATTTCAGCACCGATTTTTGCAGGACTGTCCGTCACGATAACACCAGCCTTTGAGAGTGCAGCCACCTTATCCGAAGCAGCACCTTGATGATTGTCAGAATTCAATTGCAAAGGCAATGCAGACACAGACTACCAACCTTTGCCACCAGAAATGATAGCGCCGGCGTGTCCCATACGTCGTCCCGGTGGAGCCGTACGTCCGGCAATGAAACCAACGACAGGTTTGGGATTTGCTCGGGTCTTGTTGTATTTCTCCAGATATTCAGCCGCTTCCTCTTCCATGGAACCACCGATCTCTCCAATTATGACAATACCTATATGAACGACAAACTCAGTCAACTGTCTTCACCTATAAACAACTTATGTTTGCCTTCGGTGGAAGGATCATCCAAGAAGACCTTGATACAATCGACATGTTGGGTTCCAGGGAAGGGGTCACCTCCGATACCGATGCAGAGTGATTGACCCAGCCCGACGTCGGTTGTTTGAGCGACTGCCTCGTATGTTAACGTCCCAGAGCGGGAGACAATACCTTTCGGCATTTCAGTAACAGTTGAAAAGGTATGACCTCAAAACGCATACCGATATTTCCCGCTTTGTGGATGTGGCCAGGCTGAATACCCATTTTGCAGCCCGACGGATTGATAACTACCCGTTGAGCATTCAGAATGAGACGAGGGTGTATACTTATAGGATTACTTACTGCCAGGGCAATTTGGACCAACAAGCCTTGACTTGGACTGGCTCTTTAAAGCTTGCATAACCTAGATAGTCGATTAGAGCCCGTTTCCACGAGTGAAAACCTCCGCATACTCTGATTTCATCGGCTTGGGGAATGCCCTCTGTGATGCAGACAATTAAGCCAATCTCGTTCTCGATTGCCTCAATTATAGCGTCAGCAGCGGTAGGAGGTGGCACATAAAGCACAGTAGCATCCGGGCTAGTTTCTCTAACAGCCTAAAAGCACAAACATTGGCAAAATTCACTCAAAAGTTGGACAACGCTACACACCTCCTTCACGCTTCCGAAAACAGGGAGGCCAAGATGAGTTTGGCCGGCTTTCTTCGGTGAAACGCCTCCAACCATCTTCGTGCCATATGCCAAAGCCTCCTTTGCGTGGAAAGTACCCTGCATTCTCCATTATCCCAAACACTCTACTCATATCTGAAATCTCATGACTTGCCGTTTTGCCAGTGAAGCCTTGGACTAGGACTTTGGTATTCTTGTGAATTAAGAGGTTCTGGATGGTATCGTCGTAGCTTTTCCGAGTTGCAGATTGAGTGAACGCCCTGCGTCCAACTAGAAACTGTTCAACAAGCAGAAGCAAGAACTTGTATAAGAGAGCTCACCGTTACGCGTTAAATTTTGTCCAGCTCGACAGAACATGATGGATCGCGACTGAGTTCTCTAATTGCCGCGCAAAATCGGAACAAATAGCGAAAAGAAGTATGCTTTGTCAGCCCATTACCTCCGCACTCTCCGTCTACTCTCTCCGTCTGCTCTCCGCCTACTCAGTCTGTAATTTTCATATGTATAGTCGGAGATTCCGCGCAGCTCCGCATGTACAGCGTCGATAGGCCAAAATGCTACACATTGTTCGATACACTCCGTGCTTCCATGCTCACCCGAGGTAGGGTACATATGTACATAAATTCATACTTAATTATGACCTTATTCTCATTTTTCCAAAGCGGCCGTTCGACGTCTGTCTCGTGCTCTGCGCGATTCTCGATGGAAATTAATCACAGTATACCTGACCTGATCGAACCTTCGGTCGGTGATTGCCCTACAGTTGCGGTCAGTGCATATAGTATCTTCAAAGCAAGGAAAAAGACATACGCAGTGACATCCGCAATGAATTTTTGCTTCACTTGAACGGGTACAGTCGTAGAGGGCATGCGTTGTAGGACGTCCGGGAGCCACACCAGCATTTGAGTAGGCCAAGTGGTGGCGACAATGCGGAAGATGGAGATGACCAACGAGTCAGTCTCAGGTGGAAAATCACCAATCAAACCCATTAGCAGAAAGCCTATGAAGTTTGTTCCTTGGCTCTCCAACACATTATGAATTGTATTGGCATAGGCGATGAAGTTTGGTGGGTTTGGCGTCGACGGGTCTAGACACTGGTGATTGAAGATTGCTTGGAAGGTGTCCAAAGCGGAGCAGACAACATCAGATTGAACTATCGTCAGAGCTGCACAATTTGCCTGGAAGGCCAAAGGGAATAACAAAGGGTCGAAATAGATGTCCGGTGTTTGATGGAGTACTTGCATGGACAATTGCACGTAGTCATCTAGAACTGTGCCGCAACATTCAGCTTCGAACTCGTTAGTCGTATATATTGCCTACCATCAGACAGAGTTCCTGCAGATTGAGTATGCAATAGGCTCATCATTTTATTGGTACTGCGACGGAAAAGGTCTGCAAAGGCAGCATGTAAATTTTGGTCCTCCTCATCGCCGAAGCGTGAAACAAGTTTGGCGCCGATCCAAAGGTAGCTAGCGATACCTGTAGCCTCAAAACCCATAGACATGCTTGATACAACCTCCGGTGCTATGCTTAAGACGGCACGGTCGAAGAAGCTCAAACCATATCTCAAAACTCTACTGGTTCGTTCAGCAAGCTCAGGATCCGAGCCGTACTTCGATAGGAAGACTTGGAAGATGGACCAAGCTTCTCGACAAGTGTCCTGGCAGGCACTCGGAAGTTCTTCTCCAAAACTGCCGATCACATACAGCATGGCCTCAAGATTCTCGAGCCCGTCTACAAAGCCATGCTTAGTCGACAACTACCATACAATAAAATTCTCACCAGAAGCAGCCAGCAGTTCTTGCTTCGTGACTTGACCGTTCTTGTTTGCGACGGCATGAATGACAGCCAAAATATCCAGAGAGAATGTCTTGAGGGATTCAGCTGCCTTTTCCATGGGCATTGCGGAAATCACGTGGGCAATTGCCTCGTATATTTTGCGTCTGTCATCTTGGAGAAGGTTCGACGCAACGGCATGAAGGAAGTTGCGGAGAGTCGGTAAAACTTCGACCAAGTGCTGAAAGAATTTGAATAGCCATTGGGAAATGAGCCATAAACACTCTCACCTGCTTGCAGTCTTGGCATAGATACTTGAGCGCCTGACCTGCAGCGGCACATACATCTAAGTCCGCGACCTCAAACCCAGCCGATATATATTGCAACTGTGGTTGTATAAAGTTCGGATGAATGTTAATCCATTCCGTGTAGCGGGATATGATCAATAGGGCCGCGTAACGGACTCTGGGGTGCAGAGGAAGTTGCGGGATAAGTTGAAGGATCTTGGGGACCGCATTGTCGTCTTTAGGGTCAACAACTGCACCCATAGAGCGCAATGCGAACAAAGGAGCCTCAATTTCCTGCCATGAAAGAGTTCCTTGATTACGGGACAGAGCAGAGGAAATCATCTCGTATGTGGCGAGCAAACACGGCTCCGCCTCCAGCACATCGCAACAGTCTTTCAAGGTATCGCCCATGACGTGGCGGAAGGCTCTGAAGTCTTCCGCTTCTTGGCCAGACAAAGGCATATCGTCCGGGGGAAACTGAAGATGTTTGATTATAACGGTCATGACGGATCGATAAGCTTGTGCGAAAAGAGGGGGGACGGAGGACTTTTTCCCAATAACCTGCGCAAGACGAGACCAAAATTGGAATGTGATGGGCACTATATCGAGGTCTGAATAAGCGGTACACTCTGCAAGAGCTTCAACGATAGGATAAAAGGTTTCAGTATGGCGGACAATGAGCATCCGATAGGTCTCCCCAGATTCTGCAAAAATCCGAGCATAGCCTCGCATCCTGTCAGGATTTTCGTGGTCCTTCGTGAGCAAAGGCTTCAACCCAATGACTCGGGGAACTATGAGTTCGATCAGAGGCATGTTATCGTCTATCTCTTGGGTTTCATGAATTATATCACATATCAGTTCAACCGCCGAATCGAACAGTGGGTCGGATGATATAGCTTCGAACGCAAATCCAAGCAAAGGAGACGATGCCAAGTCGGAAAGGTTCAATTCTCCTGACACTATCCAGCTACGCAGACAGGCGAAGATCTGGCTCTGGATATCCGAAGTGACACCTACGAAAAGTGCTGAGTTAGCGACAAAGGATAGCATGAAAAATCCAAGTACGCACCAGATGCCTGGATGTACACAGTCAACAGATCGAGCACTTTTTTCACATTACCGGTGACGAGAATAGATAGCCTATCATGCCATTCGTCGTCCTAGATATGAACCCACATTCAGTGATCGAAGTTGAATAAAGCGACACATACGGTGATGGGCACTCTATGGTTTGTGTGCAACTCTTCAGGAAGCAACGTTAAGAATTGGAGTAGAGTAGGGACCGTACTCGGATTAGATCCAAACTTGTTAATCATGGTTTCTACTGCGTTATTCCAGGAAGGAAATTGCATGGCCAAACCCGCCAACGCCAAACATATTTGTACAACAATGTTACGTGGACCCGATTTGTAGGTTTCTAACGCGGCGAGAAGCGTATCTTTGAGGGCAGGTAGATTTACTGGATCTACCTGACTGAGGTCGTAGGTAACCTTCAAATGAAGTTCAGTAATCTCCGAGTGAGCCACTCAATCATAACGTACTTTGGCACGAAATGTCTGAGCTGCAAATATTTTGGCTGCGAGTGGCGCATCCGGGGAGAGGAGGAGGACATTGCAGGTCGACCAAGCCTCAGGCTGCGGGAGCGCATCGATTCAGGTCAGATTGAATGGTCGAGGAACGGTCCATGCGAAAGACAATTACAGAGTGTTGAAAATCTTGCAGCCAATTGTTCGCTTTGTCGAGCGATGCCTTGTCCGGAGTACGAGTAAATACGTCGAGCGCAGCCAATAGAGCAGGTATATCAGCCATTCTACGATGAGATTCAAACGTAGGTGTAGAGAAAGAGTCAACAGACGATCAGTATCATGATTACATCAGCGATGCATCAATTGAAAATTGACAACCTGCCTATGAGACTACAATTCAAGGGCGTATGGCCGACAACTGACCACGCAGTAGAACAAGCCTCGAAAAGGTGGTATATGGTATATGTCGTCGAAGCCGTCAATACATCCCAGCTCCGAAATGAAGGCGCAAATCATAGAAATATAACCGAAACTAAGTAGGGAGCAGTAGACTGAGTATCCATCATCGTAAGTAGGGAAAAAAGGAAGGTGTGATCGTTCAAGAGAAGCAAGAAATAACGTCAGAGTATTACGGGCACAGACAACGTACAAGACAAAGAAAATGAAGGAAAGAACCTGTTGAATAAGGAATACGACATGCAGTCTGAGGATGCGATGCAGGACAAAATTAATCGTCCGGAGAATTTTAGGCATCCTAAGTACGCAGGAAACCTTTCCTTCTACCAGGCTGCGTAGAAAATTGGTCACTAATCACAAGCAAGGGAGAGTCGGGCCATACCGGGTTCTTTTCCGGAGTGATTGGCCGGCCAGTTTCGATTTTCCGCTTCTTATCTTCCAGATCTAACCGTTGCTTTTCAAGAGCCTCCTTCATTTCCTTATGACGAGCGTATAGCTCTTCCTCGGATTGCTTGAGCTTAGCCTCTTTTTCCTGAACCTTTTGCTGGAAGACCATCTTCATTTCCGCCTCCATCTTAGCTAACTTAGCTTCGTGCATTACTCGCTCCTCTTGCAGACGCGCAGCCGGGCTAAACAAGACGATACTTCACATATTGAACTAAAATGAAAAAGATGAAAGCTACACACTTGATTTCCTTGAAGACACTTGAGTCTTGCGCAACACCCATGCTGACAAGCTTCTCTGTACGCCAGTTCTCGTACAACACATCGTTGGTGTGTTCTCTGAGCTCCTCCATATACGTACGGACAAGCATCTGCCGAAGCTTGACGAAATCGCAGTGCTGCCAAAACCTTCATGAGAAGTGGATCAGACCAGGAGACACTATACATACCTCCTCATTGTCTACTTCCACGACACCCCAGGGATAGGCACGCCCTCTAACCTTGCGACCGTCCGGAGTAACGACAAAGTTATTAGAGCCCACGATTGCGAAAGGAATCTGGCTTCTGATTTCTTCCGCTTCAGCAATGGTCTCTTCGTCTTCGTTCTCGTAGGTAGGTGCCTCAAATATGTGAATCTGATGGTGTTCTATATCTGACAGAATCTGAGCATATCATCAGTTCTACTTGACACATGCAGTACAATGTAATGGGCTTACTCTTTGTTTGAAACTAGCAATTTCCTCGTCGGTCATAGTGTCTGCTTTGGCTATGACAGGTATCAAGTTGACTTTGGTATGCAGACGGCGCATGAACTCGATATCGAGTTGTTTCAAACTGGTGAGAGGAAAGCGAACAGGATGGGAACACCAAAACCACATACAATTCAATATGAACTTACGAGTGTCCTGTTGGTTGTATGAAATACAGGCAAGCATGTACCCGGTTGTCCACAATCTTGAGGCGGTTGACACGGTTCTCCTGTTCGAGATACGAATCGAATCTGGACTCAATGTTTTCCACAATGGGTTTCCAACTACAGAAAATGACATTGGTACATGCTACACTGTGTCGCAGAAGACGCACCTGTCGTCGTTGTTAACGAAATCACCAAACCCAGGCGTGTCGACGACGGTAAGGTGGAGCCGGACATCGTTCTCTTCGATATCTATAACGTAACAGAAGATGAGCTAAACATAAAGTTAGGAGCAAAAGCCACGTACCAGCACCAATGCTCTCAATGGCGACGGTTTTAGGCCTCTCCGCAGAAGGATCCAAAGACTCTTTGGGGGGATAAAGAGTGGTGTTGAACAAGGTGTTGATGAGTGTTGACTTGCCCAAACCCGACTCGCCTTGTTGGAAAGTTGAAGTTGAGACGGAAGAAAGAGCCTGTAGGCAACTTACCGACCACCATTGCAGTGAACTGGAAGCCCTTCCTCACACTTTTCCTATGCACCTGGTTCGGAAGGTTGGCAAACCCGACGTAGCCCATAAGTTTTTTCCTAATGACTGAAGAGATACCAGTCGCTGGAGGAATGGGCTGGCCGAAAGAGGTAGCTGAACCGTTCGGGATACCATTGGAGTAGTCTCCGTCGCGCGAGGATGTGTACGAGTCCGTCATCTGTAATTTTTGAGCAGTTGAACGCAGAGAAAGAAAACCAAAGACAAACTCTAGAGAGTAGCGCGATTCTGCGGTGGGAGCAGGAAGACTGCTGAAGATGGCTGTGCTCTTTTTCCCACAGGTTGTAGGTGCCATAAGTGCTTTGGCAAAATCATTTAACTTTCCTCTGATGCTGTTCTGATGTACAGTACATAGTAGGAAATTGACGTCTATCCCTCCCTCTCTATTACTGGTAGTCTGTTCTATTGGTAGAGCATACATATATATTCCACCAATTTTTCGTTCTTCCACGAGAATTTTGCCAAGGAGTGCTCCATCATGTCATTCGCTCTTTGCATTTACCTCATGTTACCTGTCGGGACGTACTCTTCCAATGTGACTATCATCGAACGAGAACGAAGACCGTTACTGAATTCCGTGTATCAACAAGGCTTCTTTTGCTGAGAAGGGGGAACGTGGTGAGCTCCGCTTTGTGATATCTCGCCGTTATAGAGCGTATGCGCTTGTCTTGAACTGGGCTCGTGTTCCGCGGCGCCGCTGCATCTATAAGCACGTCCCAAGTGGCTTAGGTTGTGCGGTCCTAGGTCTAAGGAAACTCATCGCGGCACAGCAATATATGAAGTCCTTACGCCGCGTGTATCTTTTGTTATCTTCCCAGACATCGATATTGTGGTATGCGGTTATTACGAGCATTGTTGGCGGTAGTGTCGAGCTATAACGTTTAATTTCGATGAGATTTATTTGGACTGTAGATATTCGGTCAAATGTGTATCATACTACTGCTGATTGGTAGCGGATAATCATCCGAGAGTTCTAGATACCGTCAAGGCGACCGGAATTGAATTTTGTTGGATGGTATGTAGCATATTCCAGCTGGATTGACTACAAACACCTCAATAGGTGTTGGCTTTGAGCTCAAAGACTGATTTAGTTACTGTCAGTGAGAACAAGAACCTTCCAATGAGAATGTGCCTCACCGTCCGGCCGCGCGTAATGACCTGTAGTATCGAGATCAAACTTGCCACGAATACAATCATCCAAGTCGAGATCCGCTGTTAGGACGCCTTCTTCCCCTAGCAGAGGGCCCGCTAGTATTTTTCCAAGCGGGCTCACAATAATACTTCCGCCTGCAATCATGACATTCTCAGGATTTCGAGCATTGATGTCGGCGACTGGATGGTCTGCCGGATAATCTTTTTCTTGTGCGAACTGGCAGGCCGATAGAACGAAGCAGCGTCCCTCAATAGCAATGTGCACCATCGAGTTCTGCCACACAGGTCGAGCATCAACAGTCGGAGCACAGTAGATCTGAGTTCCCTGAGAGTAATAATAGGTTCGCACTGACAAGATACCATTGAGTATATCCGCTTCATTCTAATTCGCCTTGACGTACAAAGAGGCATATAGTTCTCCCTAAATGAAGTGATTAGCAGGAAAAGAAACTGTGGTCGCATATGTCGTACCAGCAAATGCTCGCAGATATTTTAGTTGTCACTTCCTTAGCCCGCTCTGTAGTTGGCGGAAGAGATGTTTCAAGGACCGGAAGAGTGGATCCATCTCCTTGTCCCCAGATTAAGCGCTCAGCGGCCGTGGGCACTAGCTTTCGGTGTTTACCAACGAGACCTCGAACTGGCGAGACGAAGATTGCAGTACAATATAATGTGCCCACATCGCGTTCGATTATGCCTGAAACGATGAACACGCCGGTCTCTTTGCTTATTTGCTCGATCCTTGAGATCGCGGGAGAGGGAATTTCAATTGCTGCGTTGTAGTATTTGAGAAACTCCTCTCGTCCTAGAGCGGATCGATCTCCGACTACGACTCCGAAAGTTGACATTTTTGGGTAGCCACCAATACTGGGAGAATAAATGGGGTATCTAGAAGATGAGAATGACAACGTACAAAGCTTCTGGAAAGACAGCAATCTGAGCCCCATCTCTGTCAAGGATTAGCAAGGACAGTAGGAAGGTGAAGAAAGAAGGAACGCAACCGTTCGGAAGCCAAGCGAGTAAGTTGTTCCATTTTTTCCAATGTGTCTGTTAGTGAATAGGCCTGTGTGCAGGTCTGTACTACAGATGCTCTTACAATTCTCGACGAAGACATGGCGGCAAATAGTGATGTTCGTGATCGATTCGAGGTCCCTTTTATAAAGCGTCACGGCCCGATGACGGAAAAGAATCGAGTTGTAAGAAATGAGCATGACATTGAAGGCTATTACATGCTCCGGGAACTACTAATAGGTTGATGAGGCAACCACTCCTGAGGAAAGTCACGTATTGTCGGGCGAGCATGAACACGTCCCCGAAGGTGCTCTCCAAGTTTTGCCTTTCGTGTCACAGAGTAAATGTGACGAACATCCTGAGGAACGTCCTTGAAGGTATCCTTCTTGTTCTACAGAAAGGTTAGTATCTGTCTGAGTTTATGGAAAAATGCAACGCACGTTGGCTTCTCCAATTAATCGGTCAAATGTATCACTAATCCACTTGAGATTTTGCGCAGGATGTAAGAAATCCTCGCAAGAAATTTTGATGAAACCGTTTCCCCATGGCTTCAGATCGCTAACGCCAGAATTTGTTGGTGGCTTTAGCGACCATCTAGGGCCAGCGAGAAGTTTGAACTTGTGCACGGAATGCTTGTCAGTCAATGGAAGGTCATCTACCGCGGCGACGACAACGCGCTTAGAGGTTGCTGGATGATCTTCCCCACCGTACTCTAACGAGCGTACGATGAGTGGGGAGTTCTCTGGAACAACAAATGGCTTTCGGTACGCTGTGAGCCGGCGGTGAAAACCTGTTTGAATGTGTAGGCAAGAACCACAGGCGTACCGACAAGTTTGGGCATTTCATGTTCAATGAGACGGAGGTAATGGAGTGTCTGGCGCTGCTCCCTCAGCATGAGATGGCCTGCAGATGTTGTATCGTCGTCGTCGAAATCATAATCCAACATGTCTTCCGCCTCGTAATCTTCGACCAGTTCTTCAGACTTGACAGACCTCTGGACCGCATGCACAGAGCCTGAGGCATGGATATAACGAGAGAGCCATGGTCGTGTATATAGAGGGGCACGTAAAGGAGTAGAGCGAATGACTGCGCGTCCGAAAGAAGTGGCAGCAAGAAAGGACATTTGGTTGATCCAAAAAAGGCAAGTCGTGACTACAGTAAAAGTGTTTCGTAACGTAGACAAGCAAGGTCGTCCGTCGCTTAAGATCAATTTTTACTTTCAACAGAGGCTCCTCTAGACCTCTTAGACGGTTTGGGACGAGTCTATAGAGTTCTCCGCATTCCCCTCCTCCACGTTTTGACTCATGACACTGGGGCGCTCAGTCTGCCCGTTTCGCCTCGCGATAATGTATGAGGGAGACAGTTACGATAAAAAGATGCAGTACATAAAGTGGGTAACATGAAAATGGTATAGTTCGGAACCTGGTGAAGAAGAAAGGGCATTGCTCCTATGCCTCCTCCTCATGAACTTGCCCTGTGCTTTCATGTCCAGTATGCGGGGCAGGGTTTGACACGGATATATATTCTGCCTCCTGCTCTGTATCACCAACACGGTCGCATGGGATACTTTCCTGCCCCAGGCCTTGCGAAGTGCCCTTTTCAGGCAAATCGGGAATTGCGGGAGGGTCTTCCTGCCGTTTCTTACCTTCCACTATCTCTCTCTTCCAGCTGGGGTCACTCATCTTTAGCGTGTCGACAATTGCATGGCCCGCTTTTGCAATGCGTTCTTTACCTGCCTCCTTCAAGTGACTTTGTTTCTTTTTCCATTTTCCGATATGCTCGATTCTACATCACAATCTCATATCAATCCAGTATTTGAATCGACTTTCCAAAGCGCGCACTTACCCCCAAAGAGCAGCTTCAGCTTTGCTTATTTTGACCTTATTCATGTCCACGCCACGTTCGGTGAGTTCATCTATAAAACGATGGAAATGCTGTATGTGGACCGTTAACAGCTGATCCTAGGCGAAACTTTGGCAGAACTTACATAAATTGAAGTTCTAGAAACAAAGTTTTTTAAGCATATTAGACCCTGGATTAAAAAGTGTCATCTTTCACCGATAATGACCAGATAAAGGGGATAATGTATGAATCATTCCATCCTTGACTGATATTAGTCCAGCAGATGTGACAATACCCCCAGCTAGGAGGCTGCTATGTTGGAAGGTACCAGTATCTACAAGCTCCGAGTCATTGATAGATACCAACAAAATTCATTGAGACCTTTCAAGACGCACTCTTTATGCCGATGAATATATTATCTGTGAAAATTTCAGGGAACAAGCAAAACAAAAATCATTGAATGTAACCACAATTTTGGTCCTATAGACAGTCAAACATAAGCAAAATACAAGTACATTGACACCATGACTTACACTGGCATATAACCATGTATTTCTTTTCAGTGTTGTTCGTAAAAGTCGGTTGGTAACTCCACGGACTGTGAAATATCGATAGAATGCCTTAGACCACCGTGTTTTGCTTTTGCCTTTTGGTGGTCCGAGGTAGTGCATGACAGCATCCGAGTGGACGCTGAAGGAGGGAGAAACGACAGCTTCAAAGCTTCCTCTTTGTTGCACAGGCCGAGCGGGCATGTCCTCTGGTACAATCCCACCGCCATTCCCAGAATCTTTCCAGTGTCCTGGGGTAGTATCTACCAATTCATTATTCCGTGCCCAGCGTAGTTTTCCGGTATCATCAATCTTCACAAGGTAATTTAGTCCTATGACCTCATATTGAGCGGATGTATAGAAGGTCAAAGCAGTCTCATACTCTGTTCTGCTGAGAGATAACTAAACAGTCTTGAATGATTAGCGTTGGAAAGACTGTAGAATGAATTATCTTCACGTTATTCGCTGATTAAAAGATAGATAAAAGGTTAGTACATTCAAATGAAAACGAAACCAGTCACCAACTTCTTTCTCGAGCTGTTCTCGAGGACACTCATCAAGAGAAAGATCCTTTCCCTCTCCACGATCCAGCCTGGTGAAAATATGTCCTGATGATTGTGTATGCATATTATATCATGATCATATTCTCGTACCATTTGAAGAAATTGTCCGCGGTATTTGACTCTGTCCACTTTCTATGATAATACTAGAATGAAAAGATGTCATGTTACTCGGTACGTAGTTCAACGTAAGAGATTATGCGCATACCTTGACTATTTCGGTAAGGGAGTGGTCAAGTTCGTCAGAACCATATTAATCTATAGGCATCTATTACTCACGATTTGAGCCATAACGATGCTTCCTGGGGAAGCAATCAATTGTAAGCGAGGTGAGACAAAACCATGAGGGAACAACATACGAATCAATGAGTTCCAGCCAATGTTGTGTCTCCAGGTGTTTCTGGACAGGCAAAGAATCCGTGTTATTCACGCCTGGCTTGTTCATAACGATGTTTCCACCTCGTATCTTGTTGGCAAAGAACGCGCCACGATTCCATCGTTCTTTCGCCGAGTTTTTACCTGCATCAGCACTCGCCCTATGCACCTGTGGATTGGTTTAGAAGCAAGTGAGATCGCTAATCGCGATGCTTTACTTTCAGTATGGCATGTTCCGCGGCATCCTGTATATTTCAAGAACTTATCAGACATTGACTCTAGGTACTAGTGGGATCAAGCAAATACCTTCCACCTCAGCTCAGGCGAAAGATATTCTTTCTGTAATCGAGCACGACCATTCTGTTGTCTCCAAACCTTCTGGATTTTGGCCGCGGCTCTTGCTCGTTCTTCGTTCTCTGCTTCGTGTTTCCCATCATGGTAGCCATCTGCAATCTTGTTGAGGACTGAAGCTTTTCTGTCTTTGTCTCCATTGTTGAACACATTCTCGTCGGTCATAGTAGGGAATAAGGGTTAATCAAGGTGAGGACACAGTACCAGACTACGCCTATTATAATGACATCATCGTATTACCTTAACAGGAACTTGCCTGGTCCAAATTTATCAGCCAACATATAGCTGATGATTGTGAAAGTCGTGCCTGCGGCACATGTACAGATAGTGAGATACGACAGGCCATGATAGTGATGAAATGTGTGTACAGGAACAGGAGAATGAGTGTAAATGTGCGTAGATCATATGGAAATGGAAATGCGACCAGCAGAGAAAAAATGAAAGTGCAGAACGAGAGTACAGGTTCGAGAAAAGAAGCTCGAATGAACAACCAGAAAAGAAAAGAAAGACAAAATTGGTGAAGTTCAAGGTTGTAAGTAAATTTGATTACGGGCGTAGAGCCTAGGTTATGTAAATCCAGTAAATGTCCATCCGGTCGGTAGCTCCAAATACTTGTGCTTCATGAGCTCAGTTGCACTCGGACGCTCATCAGGATTACTAGGTCATCAATAAAGTTAGCAGGGCTTCAGTAAAATTTCACGACACTCACATGGCAAAGCATTTTCGTCTGAAATCATCAGCCAATTCAGATAATATAAGGCCTTCTGGTACCGGAGGAGGAAGTTTGGAGGATGCCAACTAAAGTAGCAGCAACAAGCAAAATGAAAAAGTTAACCCCGCAAACAGTCGGTTCATCATACCTTGAACATGACAGCAACCATTTCATCCCCGTTCCAGGGCCTCATACCAGCCCACATCTCCAATACAACACAACCAACGCTCCAAATATCGATCTTGGAATTATAGACCTTGCCTTGGGGGTTGATGACCTCCGGCGCCATCCAAAACACAGTGCCCTGCATAGCAGTGGCCGCCCCACCCCCAAGTGCCTGCTCAGCTGTACGCTTAGAGATACCAAAATCGGAGATCTTGCAGATTCCGCTCATCTCCACCAGGATATTATCCGCCTTGAGATCCTGAACAAGAATAATGAGTGTGTATGCAACATTCACCGACTAAAAACTTACTCGATGTAATATACCCTTGGAGTGAAGATACTCCAAACCGCTCAAAATTTGACCGGTGAACGATTTAGTGACGTTCTCGCAGAATTTGCCATGCTTCAACAGCACGCTTCCAATGGATCCACCAGGAACATACTCCAGGAAACTGAAATACACAGATCAGCAACAACGACTAAAACTAAAACAGGAAGAAAGACTACGAACATGCTCAAATTCGAAGGCGTCTCCTCGAAACCCAGATATTGTACGATATTGGGATGATCGAGGTCTTTCAGAGTTTCACTCTCCGATTTCAGCGCTTGGACTACTGTAGCCTGCCTTGAATCATTCTTGTCCGACGCCGTTTGTGGGATCTCGACTTGCTTCACAGCCATCATTTCACCCGTCGTTGCGTTGAGTGCAAGGTACACTCGTCCATAAGTGCCACGTCCAATTAGCTCTCCCCGAACCCATTTGAAAGTAGCTAAAGTGTATCAGAATCAGGTGTCAAAGAGAGTAGGAGTAAATGCTCACTGGGCCCAGATCCGGAAGGTGATTCCGGTGTGCCTGCACTGCTCCTGCCGTATCGTTCGTTCTCAGTAGTGACCTCTTCAAGTTTGCTACCCCAAAGTTTCGTGCTTCTCTTGCGTAACATATTGGCCGCATGACTAAAGTTCTGACTTGGCGTATCCACGTCGCTATGAGGAGCAAAATGGCTGACTATGGATGTTCGATCGATCTTTTTCTTGTGTTCCTGCGCCACGATACGAATTGACTTTTTCGCTCGAATGCGCGAGCGTTCTCTTTCTCCAGATATCCGTTCACGGTCCCGTACTCTACCATCTCGAACAAAATGAGGAAGATCCTTTTCGGAAGGTATTGGCGGTACAGGAGGCACCCCTGGGCCAAGTCCTACATCAGTAGTAGTAGCGGTAGGGCTAGTGCCACCTGAGGCGGCCTCGATGACTGGTTTGTCCAGGTCATGTTCAGGAAAGTACTGATCGAGTTTCTCGTACATGTCTTCAGGAGGTGGACGTGGAGCCCACCATCCCTCAGAATCTGAGGCGGCAAGGAAGGTGCTTTGCCTTGCATCCCTGGACCTCTTTCCATCCTTTGTACTTGACTCCTTCGTAGCATCAGTAATCGACGGCCGTCGATGGGGCGTAGCAGTGGAGGAGGATTGAGGAGCTCCATTGACTGCAAGCCCGCTCGAATCAGGCGTTGAACCAGGCGCACTTGGTACTGGAACTGGTTTGACAACACCTGCGATATTCTCGATCTGCACGGTTAGTGGGGGCCGCTTCGATGGGAAGGACGACATCACATTCAAATCCTGCAGATCAGCCGGAAGAGGGGAGACCGGAGGCACTGGTCCAAGTGGTTTATTCCACAAGTCATCGGAGTCAGAGTCGTCGAACGTTCCTGTAGACAAAATTGTCGCAGAAGACGCATCGTATGTGCCTACTGCGGAAAAATTGAACTTTTCGTTTGGGAACGCATGGAACGAAGGGAGAGAAGATGGTTGGCCGGAAGTTGTTGCTGATATGGATTTCGATACGGTGGGGGAGGAGGAAGACAAAGTGGACGACGCAGAAGTAGGAATCGACCTTGGAGGGGATATCGAGGTGGTAGAAGTCGACGAAGCGGAAGAAGGATCCGGAAGTTGTCTTGGGGGAGGCATGAGTGTGGCCTCTCCGTTTGATGAATTTCCAATTCTGTTCATTTCATCGAACAGGTTGGTCAGCCAAGGATGGTCGTCTTTCCTTAAAGTTGCGTCGCTTTCACCACTCCCATTGCTATTCATCGTGCCAGTGTCTGAAGCAAGGGGGCCAAACCCATCAGACAATCTCTTCGAGAACGACCGTGGACTATGCGAACTAGTAGGACTTCGTGGGGGTGTCCGTGTCCGTGTCTGACTTTCGGAACGTTTTGTGGCGGCAGATCTTGTATATCCACTGGTGGGAGACATTGGCCTATGATAAGGCCACATAGAGGAAGCAGCACTTTCCACTCCACGAGTAGAGCTCTGAGCTTGATTCTGTCCTTTTGGGAAAGCCGAGTCACCCATTGCTGACCGTGGACGAGGGAACGGATCTTCCGGTGACAAGATATTGGCAGAAGGCGGCGAGATCATATATGGGGAGGAGCGAGAGTGCGCGGAGGAGGACGAAGGAAAATCTTGTGAACCACCGCCGTGGATAGGTAATGGCCTAACAGGCCTCGAGAGGGTATGCATTGGTGAACCGTCCTTATAAGGACTAGACATAAACGTCATATTTGTTCTCGAAGAACTCGACGTCGCATTATGACCGCCCTTGCCTGGTCTCAGGTTGGGCGGATGATTGACAGCATTGCCGCCTCCTTGGAAAGCAGCTCGCAAACTATCCACGCTTTGGGCAGACTTCAGATTACGCCGTTGGGATGATGTTGAAGGAAGCGGTTTCGTTTCGGCGCTGGTTTTTGTTTCTCCTTTCCAATTTACTGCCCAGCTAGTCGGGACGGGTTGACCGGCGGTACGGGCGGGTTGCGGAAGGCGAGAATCAGAAGGGGTAGGTACTGGAGGTGTACCACGGGGAGCCGGTGGAATAGTTGGTATGCGGAATCCACTTTTATTGGCCTGATTGTACCGCGTCGGAGAGATATGGTTCCGCATAGCTCTGGAAGACTTAGATGGGGACTGCCTTGCCTGATCCTGAGAGGGAGCTGGAGAGCTAGGTGGGTGTGAAAGGGTTTGGGTTTCCGGTTCAATTGATTCACCTTTTTGGATGAAAACCCATGATTCGGGATTGGAGGAACGATCATCAAATTCGGACCTTTGTCTCCGACGTTCGCCTAGACCTAAAGAGAATTCCTGCTTTGCACTATGATGCTGTTGGCCATGCTGGAGCACACGCTCCCTTTCACTGGCAGCATCCGACCCGGACCTAATGTGATGGCGAGCAGGAGGAGTAAGAGAATTGTCGTCATTGACAAGGAAAGTGGCTCTATTTGGAGATAAAGGAGGAGGAGGCGGAGGGGTAGGCAGCACATTTCCATACCGGTCAATTATAGGTGGAGGAGTAGGAGGAGGAGGAGGCGAAGTCGGTTTTGACGGCAAAGGGGCTCCCGACCGACGAGAAGTGATAGGAGATGGCGGAACTGCATTTGCAATGGTATTCAGCATTTGCTGAGTAGGAGGACGCATCGTAGACCTGTTATCACGATCTGCATTATCTAAATCTGCATCGTAGCCAGGCGAATCCGTGGGAATTTGCTCGCTGGCTGAGGAGATACTGCCTTCATGACGGGAGCCAGAATGACGCTTTGGCTTCAGCGGTTGCAGACTCTGTGTCTGTGGGAGTACCGGGGGTGGGATAGTCACAACACTTGGAGGCGACACTGGAGGCAACGGTCTCACAGGCTGCAGCGGCTGCTCGTGAACTGTGGCAGAGGAATGTGAAACCAACAGTTTTAGACTTCCTTTCGCATCTCCCAACTTTCGGCAGAGTTCAAACAGTCTCTCGTCTGTAAGCGCTTCACTGGTGGCATAAGCACCAATCTCAGTCTGATAAATGGAAAATCTAGCTTGGTCTTCTTCATCGTAAATGTTGAGCTACAGACTTGTTTAGCGATGATCGTAGCATAAGCAAGCAGCTCACAGCGCACCTTTGTGAACACACATTCCCTGATGAAAGCTGGATTTCTGGCCCCGGTGATTTCCACATTGACATATCTCTCAGAATCAGCCGTAACGAGAATGAGGATACGTTCATCCGGTATAGAGATAGTCGGTGAGGTTGCAGGTCGTTTTGGCCCTGGTTTGTTGGGCTTGGGGTTGTGGTGAAAAGGTGATTTGAAATGGAACTTCTGGGAACGATGCTGAGGTGGGTCATAGAGGGAAGCCGACGATGCAACGGCTGGATCTTCGGCGGTGAGATCGATTGAAGGTCCAGAAACGCCGGGAGTTGAAGGCGGTGGAGTTTCTTCAGCAGCTGGTGAGCTTAGACTGGAGGGGGAGGAAAGAGAGTGATGTGATGGCTTGTATCTTGGAGCGCGTATGGGAATATTAGTCGTCAAAGGAGACGGAGGAGAAGGATTCGTCTTGAGCAATAATGGAAGTGGGTGAGCTGAATTCTGTATGGTGGTCTCCTCGTCGCTCGACTCGCTGTCGGAGCCTCTATTGGTCACATGGAATACTCGTTGTCGTCCCCTCACCGCTTCGGACATCGACCCAGATAATTTGTTGGAGTCGTGGCTGGCTAGGCTTTGGTGTCTTTCCCTTTCCGTTCTCCTCTTCTCCTGGAATGATACGTAGTAGGGAACGCAGGAAAGGGTAAGCAAAGGATGGGTCTCCAATGTAAGTTGAATAGAATTTAGCGTGCCTGCTCATGTTACATACCATAAAAGCTGACAAATCCTTCAGATTCCCCTTTACGGTCAACTTTTACAGTAAAAATCGTTAATTGCTACTTATGGACATGTTACACGGTATAACTTACACCGACATTACATTAATCCTGATGTAGAACTATATACATAGGTTACAGAGTAGAGGAACTAGA
Organism: Lentinula aff. lateritia; assembly: GCA_027886305.1. Classification (NCBI taxonomy): domain Eukaryota; kingdom Fungi; phylum Basidiomycota; class Agaricomycetes; order Agaricales; family Omphalotaceae; genus Lentinula; species Lentinula aff. lateritia. Next base: position 308,371 of record MU794944.1, on the reverse strand, counting down.
TCCAAGTATAGTTCCATCATCCAAGCTCATCTAAGTTCAAGAGTCAACATTTCCGTTCTCTCACGAAAGTCGCCGGAAACCTACCTTCGGAAATTCGGCATGTTCCTTGAGCGTCTCCTGTCCCCAACTCAACAATTTCACCAATTGTACCAGTTTAACTTCCTTCCCTTGACTCAAGCTTTCTAGAATGGCTGCATTTACTTCTCCCGCAGTCTTCATTCGTTGAGCCGGACTCAATAGGTCCCCGATAGCACTCGGAGTGGAACTCGAATGTTCAAATGCCAGCAACGACATAGTCCTCTCCAACTCAGAAAGGAATTCTGGCGAATGCTCGCCGAGCTGCGCAAGTTCGTCTTGTGCAAACTGAAGCGCTTCTCCCACTCGCCCTTGTCGGATATATTCAATCAATTTCTGCTGTTGAAGATGAAAAAATAATGCACGATTGTTGTCGAGGATCTGGCAGTTGACAATCAGTAATCAAGAAAAATAGTTTATTGATTAAAGAACGGATATCATATTGAAGACTGAAGTTTTGGTGTTACAATTCTCATCAGCGACCCATAATGGATCTGAGAGTGGTGCATGAAACGATTTAATCATTTGGGGGCCTCTGTACAAGGCAACTGCCAACGAGACCAATAGAGACAAGGGTATGAATGCTGCGCCCTCGCCAGACCTCATTGTAGAAACGAGGAAGTTTGGCGAAGCGAAATGAAGCCGTGCTCCGCCAGCAACCCAAAAAACCCTTGTCCTGGATCAGACATTGAAAGCATACCGTGTGACGAGGCGTTTGTTGCGAGAAACGGGAAAGTGATCCCCATAGCTCCTTTAGTCATGGAAACTGAAACCCTCACCTCGGGATTCAACTCATTGACCCTCACTATGGCATCCTCCACGTCACCGCGCTGAAGTGCCTCCCGCACCCTCATTCGGCTTTCAATTGATTCGAAATCTACTTCAGGAACAACGGAAGCTTCGTGTGCAAATTCTTCAGCGGCGGATTTGTATCCTTCGATGACCAGATAGTCCATTATGAGGCGGTTGAGATCACTGTGATCGATGATCAGTGAGAGAATGAAGAAAAAGACACAAGACGGGCATATTTCAGATAATACATGCAAGTTTGGCTCTTCAACGAATAACTCGGAGAGATTCCCAATAATTTTATCATCTTATAACGCCCGAAGGAACGTACGAATTTCGAGCTCACCTTTTGGAAACCTGCACCTCATGAAGCCTCCGGTCCCATTCCTCCTTGTATATTTGCACATTCGGCAACGCGTGTGGCTTCAATAGCAGATGCGAGGGACGTCATCAAAATTCAGGCAAGATCAGACATAGAAAGAAAATGATTTAGTCCGATGGACGCTGGTACTGCAGAAAAAAAAGAGAGACAAACCATTTTTCAAGTAGGCGCCTTAGGGCAGGTCGGAAGCCAAAGCACGGGCCATTTGTTTAGGGCAGGCTGCGGTTTTTAACCTGAACTAGTCAAACTACGTAGACCTTAATTCTCAAATTGCTAGCTGCGTGAAGCCGGTGATTGCTTCGAACGTTACAGGAGTTAAATAAGCCCCGGAGAGTTTTGCCTAGTTCCAAATTTAAAATCGTAAGGTAACGACCCAAATCCTGACAAATATTTAAAGTGGAGGCTTATGTGGAAATCGAAGTGATCTCTCCTTGATGGTCCCGGAATGATCATCAAGACTGCCACTTAAAAGTCAGGTAGGGAATAGATGCATCATAGTTTGCCCCTACAGTAGTTGATGATCCGTGTCTCAGTATACGGGGAGCAGAAGTTTTGCCAATCAATACCATCGTTCGTTGAAAGATTCACGCAAAATTAGCTTGAGAAAAAAGGAGAAAAAGAAGATAAGTGAACCTGTTATGCGGTTTTAGTTGACCTGGATATGAGAAGAGTGTATGACTGCCAATTATGAGCAATTATGCGTGTCCATTGCATAACCTGATTTAGATATCGATGTAACCAATAGTTTCTTTCGTGGCTGATGACATACAACATGCGTTGTATCTGCAATGTAAGCGTATTTCATCAGTTTCAATGAATGAGTGGAGTTACCTACTCCGAAAAATGCGGACGACAACGAGGCCTGCACTTATCTGCACTTATCTGAAGACGATCACGCTGAGCTATTGATTTTCTGATGCATGAGGATAAGTGAACAACGAAATCCATCCGACTGGCAAGATACGTGTAACCAAACAAGGACCGACTCACGAATATATCATCTCCCGCATCTTTCGGGGTGGTCCAAACTTTGGCTCTTTGATACTCAAGATCGGACAATTTATAGAAGACCGGTATGAAATGAGATCGAGCCAAACCAGCTACCAAATCTCATGTCGTACGCGCGGCTTCAAAGACGTTGGAGGTAATGAGTATGCAGTAGTGGTTCGACATTGAACACCAGTAGTGGAGCGGTTGGACACTGGAAAAATCCTGACACATATCATCATCCAAAGGTTCGAACTTCCATCAATCCGAGGACGTTGAGGATCATCAGGCCTGTCTTATGGGTAGGTAGATGTCGTTGCTGTCATTTTTATGCAGCGATGTTCTGCGGCTGATTTTTATTGCTCGACATCTGCGAGCGAAAATATGAATGTGGCGATAGTTTCTAGCCGGATTAGTCGTGATCACCGCTCAAATCCCACAGCGCAAATATACTCGAGGGAATACTTGGGTAATTTCAACTTACAGGAAGTTATCATGATTTCGACACAACTGCCCCGCTTCGTAGCATGTCAAAGAAATCATCCCTATCAACTGCAGCTGTAACGCGGTGAATATACAATGTTTGAATATGAGTCTCGGGTCAGACGTACATTCTTTCCCTCGGCCAATGATGTTATCTTTATTTTTACCTTTCTTGGATTTAGATGTGTCTACAATCCGTGGTGCAGGGAGAGAAGGCTTGCCGTTCCCTCTTGCAGCTTTCTTTTCTTCCCCGTCGGCCGCCGCTTGATTTTGGACCTGCTGGACGACGTTAAAAAGTCTGACGACTGCGCGATATAGTAAGCTTAGGGGAGGCGGACGCAGACGCATTGACCCTTACCACCTCTCTGTGCAACTTTCCTAAGGGCCCTCTCGCTCTCACCGCCCCAGCCACCTATGACATCCGTTATTCTTCCTCTGTCTTCTTTTCCTTTCTTCTCCACCTGTAAAACTTTCTTTGCTTTCATCTCTAGCTTTTCATCATTCCTTTTTCGAGCTATTGACGGCTTCAACGAGAGAGGGGCAGACGAGGGAGCTTCGGTATTAAGCAATGTCTGAAGAGTAGCACCAAAGGCAGAGGCATGCGTTGCGCGAATCTTTCTCTTCTTTGTCTGCCGAGATTTTTGAGGTTTCATGCCCTCGATCTCGTCTGCAGAGTCTAATTCTTCATCCTGATCGGCTATGGACTCTGCTTCGGAGCGGTCAGAAGCTTCAACAGAGTGACCAATAGATTGTTCATCCTCCGAGTGGTCTGCATAATCAGTGACAGGATTATTTTTCCGTTTTAAGGATGAAGAGATCATGATGGTGGGCGGCTAAGTTCATTTCGCTTAGAAACACGGTCACCTCAAATCACCAACTCGTCTCCTCGTTGCAAATATTGCGACAAACTCATTTTTGCTCTATCTAGCTTGTTTTCTGGTTTGGAAATAACCATGAATTCTTCTCTTTCAGATTTCTCTCCAGAGCCTGATCTGTATCCTCTCTATCCTACGACGGCGCACATAGCGGTCCAATTATCATCTCATTCAGGTCTCAATCCGGACCAAAAGGCTAAGCTTGTTCGGCATTGCCTCACTCGAGCGTGTGTCTTTGGCGAACTGAGTATCCTCCAATATGTATTCTCTGATCCGCAAGCACATCCATTCATCGATTTGGGAATGCGGGACGAAGATGGTGTTGGTCTTGTCAGCCTTACAATACAAGGTTTTGGTGCAGAATCTGAACGGGACGTGGAACGAGAAGAGTGTGTGCGACTGCTGATAGCTCAGGGTGCGGATTTATCTGCAGACAAAGGTACAGACTTGACTTTCCTTCCATACACCGCACTTTGTTGATGCGCTCTTAAGACGGATGGACACCACTTCATTACGCTGCTCTGCTTTCACCTCCAACCCTGGTATCCCATCTCATGACACATGGATGTTCTCCCTTCGATGTAACGCGCCGGAAACTAACACCACTGGACATAGTATCCGCCCACTCCATACTGCCAGGGCGCGGAGATGTAGCATTGCTTGTCGAAGAAGCAATGCGAGGCGAAGGTTGGACTGGTGGTCGATTAGAAGATAAGCGACGAATATTAGACGAACGCATGAAACGGAAAGGGAAGCAACAATCAATACGCGAGAACGTAGGCCAAGCGCTGGGAATACATCCACGGTGGTGGAATTCTGATTTGGATGAGTTCAATTTCCCCAATGATTCAGATTCTGAGCAAGAGGAAGAAGGAGAAGAAGACAACAGTCTATATGTGCGTACTGTATATATTCTTTCAAACTAATTTTGCTGACCGACGGGTAGACTCCTCCACTAGATTACACAAATATGCTCGTGTTCTCTCCGCCCTCTCTACCCGCAATATTCGAATCTCTTATAACGAGCTATCCGCCGTCATTTCGGAATCCCCAACCAGCAAATCTACTTTACATGTTGGCACGTTTCGCTTGCCTTACTTGCGATCATAACTGGTTAGAAGATTTCATGCTTGGTGCTACAGAAGCGATCGAAGATAACTTTTTTGTAAGACAGTTGGTCTTGTCTTTGTGCTTTCAGAGAACTCATCAGAAGTAGAACCGGCCAGAAGACATCACTGTGCTCGTGTTCTGGCTCTACAACACAACTATCTGGTTACATCTAATGCAATGCGACAAATCGATCAGCGAAGTCTGCGAAATGTTGGGCTCCTTCGAACTTATCGAGGAAACTATCAACTCGGTTTTCGGTGTGTTCGCTTGGTTACATAGCAAAAATTATCGCTGAATTTCAACTCCAGTGTTCATTATACGCCTCGCAGAGCGCAAAATCGACGAGTTATTAGATAGCGCTCTTCTAGATTATTCGTCGCTAGGGTCTGAATTTGAATCAGTCCAATTCGAATCAGAGCAGTGGTCGTTCCTACGGCCTTTCACTGGAAAGAAGAAAGCAGTACCACCTCCCACCTCCACCAACTCCACCATAAGAGGTCCCCCATCTCCGCTCCCAATACGCCCACCTTCCCCATCACCAAGTGTGTCCTCTTTCTCTTCCATCCGTCAAAGCTTCCGCGCTCGTGCATCCTCTAGCACGACTACCCCCCTTCAGGCCCTTTTCTCGGAAAACTCTCAGACACCGTCACCTTCACATTTAACGTCGTATCTGACCGCTCTACATACGTTTTTAACCCTCTCGGATATAAATCCCGCATTAATTACGCAACTGTGGTCCCAAGTTATGTATTGGACCTCAAGTAAGTACGAACACACGAGAGCCTTGTAACACAACTCAACCCTTCTAGGTGAAATGTTCAATCGTGTACTCACGCGAAAGAAATATATTTGTCGGTGAGAATCATACCTTCCTTCGTCTGATCGATTTTTCATCCATCTTCAGGTCAAGAGCTGTACAAATAAGCATGAACCTCGGAGTGGTAGAGGAGTGGGTAGGACAGATGGGACTTCCTCGTGGTGTGCAGAGCCACTTCTCCCCCGTGCGCGATCTCTTGAACTGGCTACAGGTGCGATCATATTTCTCTCCGCAGCATGAAATGTTTGCTCAAATTCGAACGGCAGTGTCTTTCGTCTATCTCAGAATTTTCAGATCTAGTCGCAACAATTCAAACAATGAAGAGCATTAATCCTCTCCAGGTAACGTGCTGCGGACTCTACACCTATGGAAACCGACTGACGCAGTTTTTTAGATGCGACGGGCCGTGCGAGATTACAAATATGAAGTAAACGAAGGCAGAATGAACGAAGAATGCATACAATACCTGACCCAACTCCAAAAGGACTGGGAGCGACATCGTGTCAAGCTTGGCGTGGAGGCCTTGCGCAAAGAGGTAGTGCCATGAATATAAATACCTAATACCGAACATGTAGGCATATGCTGAACAATTTATTCACAGATGAACGATCGTGATCATGATGGCAGTGCTTCGTCATCCATGCCAAACGAGTCCCCAGAGTCAGGGAACAGTTCAATACTTTCAACGGGTTCGACGGACGCATTGGCCGCTCAGGAAGCTATCGATTTGCTTTTCGATCAAGGGACAGAGAAATCAAATTGGGAACCTGCGCAACCACCGCAAGTGCTGGGAGAGCTTCTAGACTCCCGCTACATGCTTCCTTTGATCTTTCCGTCCGATCCTCGCATGCTATCAGCCCGCCCAGGAAAGATACCAGTCCACGAGGATGACAAGCGAAGTCCTCTGCCTACTCCAGACCCGACGAGGAGCGCCAGTAGAGCGAGTAACGGAAGTCGGGGAGCAATGACATGGCATTCTAGAAATCACAAAGTCCGAGAGATCAGTAGTGGAGCGCTGAAATGGATAGACGGCGCCGTCTCTGCTTCACGGTGGGGTAGACTGGTACCGGATGAGTCGGAACTTGGGGACGTTGAGGTAGAGCATCATGGACTTTCCGAGACGTCAGAAGAAGAGCATGCAGCGGAATCGGCAAATGGTTTACGAGTGGATACTAGAATTACTCCACTTACTCGAAAACGTTCCGCTCGAAAAGCCAGAGCCAGTATCGGAGGTGGGGAGACAACGCCGGTCGAACTTCAGATATGATATTGTTAAGGTCTATTATAGTTTACTCTCGTACTTACTTGGTACTTGGAACATCTCATAATGGAAGGCTTGGAATAATGCAGTGCTGCAGTGCATCATATACATAACTGACAGTGACTGCGGGTGTTATTTAAAAGTATCAAATCTCATGGAGTGAGCCAGAAAACCCGTGTTTTGATCTCTTCTCTATTTCTCCTTCCCTGCGACCAGCCTGCAGCAACCGCATTCTACATTGACCAATGATTCTCCCGGACGGCGCGAGCGAAACGCTTCAAGTAAAAGATGAAGGTTTTGACCATGACAGTATCATTTCTCGGGGAAGCTCGCCTGGCCTTGTACGAGGAACTAGCACTTCTCGTCCTAAATCGCAAGTAGGATACTCTGGTGCCCGTCCTCCGACTTATCCTGAAGACGAAGATCATGAGCAGTTCTACGATGAGGCGTATACTAAACAGCAAACATCCGATACCTCACTAATACATAATGCGGTGGTCCCTGCAGGCCAATCTAAAGGATACTATCAGGATTTGGGTGAGATTTTGGTGTTCAGGATTCAAACTGAACTCGTCCTGAAAAGTTTATCCCAGAATATGCGGACCCATATACCACTCCGAGCCCGTACTCAAATCAAACGGCAGGCAAGCCATCACCATTCGCTTTATTTGTAGGTAATGACGGAAAATATCCCTTGGAGCAAAGAATTGAGAACAAAAAGAGAGGAATTGGTCGTCAAGCGTATCCGTTTCTCAGTGCGTCTCAAATTGTCATATTGCGCCTCGAACTTCCCCATCTCACTCTCGTGCAGCGTGGATCGTATCTGTTGTGCTGGTTGCGGTCTTCATATACGAAGAAGTGATTCAATCGAAGGCTCAGGGCACGCCAGTTTCATTCAAGGTACTTAGTCCTTGCCATCCTCGCCATCGCTTGCTGAGGTCAATGTCAGCCTACTGTCAATCCTATGCTCGGTCCTTCGGGTTCAGCTCTCATTTTTCTTGGTGCTCGATTTCCGTCAGTGATCTTCCTAAGAGTTTACCATCGCCATCCTTAACTGAAGGTTATTGCAGTCCATGTATGAAAAACGTGTCGTCTGTTCCGCCTTCCACGCTATTGGCTTGTGAGTCGCCATCATGGTAGTATCTTTCTTTTGACATCTATCTCGCATTCAGGCTTGAATGACACTGCTAATCCCTCAACGATAAACTGTCCGTTAGAAGACGTTTGTGGTTTTAACGGTGTGTATAGGCAACTCCCACCTAGATCTACAGATTGTTGAATTATCATTTCCAAGGTTTCGACGATGGCACACCCAATCAGTGGTTCAGGTGCGTCCAGCGGTGTTCGTTTCTCTTACGCTCTAGCTAAATAACAGGTAGATTCATCACTCCGATATTTCTTCGTAGGTGAACCTATCTTGCTTTGCGTATACAAAACAATTAAGGCTCTGGTTAGACGCTGGGTTCATCCATATCGCCTTGAATCTCCTTTGCCAACTGACAGTAAGCGCTCAAGTATGTCTTGTATCGCCCAATCTTCTCGTTATAGATCTGACCTTCACCAAGGTCGAAAAGGAAATGGGGTCGGGTGGATTTTTCCTGGTTTATTTTGCTGCTGGTATATTTGGGTGAGATTATCATCGCTTGCTTACTTGGACATCAAAATGAATTGAATGATAGTAATGTGCTCGGAGCCAACTTTTCTCTCGTTGGGTCCCCTTCGACCGGTGCATCTGGCGCTATATTTGGGACAACAGGTAAGTAGTATGGGCTCACAACACATCATAAAATTCACGAAAGTTTTCATTCAGCTGTCGCATGGGTGGATCTTTTCGCTCACTGGAAGTATCAATATAGACCAGTACGAAAGGTGTGTAAAATTCAGTTCAATCATGAAGGTCTCCAATCATTAACATTAGCGCAGCTCATCTTCATGACCATAGAATTTCTGATCGGATTCGCAATTGGCTATATACCTTGTACGTTTCTTTTTCTGTGAGTTTGAAGTTTCTTGCTGACTTTTATTCTAGATATCGATAATTTCGGTAATGTCGTGAACGACTTTGAGCTTGTAACACCTACTGATTTTTAACTAATCCCTTTAGCCCATCTCGGTGGATTCCTTCTGGGTTTGCTCGTGGGCATCGTATTCTACCCTGTAATCAGTGTCACGAAACGCCATCGCGCGGTCATGTGGACTTGTCGCATAGTAGCAATGGTGCTAGCAATTATCTTATATGTGGTTTTAATCCGAAACTTTTATACTTCGGATCCTTATGCTGGTAAGTAATTACCTCGGGGTAATACTTCGCAGGATTTCACTGATCTTAATTGATTTAGCGTGCCCAGGCTGTCGTTATCTGTCGTGTTGGCCTACTGCGTCTAATAATCACTGCCAAGGGTATGTCCTTTGCTCTCGTTCATCATGATGACTTCTAAGTTTCTGAACGAATCATTCGCAGAACCGGTTTGTCCAACTCATAAAATTTGGATGCGACGTACTAACGTTCAATTAGGTCTCAGTAACAGTAGTAGTAGTATCTAGTTATATGTATTTCTGCGCAAATTTTGACAAGAATGGACTTCCGTATTTATACCCTATGCTCACGAATATTTTAGTATTAGTACATAATAATTACTCCTGACAGTAATGTGTGAACAACGGCTTGCACGCCAAACAACCATTGTCAGAAAACCAAACTTAAAACTAGATTAACACCTTTCCTGCACCTTTCTTGGGCTGGTCTACAGGGGGCCTGAATCATGGTGGCAACGAAGACGCGATATACTCTGAATCCCTCATTTTCTCATCTTGCAGCAATCGCAGTCATCTTGATTTCGTTGTGCATCGGGATTGGAAGACGAGTAGTGTTTGGTGTGTATCCGTGTTTTCTCAGTGTGAGTCTGTTGACATATCGTTTCCTAAGACTGGTTCGACCCGTTGCATTGTAATGCATTGATCAACAGAGGCAGTTGGTTGGATTCTAACAAGGAGATATGGCAGCCAGATGGTACGTTTCGCGTCCTTGACATCTGCTTAAATTCTGAGTGCAATTTTCAGGCTGCATGCTCCATCAATACAGTCCACAGACTGCTGGGAGTTGTCTTGGAAGTCGACAAACAATATTCATCGGTGATTCGGTGACACGGAGGCTATTCTACCAGTTTGCTCATCTACTAGACCCATCTCTTCCCACTGCACCAAAAGAAGACGGACTCAAGCATGCTAATCACACACTACACGCTACCTCTGGTAGTCTTGTGTCGTTTTATTGGGACCCTTTCCTAAACTCAAGTCATACATTCGATATTGTCTCCAAAGGAATGGCACTACAGAACCAGTCGAACACGTACGGCTCCAAGCAGCCGGCGTTGCTTACGCTCGGTGGTGGCCTGTGGAATTTGCGATACAGTGACTTTTCAGGGGGATTGCCTGCTTGGGAAGCTAATATTGAGAATCTTATTCATTCCCTTCCTAGCGAGGGCCCATCCGACAACATTGTGTTTCTTCCTGTCGAAGAAATAATACCATCTAAATTATCCCCTGACAGAGCAAAGACTATGCATTCTTCAGATATAGACGCCATGAACTCGGATCTATACCACAGAATTTACACCTCCCATCCTGTAGTCGTGCATCCCAAAGTCAATCTTCCCATTGCGCTTCCACTCGTTTTCAACGAGATGCTGGACTCTTCTTTTACCCAAGATGGCATACATTTCTCCGATTCATTAATCAGAACACAAGCGAACATCTTACTCAACCTCCATTGCAACGAGAACTTACCCAAGCACTTTCCTATGGACGCGACCTGTTGTCGCAGTTATCCGTCACCTGGGTTATTGCAACTCATGTCTATCATGGTTCTTTTCGGATTGGGCGTTTACCAACTTTGGATATCCCGACCAGAAGGTGCATCATCTGAAGTGCGCGATTCCGACTTTTTTTAAATAACATCGGCTTTGTACAGATCGTTCAATCAGTGGCTGGTGTTCAGTAATTGAAGCATCGCCTCTCTTCGTAATGGGAGTAGCAATTTTGCTTATTTTCTTGGCAGACCGCACTGGTCTATGGTTGAAGGAGCAAAAATTGTTCTCTGCGTGGACATTTGGGGTTTTGTGTCTAGTAAGTTTGGGTGCTGGTCTCCTAACTATCAAGTCCTCCGATAAAGACTTGGGCTTTTTAAATCGCGAGCAAACAGACGAATGGAAAGGCTGGATGCAAGGTATGCATTCCTTTTGTCACTAATGCTTTCGCTCGATCTTTTCGTCAACAGCTGCCATCCTAATCTACCATTACCTCGGCGCCTCCAAAATTTCAGGAATATACAACCCCATTCGTGTCCTTGTCGCTGCCTATCTCTTCATGTCCGGATACGGACATACCACGTTCTATCTCAAAAAAGCCGATTTTGGATTCCTGCGTGTGGCTCAAGTAAGCGAGATAACAAGCGGGGTTCTGATTTGTACTAACTAAATTCTAGGTTTTGGTTCGACTGAATCTACTAACTGTGGTACTCGCTTACACGATGAATACCGACTATCTTTCCTACTACTTCGCGCCCTTGGTATCGTTGTGGTACATGGTAATATATGTCACATTGGCAGTTGGATCGCGCTTCAACGACCGTACGCCTATTCTCGTCGGAAAAATCCTTCTCTCCGCGGCGCTTGTGACTCTTTTCTTCCATACACTCGGGCCCTTGGAATTTCTTTTCGAAATTCTCGCTCGTATATTCGGAATACAGTGGTCAGCGAAGGAATGGGCTTTCCGGGTGAAACTCGACCTCTGGATCGTGTATGTTGGCGTGTTTGCTGCCGTAGCTGTTATCAAGATTCAAGAATTTCAATTGACCGAGTCTTCGCGGTGGCACATGTTTCAAAAGATCGCCGTTGTTCTCTCCGCCCTCGTCATATCGTGGTTTTTGGTATTCGAAATCAACCAGGAATCTAAATTTACCTACAATTATTGGCACCCTTACATTTCCTGCCTTCCCGTATTAGCGTTTGTCGTGCTGAGGAACGCGAACGCAAGCCTCCGCGCTGCCAACTCCCAGATCTTCGCCTTCATTGGTCGCTGCTCTTTGGAGACCTTTATTATCCAATACCATCTATGGCTCGCTGCAGACACCAAAGGAATTCTACTTGTACTTCCCGGTACACGATGGCGCCCACTCAACTTCATCATAACCTCTATCATGTTCGTTTATATTTCCAACCAAGTTGCACATGCCACAGGGGCGTTGGTCACGACACTGTGCGGGCAGAAACCGAAAGCAACCGCATTGCCTACTACCGCTTCTGCGGATGGACCTTCCTACCCTCGACGTTGGGTTGATCGTTTAGCAGATGGTGCTGTTACTTCCTCCCCGCCTCAAGCCTCATTTTACAAATTGTGGGAGAGACCTCTCGATGCTAACTATGGAACAAGGTTGGCTCTGATTGGTGGAGTCATGTGGACGTTGAACTTGCTCTGGCCGAAATCGTGAAATCATGGATTGGACAATCGTACTATAATACATCGCATGCAATAATGAGGTCTACAGTAGCAATAGTATGACCTGTGAACAGTGAGGAACAACGAGTTCAGCAAAAAATCAAAAAAACCAAAACACAGAGAATTCAGTATTAGCATGGGAAATCTTCGGGTCCCGTCCTTGAGACGGGATCAGTGCTTGACTTCTAGATATTTCACATCATACTAAAAGATGTAAGAATATCGACTCACTCTCGGTACAATCACAGCGGTGACACGTCAAGCACCAAGACCTGAACAGAAGAAAATCAGTTAAAACATTCAAAAGAAACGATCCGGGAAAGCTCAGAAATTTGGGTATATGAACATAACTCATAAGTCGTGACTTCGAAGTAGCGATTCGTTTTCTCTCGTCACCGAAAATGCGGAAAAACGGAGGTGCTCACCTGTTGGAAGTTGTTGACAAGAAAGAATAATAATGATCAAATATTTATGTAAACAGCGTGATTAAGGGCAGGCTGACTATTTGGTAAGCCAGGGCAACAGTCAAGGTTGTCTGCTCTTGTTCCGCCAACACTCTTTCTCCTTTGTCACACTCATGGCGCATGTTCAGCTTTCGCCCTTGATAGGATTCCATGCACGCTCTTCCAAAGATGCGCCTGGCTTCGGCTTTGGACTTGGTTCCAGCAACATGTCGTCCCAATCCTGGACCACTTCTCCCTTCCAATCTACACAGGCTTCTACTCTCAATCAGCTTGCATCAACCTCCTTGTTTACCAATGCCACTCATAGACCGCAGAAACGAAGACATGAACCTGAGGAATCTGAAAATTATCGACAAGATGAAGTCATGGACCGAAGCCCAACCCCAGAGCGCCCTAAAAGGGCGGCTCCGAAGAGGCTTCGTACAATACCTTCAGACTCGGCGTCCAAGGAAGATGGTACATCGAGTGATTCTAGCCCTAGACATGCGACAGAGGATAAAGACATTGACATAGGAGTTTTGCTTGGTACGTTGTCTTTGTTGTTTCATCATCGCCGTATCTTTGTTGTTGAATGTGATACGAACAGCTACCCTTCCTCCTCAATCCTTACTACCCATCCTAACATCACTCATCAGGTCGCAGCCATCATTAAAATCCGCGATCCTCCCTCTAATTCCTCACCCCACTGTGGAAACCGCTACGCAGGCGTTGGCAGAGTCTTCCAAGAAACTCCGGGAGGCTTACCCATATTCCAATACTAATTCATTCTCAACTTCTACCTCCCTCGGATTCGGATTTGGAACCGGCTCAGGTAGTAGTGGCATGAGTGAACCTTATATTCAGTCTCGCTTGCGACCTCATATAAACGAATTTGTTTCCACCTTCACGTCGTATCTTCCTTACTTCACGTACCGCTCCGCTGCCTCCTCTCCATCGACTCTGTCTACCCAGAACAAACCACATCCCACAGAAGTATTCTTTTTCCTGTCGAATGTGACTGGACATATCTTGTCGCAGCCACAGCTTGCACAGAACGGCATAGAGCCCCTGCTATTGTCAAAACTATCTGAAGAGTGGAACGCATGGGTGGGTCGGGTCGATGCTGTCGTTAATCAGAAGGGAGGAATGTTTGGAAGCGATACGGTCCATGGCTGGGTTCAACGTCTGGACGAATTCGCAGAGAAGGATACCCAAATCGGTCATGTCATGCGAGGAGTAAGGGATCAGTGGATCGGAAGAGTGGGGTGGCTAGTCGGGCGCACACACCAACACCCGATGGAGTCGTAGTCGGATGTTCGTCAATGGTATGTGAGCATTTAATGATGCCTTTCAATTGGAACTTCATAGCATCACGCCAATAGCATCTAGGACAACCATAGTGAACATTGCTATCCAAAATTAGCTGACGGTTGCTGACGGCTGCTGTTTGTATCTCATTTCTCGAATATGTGATGAACTTCATGAATGATCGCAATTCTTAACCAGTGGACTAATTCCATGGAATACTTATGTTCTTCGAAGTACCGAAGAGTTCTTCTGTCATTACTTTTGCATCCTGTCTCTTTACAGTCAACTGAACGTCTCGTGTTTGGAAGGAAACAAAAGTTTGTTAGCCAACAGAGAATTACCTAATTTAGACCCTTGTGAGTGCCTAGAGGTGGGGGCAGGAGAACAAGAATGTGACACGATTTTGAAGAATTCTGTAATAAGAAATTGACGAATTGAATACGAGATTTGTTTGTCATTGTATGCCAAACGCTCAAAATCTAACGAATTCTTTAACGACACACAAAGTAAACACGGAGCTGGGCCAAGTTCATGTATGCTCAGCACGGGATGGTCTCGTTTGTCTACTCTCAGTGCCGGCAACACACACCATTTTCAGTCCCTCTCGTTCTTCACTATCCTACAAAATGCTGCTGGCCAAGCATGGTCTCGGCGCGCTGCCGGGAATACAAACTATTATCCGACAGTTCATGACCAGAAGCTTCACAATGCTGTTGCTGGACGGAGAAATTTGACTGGATGCAGGCAGGGTCTTACTCACTTGCGCATTGTTGTTTTTCTAATGTACGGTCATAAATAGCTCTGCCAACTCTTCTACCGGGACGTTTGCCCAAAAATTGTCTCGACCAACGTCTCGAGCTCGAATTCGACGCGAGAAGATGAATCTTCCTGTCCACCATCTGCATCCAGACTCACTCACAGAGGACGACGTGAAGTCTTCAAATCCAGGGCATTGCACAGAAGTGTCTACTTGTCCGGTTTTTCACTCTAGTGACGGGCTAGGAACTTGTTGCGTTTGGGGAGATCCATTACTTGCTCAATATTCATCCACGTCGCCAGCGCAGCCATCTAATCAGCGGCGTACCCTTCCGCCAGCTACTAGTCGCGCTATTCTTTACCGAAACTTAACTCAATTATCCTGTCGAATTCCTCCGGTTACACTCCCACAGCTCATGGATTACCATGATCTACACCCTGAAACACAATCAACGCGGTCCTATAACTTTCTGATCGGTATGGCAATAAGGACTGCTTCCTTTGGTAGCGTTCAGTGGCTCCTTCAAAACATGGCAGCAGCTCATATAAACCACAACTCAGAAACCCACAAACTAGTTATCCGCTGGCAGATACGTATCGGGGCGTGGGATGCTGCTTGGCAAACCTTGACTGCTTCAAGAGTTTTTCAGGGTACAAACGATGGCAACGTTGGCGCCGGTTGGCCTGACTCTCTGTGGTTAGAGTTTTTCGGGAGCCTTAAACGACGGAGTATTCGTCGAAAAGGTGTGGTCATGGAAGAACCTGATGGTCCCTTTGTCGTTTTCGCGCAAAGGTTTCTTTTACTCATGAAGAATCGCCCTGATTTTTCATTGACGCAAGCTAAACCCAGAGTCGTCCATTCCATCGCATACATCTTACTCCAGCTTCAGGAACAAGAGCAGGCCCTCCAGCTTGTTCAAATTTACTTCAGCTACCTTCCAGCCCAGATTACTCCTAAATTCACTGAACAATGCCTCGACATCATCCACATCCTCGTTGTGTTTGGGTCTCGCTCTCGCGGATTGAAGAAGTTCCATGATCATCGGAAGATCTTGGCTAGTCTGTTGGCGTCCCATCCGTCTTTCAGGCCGACGTCGACCACACTGTTTCTGCTGCTTGGAAGTTTGCGTGGAGCTATGCGAAGCGGCGCACTGGCATCTGAATGTCTTGCATCGTTTAAACGCAGATGGGGGGCAGGCATAGAGGATCACAGGGTTCGGCTTCGCGTCGCTTCGTTAGCTTTGAAACAAGGGCGCTTGGATATATCCAGTGGCATACTGGCTGACGCACGGCTTGCAGACGAACATGCTTCCTCGTCAAATGAGCCTGCCACAGGTCATGACATACGATACTCGTCGCGGCGACCTCGGTTCAAAAGTATATTCAGAGGTACCGGGAAGCTTGTAGCTCATCAAATTCGCCTACAGAAGAGGGTGAGGGCTAAACAATGTAGGGAAACGTACGAAATTCAAAATACAAAGTCATCTTCGTGAACCTGTTTGCTGCTTCCTCCTGGCTACGTCAATGGCTACGTCAAAAGTCGGGTTTTCGCTACTATTTCGAGGGCATTCGCTTCCGATATTGAATGACTTCTGGCCTCCTTTACGAATAAGCAGACCGGGCATGACCCTCTCTGGCCTTACTTGGTTTGATTTGGCCCAGTCCGAGTAATTATCCACCTATTCTTGTCACGGTCATCTGGTCCTCGACGTACTGAAGGAACTGATACTCGGCGTCTCCTCGTTTAAGCTTGAGTAAAGGGCATCTTTCGCCGATACAATGCTGTCAAGCGTCAATGTAGGATATCTATGCAATATCCGACCGCCGGGTAGGGAGGTACATGCTGTATGTATCCTCTCGCTGATAATGTTAGACTATGAAAACTTAGGGCACTATGACCTCGAGAGGTCATACAGCGGCTTCAACTCGATTTACTGGCTAGATTGATGATGGTTATTGGAAGAAGTAGAAGCTAAGGGCGGAAACCAGTTCGATGTCAAGGCGATCTGCAATTATGCCACGTAAAGGAACCCTCTACGGAACCGTCACAAGCGAACATTTTTCAATTTTCAACGATACAATGAAAACTTACGATATCTTTCCAACGATTGGAGGGAAATCGCGAGTCCATTGTTGTTAGGTGATGATTGAATGATTCTGAGTATGTCTAACATTATCCAGTTGAATGAGAAACATACATGAGTGAGGAAGATCGAGGGATTTGATTGACCGGGGCCGACTTATGTAGGAATTCTTATCCGTTTGTTGAACGTTGGTTGCCCGTTATAATCGTGATCTCAGGGAATGCAGGTTCTTTTATGATTAACGCCTGCACAATATTACACCCTCTTTGAGCTGCATGGCTTTGTTCGGTCGACGACGTGCGATTTATGCGGGCGGTGATCATCTCACTATCTTTTTGTGTGTCATTAGGCAGTCTCCAAATGTCTTTGGCTGAAGCAAGCTCCCTTGTGTCCTTCTCGACCTTATACTTCCTTCTTTCGTTTCCTTTCTCATTCTGAAAATGGCGTTCGATTGACTCCTCCGCTGTCAAAATTTCGTCCATTTTATCCAGGTTTCCAAAAGCAATCTTGCTCGCGGTACTTATACGACGATGGTTAAGCTTCTAGAATCACATCCTCCGCCCCGAGCGTTCTCCCCCCTCTTCGTTTCAACACAGGGTTTTGTCTCTTCGTCGATGGCGCACACTAAACAGTACTATGCTATCTCTTGTATTAATGTTGGTGTCGGCCCCGGGGGGACGACGTCAATGCTAGCGTAAGAGCCTTTCCTTTACCTCTTAGTGTGTTTTCAAAATCTAAGCTTCATCATCGAAGTCGGATTGCTATCGTCGACTTTCGAGGAAATACTATACTCGATACATATGTTTCACCAACCATGAAGGTTCGTTGATGACGCAAACGCATTGCGTTACAATCTCCTTATCCCATTGTCTTCAGGTCACAGAGTACAGGACGGCTACGACAGGAATAGAGCCCGCCCACCTCTCTTCCCGTAGGTCCTTCGTTGCTTTTTAATATGAAGCAAGCTCAGTGGATCAATAGGGAATGCAGCACCTTTTAATACCGTTCAGCAGTATGTTGCCAACATTATCAAAGGTCATATCCTCGTTGGACATTCTATCTGGAACGACCTTTCCGGTGCAGTCAAATTTGAATGAGTCACAATTCCGCGCTCCATTTCTTATTCTTGTATTCAGTTTTAGGGATACCGCATCCTGCCGTAGACACCAGGGATGTCGCCCTCTATCAGGTATCTATTCCACTGATATATTTGCATTCTTCGTCTGAGTTCAAATTGTTGAAGCCCTTCCGAAACGCTCTCCGTTCACCGAATCATATTGTCGGTCTTCAGACTCTGTCCTGGCAGCTCATGTGTCGCCGCTGTCAAGAAAGCGAGCAGAATCCTGTAAGCGCTTTACTACTTTCCGCAAGCATCAATTCTAAAACCTTTTTTTAACATTTAGCTCGAGAACGCCCGCGCTGCCCTAGACTTGTATCGTTCCGACGCCACAGATTGGGAGGAGGCTATTAGACGTGGTAGCTGGCCTTGCGCTCTACCCCCAAGTACATTCTCCCGTTGCTACCTGTGAATAACCTCCATGGCGTTTTCTTGATTTAGATCTCTATGATCCGATACTGCGAAGGTTATACTGTCCCCTAATGATAGACTACTGTAGTTTTACTGTTTTTAATTTACTGGAGATCTGGATACGGCTGCTGTTTCGCGTGGGATACCTCCAAGTCTACGATGGCAATAATTTTATTGGTCAAATTTGGTGTTGAGCAGCTGTGTTTACCCCAAGGAAGAGCCTACGAGCGAGGTAATATGTAAAGCTTTGTAATTTATGACACCAGCGAGCACATACATTCTTACTTTATATCTTGACTTGCAAGCCATGTCTGACTCAGACACCGACAACTAATCCGTGTCATCCCACCCCCGCTCTTCCCTTCTAGCTCCACGCACCCATGTCTCCTCAACTATCCCGATACCCCTTACTAAAGGCGCAGCAAAATTCGGGTATTGGAATAACACTCAAAGCGTCATCCCAAAACACTATAAAATCATCATAATGCGACGTCCTCTTTCAGCAGCATTATTTATCTTGAAATCTTGAACGTTAATTTGTATTTTATGCGTAATACTTACAGTAATGCGTCTAAGTTGGATTACCGTAAGATAATCAGCGGCACTACGAAGTTGGCGGTAAATAACTAACGGCTGAATCTTACGAATGCCGAGTCTTCATGAAGGAAAGCATGAGAAGAGGCAGAGAGAAATGACCCATGCAAAGGTACATACCTTTTCCGCGCCAAGGACCCTCATCAGGCCTTCGTACACGAAAAACGCCGATGCATTGACGGGGAAAGCCCGCAGGAAGCATGGCCCCAAGCCTCGGAAGAAGCCAGGGAGTCCGTGTTGAGAATTTATAGACTTTGCTGTTGCCCAAAAAGAAGGTCGATGCCCCAAGGCAGCGGAACTTTGAGGATATTGTGATGGGTGCGGATAAGACATCATTCGGCTAAGAATGCAAGTGGATATAAGTTCGGACGAGGTTAAACAATAGCCCCCAAACTTACTTCTTTATGTTATCGGCTGGCATAGCGAAAAACCAGAAAACAAAGCTTCCCAAACCTCCAGATATAAAATTGGCTGTACCAGTGCTCATCTATAACACGATTACGCTACCGAATTTTCCATACGAGTGGATCTCACCTCGAAAGAAGTTCCTTTCAGGGAAGAGAACACTCGCATGAGACCCTACGACACGCGAGTATAGTCGAGCAATTTAGGTAATCACAGTTCAAGGTTTGGAAAACAAGACGTACCTCAAACGATAAGAACATGAACCCGAAATTCAAACGGAAAGCCACACTGCCAGTGAACCCATACCAAAGGCCCAGAGGGCCTTGAACCCGCACAATTTGACGTATGCAGTCTATAGGCCCTTTAAATTGACGATCGGATATCGACCTTTGAGATTGCAGTTGTAGCTTCACTGATACAACAAGATATATCATCTAGTATCACAGGCACAAAGAAGGGCCCTACCCTTTATATGCTCAATAGGTGTAGCAATTATAGTGCTAATCGAGATTTAATCGACAAGACAGAGCTGTAAGGGAGAAAAACACCTTGTAATACCAGCGGCGATGCCTGCAAGACCATGTCCGACCATGGTAAGACGGGGGATTCCAGAGATTGGGGTGGGTTCAGTCATACCATTTCGAATTAAGAAGAGCCTATAGTTGTGAAGAGAACCCAGAAGAAGAGAGTCAATTGCTTTCGTAGAGTGTCAGTGAAGTGAATTACGAAGTCGTGAAAATCGGGTTGTACCTGCCCAACCTACAGCAGGAGGCGTCGCCCCCTTGTATAGTGCGAGAGGTCCCTGTGTGTACACTTTCAATTCTACTGTGAGCCCTACTATCAAGTTGTGCCCATCTACATACCTCCTTCCTTATAATAGTGAAGAACGCATCGAAAGCACCTCTGTACATTCCGGGAGAACACTGTAGTCGAGTTTTGATTGTGTCAAACCTGGTATTCAACCGCCGGCTTAGTACGAATTTTTACACCCAGTCTACAAGAGGGTCAGTTCACTCTGCGATCTTGACACTATAGTCCATACACACCGTTAACGTGCTAACCCGTGTCCCACAGTGACCTAAGCAAACAAATATAAGGGGCTCAGCTTATTTTAATGTGTTTCTTTACTTTTGTCAGACCTATCAAATATTTAGCAGGAGGGCCGTCAAAAGTAACGGGAGACTGTACCGCTCCCAATACCAGCCATTGCACCAACGATTCGAATGTGGTTGGTGTCCAGAACGCCATCCCCGGCCATGAGCGCAAGAAAAGAAACTCAGAATACGGGACAACCGGCCCGAACTAACTTGCATTGCTCCCATAATACCACTGCGAGATGTCAGACACCGAGGACCAAAAGCAATGTCGAATCTGCTTGGACGGAACTGACGCTGAGCAAGAACTTGGTCGATTGATTCGACCGTGTCTTTGTAGGTGAGCATCTCACAATAATTCAGTGGTCAGCTAGGTATGACTTGCACTTCCTAAATCCTTGTAGGGGAACAATCAGTGTAACTTAATCTCACACTGGTCGAATACTCA
Organism: Lentinula aff. lateritia; assembly: GCA_027886305.1. Lineage (NCBI taxonomy): Eukaryota > Fungi > Basidiomycota > Agaricomycetes > Agaricales > Omphalotaceae > Lentinula > Lentinula aff. lateritia. The sequence goes on along the minus strand of MU794944.1, from coordinate 287,436 downwards.
TTAATAACTTCTTCCAGTATATCCATGTTAAATGTCTACAGAAGTGGAGAAATAGCTCGCAAAACCAATCAGCATTCTTCCGCTGTGGAATGTGTGGCTACTCGTACAGATTTTCTCGGACGCGCGCCGTCGGGATTGCTTCTAACCCTGGTGTGTTCTTTATGTGCCCTCCGAATATCCCATTCTGAATGCTTAATGCAGTGATTGTGGGCTGCATCTCAGCCTTGATCTTCACATTACTTACTCTGGTTTCTTCTTATATCACCACTTATCTTCTTGCCTACTTCCAAGGACCTTCAAGCTCCAGCTTCTATATAACCTCTTCCTCATATTGGTTCTATGATCCAACGGAAGTTATTCATGACCTCGTTAGGGCAGCATTGCGTATACTCCAAGACGAAGAATTCGATACGGAAACGTTTCTTTCTCGTGGTCAAACTCCTGGCGCTTCGTTCGCAGCTTCCCTGAATTCTACCGAGGGCGCCAACTTTCTAAAGCGGTTTATTCAACGATTCGTGATTGGCTTACCTCTGATAGGCGCTTCCTCTCTCATTCATATGATGATTTCACTTCCTTTCATTGGGCCAGTCCATTGGCTCGCGAGATTTCGAGGGCGGAGGCGTAACAACGACAGAGACATCTCCGCAATCATTATCGTTGTCTTGATTGTGCTTGGTGCAGTCAGGCAAGTTTTCGAAAGCCCCTAGGGTAAAACCTTTGGACAACTGACTCTACTTTCTTCAGAGCATTGTACGCGGTCTATCAGCTCACACAATCAGTCACCAAAAGACTTCTTCTTCGAGCAGAAGATGCGATTTTGGAGGTAAACTAAATTTTCGACAACAAATTGGGCTGGTGGGATGTTGCGTCATATTGTATAACAGTATTAAGCAGACGTACAAAGCAGTAGGAGACACAACGATCCCTCAATATACATTATAGGTTCTACCACTCTCGTCTAAGTTGTCGTTTGACAGCTTCGTATCTTGATTTAGTCTCAATACGATCAGCATGCAACTCAGCCATGTACTGATCAATAGCAAAATCTATCCGGCTGACGGGTAATTCACCACGACTGATGGAGGAGGTTGGTCTTTTGACTTCCTCTACCCAATCAGTAAAGAGGGTAGCAATATCGGACGAGATGGCTTGTACATTGGCTTGGGCATTGAAAGGTGGAATCTGAGTAACGGTTCAGTGAATAGCGTAAAATTTGCTCGTCGACCACGTACATGAGATTCATACATGTCATGTAAAGCATCCCAAATCTCGACGTAAGGTATACCAGCTCGAGCTAGGACTCTAGGAGCCCAGCCACTTTGAAGCACCTCTTTTCTCTCCAAAGAAAAACGGATTAATAGGTCAGTCACCAATTCTGAAAGTCGCTTTCCAGGTCAAATCCAATAAGCATGCAGCAGCAGAAACTTACGAAGAGGGAACGCAAAGACGGAAGGATAGAACCGCCGGCCAAGTTTTTCCAAAGTCGCTGAAAGCTGATCTGCTTGTGCTATAGGATCTGACTCCTCCTGTACGACTAGAGCATATTTCAGCAACAGAATCAGGAAAACGAGATTGAGACCAGTATACTGACCTTGATCAAAGATTTGATTCCACACTTGCCGAAGCATGACCTCGTCGCGATGTTCAGCGACATGCAGACAGATTAACTTCAATATCGGAAGATCGAAAGGGATGGCATAGTCCTGATACAACTGAGGGGGTGAAAATCAATAGGACGAAAAGTGAACAGATGAGTAGTATACCTCCGACATTGTATATAGCCGTGAAGCCAATGCGTTAATTTTAACGCCAACTTCTGAAGCATCATTCACGTGGGGTAATAACGTAGAGTACATCTCTAATTGAACTTGGGCAACTTCCAATTTCTCTTCCAGATCAGTAAGAAACGCGATGGCGGTCTCATGTCTGCCTCCAGCGGACACGGGATGTGATTTGGCGTTCCCAACCGCGAGAGTGAGGTACTCTAATCTGTTGTCAAGCTGGAGCTGGAACCTAAATGGTTGCACAATGAAAAACAGTGAGCGTTGAGATCATGATAAATGACATACTCGGTAGACTCAGCCAGAGCAAGCAGGACTTCAGCCGCGCGCAGTGGCTGCCCGTCCTTAACATAGAATTGCCAAAGAAGCTGGTACTTCTCGGCTGACAACGGCTCACGCTTTAGATGTGTCTCCAGGAAAGGAGGCCGTATCTGATGGGCGTGTCTCAGTAATGTCCAACACGAGAAGAGAAAAAACCCAGCAAACCTCAAGCAAGTCATCTGCCAGATGCCTACTTATAAGCCAGTCATAAAGTGTCGAGTGAAACATTTCGTCGTCACTTGAGAAAGACAGTTGATACGCATAATCCTTGACTGTTTCATGTTCTTCGGCAGAAGGTGCATTTTGAACAGTGCTTGGCTCATTTCCCTGTTGTTCAAAGACTGATAAAGAATCTAGGATGAGCTCGTAGCATTGCATTCTTCGCTCAAAAGCCGATCGCGGCCGACCATCAGAGTTTGCACCAGACCTCCAATAATCCATGCCAATGTTGTCGGGGTCAAATACTCGTGCACAGACGAGAGGCAATTCAATTGCACCTTTCATAATCCTCAATACAGGAAATTCTGGAGGACAGTGCTCGTATTCTCACCTTTGGCGTAATTTAGTAGTTGAAAATCTCCGCATATTTCTCTCAATTTTTCGAAATCAAGGATGCGGGCACCCTTTGTGTATAGCCTAGGTATGATGAGACAAGACTTGCTAGAGATTTGACAGAGGTTTCATCTTGCCTGAGGGATTCCGACAACCAGTTCTGTTTTTCAGCCACACTTGACGTTTCGACAGCTTTGCGAATATTTTCTTTGGCCTAACAGGACGGATCGTATGAGCCGAGCAGTTCTTGGTCGAAGGAAAACATTACTTTGTATAACATGACGTCGTCCGTGCTGCAGAAAGAACCGCATCGATTCTGTAGAACTTCGCTAATCGTATCAACCTGGGAAAATATGAGAAAGGGATATCACCCGAATCAACCGACCATACGCTGATTTGTTGACCGATTTGTTGATCAATGATAACATTGACAAGGGATCTAGATACGGCCAAGCCATTTTGAGTGGTAATGAGATCCTCAAACGTCAATGAGGAAACCAATTTTTGGATTTCGACATCACATCTAGAGCAGAATGAGTACCGAAGTTATAGATTAACAGAACTATGGATTACTTTGTCATGATGTCTGCAAAGTGATAATCATTGAGGAGTAGCACGAAGGATAATGCTTCGATCGTTCTAGTTAGCAAAGAGAGAAGTTGGGCGATAGAAGCCTGCTCTGCCTGAATCATACCCGATGAGCAACGAGTTTCAATATACCTCAGGTGAAAGCTCACCTTCCACGCTTCTTGTTCCATTGCAGGAGCTCTAGAAGCAGCAGAGTCTCCAGGAGAGGAATGGAACAAGTGCGGATTTTTGTCAAGAAGATCTTTTAGGGCATACAGGTTCTTCTGGATTGTAATCAGTCGTGCTTCTTGGACTGCCAGTTGTAAGTTGGTAGGACTACAAACAGGTGAACACACAACTTATGAACGTAGGAGATCGAAACATACCCCGCAACGACCAATTTAATTTTCCAGATTGGCCTTACGAGCCGCGAAAAGTATAACGCCAAACCCTCCCTTCTACCGCTGAAGATCGCTGTGCCTTGATGTTCGCCTAAAGGTGAAACTTAAGAGGCTAAAATCGAAAAAACGAGTTGGACTCACTTTTTCCGTACACTGTTCGCTCGGACCAGATAGGCTTCTCACCGAAATCGTAGAATGCCTGCTTGGCCACAGCTGCGAGATCAGAATTACCCAAATTAATCGTGTTTGAAGCCGGGTCTGACCCATCTAGAAAAATGTTACCACTTGCAAGAGCAAGAAGCATCGCGCAAGTTTGATTTCGTCCAAAACTATGACCAACGATTGTTGGCGAACGGATACGAGATGGTAATGAGCATACATACCTGTCTCTGAATTCGATAATGGGTTGAACGTTTCCTTCTGATTGAAGTTCTTCAATCACGGCTTTAAGATAGTCAAGAGACCGCCGTTTCACCAAGAACGTGACGCCAACATTTGTTAGGATCATGAATTGGCGTGGATGCTCGCTAACTTGGGTTCCCAGCTCGTTCAGGACGTTGATGCCTGTCACATCTGCAGCTATAGGCGTTTGTGGAAATGCAGCCATAGCCCACGTTCTCCCAGGTATCGAGAGCAGTGTCGCATATTCTGTCATAGGAGGACGACTGGAGACATTCTGACTGCTGTACAGAGAGTAGGTAGGTTGAGGGGCAGGTTGGGGTAGATTGAGTTGGTCCAATGATCCTATACGTGTAAGATCTGGGGACAAGCACAAAAGATAATCCACAGTGTCGACATCGCCTGGTTGAGCAGCGACAGTAAGACCATCAACATAACAGGTGCTATCTATCGCCGAGACAATGTAAGGTCGCGATTGTCGAGGGGGCTGACCTTGCACTGCACCAAAGGGAATCGCAGGCGCTGGTCGATGAGGATTTTCCTGCTCATCAGGATGTATGAGATTGGACGGTGGTAGCCTGACGTGCGAAAGTTGCAAAGTGCGCATGCCGAGAGTCTGCATTGACCCACCATAGCTAAGTCCAGGAGAAAAGTACAGTCGTACTCCGTTCGTAGTGATAGCTAACAACTGAACACCCGACCTTGATTCAAGAAGGCTGATAGGATGCAGGCTGACGATCTGGAATGTCTGTGGGGTGATGGCCGGAGACCCTGGACATCTATCCTGAGCAGCCTTGTAAAGATTGGAAAGAGTCTGAATGTGCTGCACAGACTTCTCCGATGTAGGCTTGTATAGGGAGATCACGTTCTTCTCGGTTAAGGTATATAAACACTCTCGTTCAGAATCCACGATGACCGAAACGATACGGTCTATACAACACTTCAGTAATGAAATATGACATATTCAAAGACCAAACCTTCTGCGCTGGTCGATGTAAATCGCGGAAGTAAACTTGACATTCCGCCCACGGAATGGTTGACCAGTTGAATACGTTTGCCAAACCAGCCTTCGTTCTCCTGATAGTGCAACTCGTATAGGCTCCCGTCCTGTGACCCACACATAAAAATACGGCCGTCTACAGTGCCTGCTACGGAAGTCATTTCAACCTCGGTTGAAATCGTCAAGTCAGTAGCATAGAGTTTGACTTCCTTGCGGAATCGAGTGGATGTCCCTGGCACTGTCGAAAAAGAAAGGGCTATGAGGAGAACAGATACTGGAGTACATATTACAAGGAGATGTGATATTTCTTCGATGAAGAGTCCTTTCTTGGGTTTGACAAGACCGACGTGCGTTATGACATAGGGCTGATCAACAAAGGAGCTGATCTCTTGACTGCTAGTTGGGGTAAGCTTTGACGCGTTATACACAAAAAGGGAGACGCACCTGTCGTTGTAATCCCATAAAAACAATTTATGGTCAATTGATATCCATACTCGCTCAATTTCCGGTATCAGTCCCATATGCGAGTTTACGCTGGTACCTATTGCACGGGTCAGTTAATGCAAAAGTACTGCTTTGGATACATACTGCTGTAATATTGGAATAAAGCCTCAGGAATCCCAACCAGTTTGCGCTTTTGGAACGGTACTCGAACGTCGTCGGGAAAGATACTGTAAGACGACGACGCCTGGCCATTGGCTGTGGTGCAATTGAGAGTCTGAATTCCGTTGGGAAAATCGACTCACGTAGAATTTCTCCAAGTTCAGGTATTGCTTGTGAGTCTTTTGCAAACTGCTCTTCCAGGACAGTGCTGGCATTGTGGAGAAGTGTAAGGTCAATCGGGGGTGCTCTTTCGGGCGACTTCTGATTGTTGTATCCTCCCAGAGATGAGGACGGAGAATAAAAAGCCATTAGAAATGGCGCAAAGCCTGACCGCGTCCGGTGAATTAAAAGATGTAGTTACGTAAGCGCTATAGTTCGAATTTCTTTCTTCCATGCCATTTTATTGAATCATGGTCCCCAGCTATTATGTCCAGTTGCAGAACAAGCTGTTTCGATTCATAGACCAAGCAGAGTTTGACTTCGCGCTGCCGAAACTTTCACGACCAACTTGGGAAATCATCATCAATGACAACGATGAGCGTGAAAGATTAGAATTCATAGGCGACTTTTACATGGCTGCTGCTGTTGGAGAAAACTTGTGTCGCTGCCTTCCTAATGGAACTCCACATCAATACACAGTACGCGTCTACCATTCGATGTTCACCATCTGATGTTCACTGAGCTCAGGTGGCACGGAATGCCGTTAGTCTTTCATCTCATTGTCATATGTCTATCTAGGAAATCAGAATTTCTCCGTAGCTCACTTCCAATTCGACATACTCTGCTATAATGAAGCGGCTAGGTTTTAGCAATCCTCAGGATGACCGAAAATCACCTGGGGATGCATTCGAATCCATAATAGGAGCCAAGAAGAAGGAAGACTCGGTGTCGCTCGACAGGTGGTTTCAAACCTACTATATGCGACTCTTGATCTACATTGCGGATGCTTGTCGGTGCGTTGTGGGTCTATTTATAGTTAGTTATGAACCACTCGCGCGAGTACTTGTCCACAGTTCTCTTGCACCCAAGGGGAAGGCTGCCAAGCCTCGACCACTTCTCACTCTGATAAGGCTCCGCTCAATTGGTCAGGGTAGTCGTGGGTTCCTTTTCTAAGAGACTCGATATGAGCCACATTAAAGTCAGAACAGCAGCTGCCAGGAAGATACGTTCCTCTTTATCCCCAAGAAGCGTCCAGGTCAAGCGCAAACAGCGTCATATTCTCAAGTCTCCGTCAATACGCAGCCGTCGCACCATTGATTTGACGATCGACAGCGACCAAGAGGATAATAAATGCCACGGAAGTAAAGACGATGACGGCGTTGCACAGATATCCTTTCAGGAATTCCATAAGTCGCAGGTGCGTTCAGCTCTCCATGACCTCTTGTAGCTTTATAACAGGTGCCCAACAGATCCCTTTCTCGATGATTTCGTCTCACCATCGTTCAACCACCAGAAGGATGATTGATTTTCAATCTACTTCCGTGTCGGCAAGTGCACTTGGTACCTCTATGAATCCCATAGTCGTTGACTGACTGTCACTCTTCATTTTCATACACTGTTTTTTGTTGCTGTTTTGCCTTGCTTGTCTCACAAATGTCTGACCAGTGTCTGTCGCTGCCGGACTTGCTATCTTACATATTTCTTATCCTATATATCCTACAAGCTTTAGAACCCGTGCCTTCGCCACGGTGACTCGCTTTGCTTGCACTGTACGCTACAGCACGGTTCGCAGCTTGTTGGGGGCAAGCCCCAAACCTCCTTAGTTGGTGCCTTGTGCCTCCATACTTTTGGTTTCACACCTATGCAGTTATGCTAAGCTATTTTCATTGATAACAATATGTACTTATTTCATAATCCAGAAGAATGTCTGGGTACACAATATTTGTAGTAAGGCAATGTCTATCTTCTAGAAAGAACAGTTAAAGACTTGCAGATTGTGAAACTTATAAGCAAAAGTGTTTCAATTATGCCTCTTTCCACATAAGTACCTCACACTGGGATATCCCTTGTGGAGAATATTGTCCTTTCATGTGGAGGAGTATGGTCAGGGGAAAAGATATTTGGAGATTTATATGAGCAGATCTTACAGATTTTGATTTCACTGTAACAGATCCAGTATGCAGTGACATGCCTAAATTTTGGCTAGACATCTATGCAGTGAATTGTGACACTTTCACACATAGATTTGTATTAAGAGGACTGTAATTGAGACCCAGATTGACAGTCAAAGTCATTACAAAATCAGTCTGATAGTCAAAGGGACCTTATACCCATAATACTACAAGTTGGTTAGTTTACCCATCCATGAGACTAGCTTTGGATAAAAGTCTACCTGTTTGTCAAGCAGGATTATACCGGAATCGGACTCCATCCGAAGAATGTCAGTTCATGTATGACATACCAAGGGTATTGTTATTGGACCTTACACTGGAGTTTGGAAGAACTTACTCAAGTGACCATGAGCTGAGGATTGACTCAAAATGACTTTCTAGAACTCAAGAATTGTCAAATAAACCTTCTAGAATGAGATCATGCATTAATCTCAAAAGACTGTGATTTAGTCTAATAGACCAATCAGGTTGCAGGGTTGAAGAAAATGACTAGAAAGATGATTGAAATACTGCGAGGCTCCGAAGACATATCAAATGTGTGTCAAAGAGTTATAATGCAGAAAACATGGAAGAATACAATCAAGTGAGTACTATGCACAACTCCCTTGATAGAGTATAGACACAATGGGTGTCTATTGAAAGTGAGAAGTAATTAGATTAATCTAGATGAATCAGGTTGATAGGATTAGAACTGAGGAGAGCTGATTTGCCTCAAGATGAGATGACAAACAATTGAAGGACGTGTTGAGCATCATTTGAGTCATTCTCTAAACAATTAAGATTAAATGAATACTAAGGTACCTACCTATATTTGGAGGTATACTAGAATCTTGGAACCAATATGGACCAAATAAGAACGATTAGATTCAAATTGAATATCCTATAACTTGTTATAGTTATAGTAGTTTCCTTGCAGCTCCGAACATTTATTCTATTAGATTAATTGTGTTGTACTGTTCTAAATCCTGTATGTATAAATAGCAATCAGATGTATCTGGAATACAAGTGATTTTGGGACAACATTGCAGTGCTAATCAGTCACAAGGTTATTATTCCAAGGTTTGGCCAGTCCGGAATGCATCTCGGGTGAATTGCATGCATATAACAAAATGACTTGAATGGTGTTTGCCTGTCATGGTTGCTCAACACTTCCTTTGATTATTTGTCATCTTATATGGAGGCAAATCAGCTCTCCTTGATTCTAATCCCATCAATCTAATCATCTAGATTAATTTGATCACTTCCTGCTCTCAATAGACACCCATTGTGTCCATACTTTATTAAAGTATTTGTCAAGACTATGCTTCAGTGCCGCACTCCAACACTCAGCCTTCTGAGATTGGACTTCAAGAACTATAAAAGTTCAATTCTCTGGCACATTATCCTGAGGTTTGGTATTCTGAGATGTAGTTTTATTGCAATCTCACCTTATTGTTTTTTCTCACTACACAATCCCTTTTGACTAATGTAGTTCCTATTGTTTTATTCTCTATCCTGAAGGTACTAAGAGTACAGTATCTAGTAACTAGTTTAGTAATGTGCTCCAGTATGCTGACTAGTTAGTATAAATACTTCTGTACTGTACTTTAGTTCCTCAGTTTAATTATTGATTTAGATTGACTCTCTCTGTCCTCTGAAGTTTTAAGGCTGCATATCTTGAGCATGCTTTGTCTCGACCTTAGGACTTATAGTTCCTTTAGTTCACTCCTCATTGTTAGCATCACTACCACACTCGGCTTGGCTGCTACTTGTACCTCTCCTTCTGTTCACCTCCTCCAGGGACAAACAGTAATGAGCTTGCCTCATTTTTGTGTGAAAGAGAAAGGAAGGAATCAAATGAGCACTCCAACCAACCAATCCAATACATAATATGCGAGTTCACTGCTATCAAATTTATTTAATAGCAAGGGGTAGCGTTGTCAAAGGTTCCGCAAAGCTTTGAGAGCTAGGGAAGAAGCTTCGATCAATCAATTTGAATTGTTCTAAGGATCCGGTATATTCCTTTGATCAAGGTAGATTCAGCACAATTTGTACTTTAGTTGTATTGATATGGGTATATTAAGAATTGGGGGTTTGAATCAAAGTAAATTAAAACCAAAACACACAGACCCCTACGGAGGGCTAGGACTATGTGCTGGCACAACCACACAGCGTGATTTGCCCTTAAGACCAACGACTGATCCTAAGTTCGAAGAATACCCAATAGCTGGATATAACTTCTCGCAGTCACAAGGAGCAGAACACGATGTTCCTATACCTATACTCACAAGTGCCGGGCCCGAATGGCCGCTAGCAAAGAGGTTTCAGTCTGGCGGGAGTGTGTCTTTCCTTTTCACAGATTAGCACTGCAACGTCGTCCCAAAATCACTTGTATTCCAGATACATCGGATCACTATTTATACATACAGGATATAGAGTCACACAGTACAATTAATTTAATAAAATAAATGTTCGGAACCGCAAGGAAACTTCTGCAATCGGTCAGATATCATTTAATTTGAATCTACACGTCCTTATTTGGTCCATAATGGTTCCAAGATTCTAGTATACCTCCAAACATAGGTAGGTACTTCAATATTCATTTAATTTAATTGCTTTGGAGAGTGACTCAAATGGTGTTCAGCTGTCATTGCTGTTCAACACTTCCTTCAATCGTTTGTCCCCTCGTCCGGAGGCAAATCAGCTCTCCTCATTTCTAATCCTATCAATCTGATTCATCTGGATTAAACTAATTGCTTCTCTCTTTCAATAGACACCCATTGTGCCTATACTTTATCAAGGGAGTTATGCATAGTATTCATTTAATTGTATTCTTCAACATTTGCTACGTCAGGACTCTTTGACATTCATTTGATATGTCTTTGGAGCCTCGCAGTACTTCGATCATTCTTCTAGTCATTTTCCTAACCATGCAACCTGATTGGTCTATTAGACTAAATCATAGTCTTTTAGATTAATGCATGATCTCGTTCTAGAAGGAGTATTTGACAATTCCTAAGTTCTAGAAAGTCATTTTGAGTCAATCCTCAGCTCATGGTCACTTGAGTAAGTTCTTCCAAACTCCTGCCAGTGTAAGGTCCAATAAGAATACCCTTGGTATGTCATACGTGAATAGTCATCCTTCAGATGTTGTCCAAGTCTGGTATAATCCTGCTTGACAAACAGGTAGACTTTTATCTGAAGGTAGTATCGGGGATGGGTAAACTAACCAACTTGTGGTAGTATGGGTATATGGTCCCTTCAACTATTAGACTGATTCAATACTAACTTTGACTGTCAATCTGGGTCTCAATTACAGTCCTCTTGATACAAATCTACGCGTGAAAGTGTCACAATTCACTGCATAGACGTCTAGCTGAAATTTAGGCGTGTCACCGCATGCTTGAGACTTTTGGCCTACAGGATGTTACACCTCGTTGTACTCCCTTACCACCAAATATCAAACTCCAGGCATCTCCAAACCCTCTTCCTGAAGTTGATTGCATTTTCATGCACAACAAACCATATCGGGCGGTAGTGGGATCAATGATATGAGGCCAGGTTTGTACGCAGCCCGACATTTCCTTTGCAGTTAGTTACCCTGCCCGCTATCAGCTCAATCCAGGCCCGGAACATTGGGAGACAGTCAGGTGGCTTGTGGGTTATATTCTTGCAATGCTAGACTATACCATCACATATCGGAAGCCCCCTGCTGGATCTGAGCTAAGCAGAGAAGAGGGACTTAAGCCTTGCAGATACCTTGATGCTGATCACACTGGCTGCATGGATACTTGTCATTTGAATTTGGGGAACACTTTCTCCATGGCCGGTGGACCCATCACTTAGAGTTCAAAGTGTCAGCCAATGGTGGTGTTGTCCACAGCTGAGGCAGAGTATATTTTGGGGGCTTGTGCTAGTCAGCAGGTGAGTTGGCTAATGTCATTCATGGAGGAAGTGGATTTGAAGCAGGATAGACCTGTCACCCTCCACAGCAATAACTCAGCAGCAGTCAGTCTTGCTCAGAATACCAGGAACCTTAACCTCATCAAGCACATCCAGATGCAATATCTATTTATGAAGGAGAAGGTGGAGAATGGGGAGATTGCAATGAAGTTGATTCAGATGGGGGACAATGTGGCGAAAATTTTTACAAAGGCTCTGAGCAGGACTATTCATACAAAATGGGTGAGATTCTTGGGTCTGGATCACACAAATTAGGGGGAGTGTTGAAGGTAATCCGTATGATACAGCCTTCGCTTCCTTGCCGTGTTTCGTTGAGTCATATTTTTACTTCCGTTCTCATACTTATAGCAATAGCCAGTTGTCGAGACCCTCAGTTGTTCTTCAACTACAAATGAGGGTATATTCATCTTTACTGTTACTTACTCTTCCAACTAGTCTTTGTTCTACAGGTATATATCTAATACATTAGTTGTTCTTCAACTACAACTGAGGTCTTTGTTCTACAGAAGCTGTCCCTTTGCTCTTGAAAGCTTTGCAAAACCTTTGATAATGTCACCCCTTGCTATCAAATAAAGACCTCACAATTTGTGTATTAGATTGGTTGATTGGAGTGCCCAATTGATTCCTTCCTTTCTTCTTTACACAAAGTGAAGCAAGCTCATTAATGGCCATCTTTCAGAAAGTCCAGAAGTCTGTCAGACTCCTTCACAGCATCACTGGTCTGCCAATGTCTTTTCTACTAGGTAATAATATGGAACATGTCCAACATCCTCCTTTTTTGCAAGATAATCCCTTTGTCAATGCTCTTTTATATTGACAACATTCAGTTTTCATTATGGTATATATATAGGTAGTACAGTACTAAAAGTAAAATATGTTAAAATGACTCCTCCTCAGTGTGCACATTGTGCACTGCATGGAGTGGGATGAGAGCAGGATGGAAGCAGGATGGGGTGGCATGTGAAGAAACAATTTGAAGAAGGGCAGACTGGGTGCTATGGGGTGCTTCAATATGTTGCCAAATAGCTGATGACATCCATTGTCATGCAAGCGATTGATTCCTGTATATAGGAATCTGACACTAGTGAAGTCAGGGCAACTCTAGACATCAAACTGACTCTGATTAGTAAGTGTCCTATATTATAACAGACTGGCACGGCGCTTATATATGATTACCAATAATTAATTGGTCAACAGATCAGGCATTGGGAGGCGCAAGGCGCCAACTAATGGGGGGCTTGGGGGCTTAAACACGCTGTAGACCCAACTGTAGCACACGGTGCGAGTAAAACAAGCTACCGTAGCGAACGCATGGGTTCTAAAGCTCGTGTTTTAAATCTTGGAATATAGGATTGTGGTTGAATTATGTAATGACTCCCTGGGCATTCAGAGGGTAGGGCGCCTATAATAACTAAGAGCACCGCCCAAAGCAAACCTGATGATCTGATTCCTGCAGTGCACGATAAAATGCAACCAACATGTCACCATCTGTATTCGTGTCTTCTACGTACGGGTTCACTAGAGCCGATATCTAGACATTGTCGACTGAGATGGTGAACGACAGGACCTACCGTTCCTCTTCATCTTCGTCAACCTGGACGTCGAGTATACACACAAATGGTACATGGGCTATACGCCCAACTCCTGCCACTATCTTGACTACTGTTCGTCGAAAAACCAGCCAGATTATGAACGACAGATCATTGACATCCCGCTCAAGCCCGCCACAAACCCTCGCTTCCTCCCGACACTACACTTCCGTTGAACGCTCCAATAACTCCGAAAGGACCCTCCAGGCTCTCAAGAGTTCTATCTCATCTCCCCTTTCATCGGCAGTGTGTGCGTGTAGTTAACTGTAGGGTTTTTGGTTTTCACTGATTGACCTACTGTGTATATAGACCCATCATTTCAATGGATTCGCGGAGATCTAATTGGCGAAGGAAGCTATGGACGAGTATATTGGGCTTTGAATGTTACTACGGGCGATATAATTGCTGTTAAACAAGTTGATCTTGCTCGAAATCCCTCTAGGCGTGAAAAAGAGAGCATCGAAGCTCTAAAATTCGAGAGTTACACACTGAAGGATTTGGACCATCCGAACATAGTGCAATTTTTGGGGTTCGAAGAAAGTGTGGAACATCTTAGCATGTATGTTAAATAGCTAATTCTTCTTCATTCTACTCAGTCAATTCATAGTTTTATGGAGTATGTGGCTGGAGGCACCATCGGGAGCTGTTTGAAAGCTCATGGTAAATTTGATGATGAAGTTACGAAAGCCTTCACTCGTCAAATGCTTGAAGGCTTAGACTATTTACATTCAAGAGGAATCATACATCGAGTGAGTTGATCTAAAACTTGTTGGGCGAAGTACTAATTTTTGCTCATACTATAGGACATCAAGGCAGATAATATCTTGGTAGATAAATCTGGAGTGTGCAAAATATCAGATTTTGGCATATCGAAACAAGCTGAGGACATCAACGGTCGAGCTTTTACGGAAATGAGGGGAACAGTGTACTGGATGGCACCCGAAGCTGTCAACCCCAAAGGAACAAATGGTTACGACGCCAAAGTTGATATTTGGAGTATTGGATGCGTTTTGCTTGAGATGTGGTCTGGCAGAAGACCGTGGTACGGGGAAGAACTGTATCCAGTTCTTTTCAAGGTAATTGCTATCCTTCATGTAAGACCTTGCTGTTCATCTCGTTTTTCAGCTTTATCATCAACTTGCACCTCCGATTCCAGCCGAATTATTTTTAAGTGATGAGGCAATGGATTTTCGGAATCAAGCTTTCGCAAAGCATGTGCTTCTCGATATTCTGTTTTCTCATTTTGATAAATATCTTGCTCTTTCTTAGAGATCCAAAGGAACGGCCTTCCGCTGCGATGCTAAGATCACATCACTATCTTGTGATGAAACCGGACTGGATATTCAAGCCGGCATATACCGAAGGACTTGCAGATAGCCATGGCACGTTACCAACCATTCAACATGCCAAATCTTATTCTGCCATACCCGATAACACTTTACGACGAATCGGATCTGACAAGACGTTACCACCGGTTCCTACATCTACACTGCCATATTCTACGCGTAGTGTGTATCCAAATACTAGTTCCCCTTCACCTCCTACTCCTACTCCCACCGATTTACCAGGGCCGCCAATTGTTTTCATCACACCATCTCCTGCACGTTCAAAACCACCACAGCTCCATAGCCACGATGATAACATACCCTCCCCCAGTACCACGAGCTCGAGTAAATGGTCAAATCGTCCAAGGAGGTTGTTCCATGTAACAAATCCTGATGTCGACGAAGATTGGAAACCATTCGTCTATCATCCTCCTCCACTTCCAGATTCAAATTGGCAGCCCCAGTCCCAATCCATAGCGTCTATTCATAATCACAGTCCTAGACGTACTCCATCTACGCCCGTACTGCGTACACAGACTACTTCCTCCTCCATGACAACCCGTTCCAGGCATGCCTCTTCCACTGTCGAAGTCCCGGTATTCTACTCCCAACGCGAGGACGAAGTCGACACCGGGTCCTTTGCTCGGCAGCGAGCTCCTCAGAGCCCCCAGGACAAACGAACATCCGCTTGGGCTAGACCCTACGTCGAAGATATTTACGAGCATTTGCAGCAATTTTTTCCACATCATGATATCGATCAGCCCATAGTAAACGAGGACAGTACTTTATCATATTCACAAAATGAACGGAAGTTTGGTACTCTTCAGCCCAAGAAGTCGATCCGGATGGTTGCGGAGCAACGAGTGAAACGTTCACCTTCCTCAGCTCGGAATTCTAGACGGGCTACGAAATTGTGGGGCAGTCACCTTGAAGAGTTGGGGGGCACGAAGTTTTGAGGACGATGTTATTCTAATTTCCTTGAACAATAATACATAGATATATATATATATATATACCCACCTACTACAATATCCAAGATAGTATTCTGTAACTTGGTTCCATGATACTCAGACCACCCGCTCGACATCCCGACACGTTGTCACCATGTCGGGGTGTTCATTTGAGGGAAAAGGGAGTATCACCGAACTTAACATACATTCATATGTGAGTCTCCTTCGTCTAGCTCTCGTCGGCCTTCGGTCCCCTTCTAATTCCATGAAATGGCTGAATAGTTCTTGCTTCGCAAATTCTGACGTTCAAGCTAAGGTATGAGTGGTTGCCACTGACACACTTTCACAATTGCGAAATATATGGTATACTGTATCAGGGCAGTACGTTGGACTTGTGTCTCCCGATTCTATTCTCTAGGTTGGTAAATGCTCTGCTTCGCTCACAAAAAAATACGGGAAATTGAGTGGACTTGAGAGAATCAATTCCGATGCTCCAAAAACTTTGAGATCGTACACTACTCAAATCGTGAAGTACTTATATTACCACGGATGGAGAATCAACTAAAAGTGTTCCTAAGAAACGTTGTCAATCCATCTTCAATATGAATTGTGTATCAAACGGCATACCTTGGCAAAGGAGAACTCGACGTTGGAATTAGTGTGATGGACCGTTGCTTCTTTTATAGCCTTGGCAAGAACACTAGGACCACAGAAGTATGTCTATACAACAGAGATCAAAGATGTAATCACGTCGGCGTCGCGGAAGGACCTACCCCAACTTTGGTCTTCAACTGCGATTTACTGCCAGCAATGTATTGGCCCGATTCGACAGCCTGTCTCATTTGACCATAGATAGTCATCCAATCAGGTCGTCCGAACATTGTGCGGGTCCGCAGAAGAGTGAGGGGATCATACTGTGCCCCTGCGTCATTCACAGCGATGTTCCAGAGCATGTCTTCTCCGATTTTCTGAGTGAGATAAATATTGATTCTCAGAAAATTAGCTGATGTGCAAACTTAGTAAGGGAACAAAAAAAATAGATACATAACTTACGATCAGCTTGGGCAGCCTCGACCTCTTGAAGGAGACTTTGGAACCAACCGAACGAAGGTGCGTCACGACAAACCCAGAAAAACTCGACACGGCGAAGAGTACCCAAGTTGCCTCTCTTTTGACGGTACCAGATGTGTTTCAGGATAGATGCAAAGGGGGTGACACCTGTAAAGTATCAAGAGCCATCAGATATCCAACCATCAAACGCACACTTGACGCGACCTACCGATACCAGCACCAATCAGTACAGCAACTTCGACGTTGAAAACGTCTTCAGCAGGGGCACCATAAGGTCCATCAATCCGAACAGATGGCAGTGAAAGATTACTAGAATCAATTTCGATAAAATCGCCCCGAGTCATTCCGGTCTTTTCATCCTTTTCGGCACCCTTCATCGCAGCCTGTGTCATGGCAGCTACAACCGAGGGACCAGCACCAAGACGGTCACCAAGAGCACGAGTAAAATCACCAACTTGACGGATATGGACCGATACATATGGATCCTCCGGAGCAGATGTGATGGTGAACTAGATAGAGAAAGAGAACATATGAATTGTCAGGTACACGAAATCGTCTGGACTGCCTCTCTGACCGGATGCCATTGAAACTTCGAGATCTCTGGCACTTGAATAAACAGCCATTGACCTGCCACATATTTGAAACTGGGTTTGACAATGCGCAACTCCATGGCTCCTGCAGTCACAATGTCACTTTAGTCAAAGAACATGGACTAGGAATGCGCATAACGTACCGCTGGGATGCACGAGAACCTTGGAAAGACGAGTGGCTTTACGAGCACGGATCTCTCGGTAGACTCGTTCACCGAAGTACAGGATACCAGGCCAGATAATGAATCTCCAACTCTCATAGCCAAGACAGTGCTGAGTTGAGTAGAAGGGGAATGTGGTAATATAGTCCGGGTTAGTGGAGTCACGGACGAAACACCCAGTGGCATGGCTGTAGATACCAATCATGAAGAAGAACGCAAGATGATGAGTGTACCAGAAAGCCTCGAAACACTGCTGACGAATCTTGCTGTGAGCGGTCCCATACATCAGAACCATGATCAAGAGCATGAAATGACCACTGATTCCTCCGGCTTGAGTGTAGTGGATATCCAAAGCAATCTCTTTGCGGACCTCTGTGTATAGGTGTAAGGTTGATATCGGAAGGTGAGTTAGAGCGGAGTTTCCGACTTACGTGTGCGCTCTACATTGAAGAAATTGACATAATGTGCCGTAGTATGGACCATGGACCAGAAAGCCATCGAGTAGGCAACCTGACGATGGAACCAGATGTTCTCATCGGCGGGGAATAACCACTGAACTTTGGGCCGGACCACACGAATGACATTTCGAAGCATGGGAATGAGAATGAGGCCACCGTCAAAGGCAAGGACGAGCCCTGCTCCACGGGAAGTCCAGACAGACCACGTCAGAGCATTCAAGGCGGCGAGCTTGGTGTTGGTTGCCTGAAGGAACGATAAGTGAGGTCAGAGATGCTGTATCTGTATTTCATATACACACTTGACTATGCCATCCATATCCGAAAAAGAAGAAGTGAAGGCCATAAAAAATCACGTTGAAGGCAAGCCTTCTTGGGGTGAGGAATTCCCTGCGAAACCAGCTTTCACCCATTGTAATAGTTTAGATCGTTGAGAGCGAGGATAAAAGAGCGAAGTCCGGTTCAACCGTGACGCGATATTAGGGAAAAAGGGAAAACAGACGACTGGGTGGTATAAGAAGGAAAGAAAGTTACCAGACGGCAGACAAAGAAAAAAGATGGGTGGTTGTTAATAACGAACCAGATAACTGGTACTGTTCAGTGGCCATAGCAATTGAATGATCGATCCTATTCACGTCGGTCACACCGGCTTATCTATATAGTGACAACCCCTAGCAAGGCAGCTGCCTCCTGCCTCCTGAAGATTCATCATTCCATCTGGGTTTCGACAACAGTCACTACATTTGGACTACATATAGCTGAAAGTTCCACACCCGGGCCAATTTCAAATTACTGATAGTGATACAAAATTTCAGTTCATGATCATTCCTCATACCGATATGCCACCATTGCTTCGATGCGGTGTATGTCTGTGCTGAAGCTTCTCATCTTCACCTGCTGGCTCTTCGAAGCTTCGATAGCAAGAGGATCTGTATCAACCCATTCTCCTGCGGGAACATCTGCCGATTCCGAAGTATATGCGAGAATATTGAAGACGGTTGGCTCATTGATCACCGGCAGATATGTCACCATCGAAATGATCTGCTTTAGGATGGCGCGGATCTCGGATTGTATTTCTGCCTCTGGTTTCGGTGGTGATGGTCTATTTGTGGAACGATGAGCGGTCAAAACGACTTAGCGGGAGAGTATACTTACGCTTCGCCGGATTCAACGGGCAGCTCGACTAACTTGATATCAAAGACCCATCGCTCCAGAGGTGTTCGGGAATCTTTTGAGATGATTGCAAGAACTAGTTGTGTCACAGATCCCAACAAAAGCCATTCTGCACGAGCCATGAGGATCAAAGAATGGTATGTTTGCTAAGCCACATACTCTGTACTTGCTTCAAAATTCTGCGTCAAAGTATTAGCATTAAGAACAAACACCGTCAGTGGCAAACACACTTGTCGAGGTAACTCTCCAAAGCAACATCCTGAGTAACGAGAACGGTCTGTCCATACTTCTTCACCATGTGAAAATCATCCGAAGGATAAACCTCGCGTTGAAAAAGGATCCTTCACAAAAGTTGAGTGGAATGACATTCAAAAGCGTTAACTTGTCACGGACGTGTTGACTGCATATTTGAAAAACTCTGTGACGAGGGAGGTGGAACCCTTGAGAGTTATAGCTTGGCGATTGGCTTGTTTGGATGCCATTGAGAACAGAGATTACCAGTGTGTATATTAGAAATGGGACAATATTAAGAGACTCAGTTTAAGAAGTCGCTGGACGCGAAGCTCACGTGATACACACGAACCCCGGGCCGCCTTGTTGAACTCATACTCTTGTACCGCAAACCTAACGGAGCATGTCAGGGAATACTCCCCCTACTGCATCTCACTCTCCTAGCGCTACCTCTCCCTCACAAACTCAGGATAATGCTCCCAGTGGGGCAGACGTTGATCGTTTAGTTCTGCAATATCTGCGCGCAAAAGGACACAACGTTGCCGAAAAGGCCTTTCTGAGTGAGATAGAAGGCACATCATCCGACGCTCAGAGTGCACGTCCAGAGACCATCAATGCAGAAGAATTAGTGAAAACTTTGGCGGTATTTACGCAAGGTTCTTCGCGCCCCGGGGATAATGCTCTCAAAGACTCCAGTACTGTTCTCTCGGAACTGAGCGCAATAAATCCGCCCGCGCTTCAAACACTCATCTCGAATATATCGTCCGTTGGATCTGAAGAAATCTTGACAGAAAATCCACTCGACAAACCGGAAGGTTTTAGAGAATTAGTCGCTTGGGTTGAAGGTTCTTTGGACATGTATCGGGTATGTTGAACTCAGGCCTAGGACTACCTGTGATTCATTTTATTCCAGCCAGAGTTCCGACCTATCTTGTTCCCGATTTTTTGTCATTTCTATCTAGATCTGATACAAGCGGGACGAAAGGATGCTGGTGGGTGCTCTTTTGGCAATTCCATCTATACTTCAAACCTCTCCCAGCCCTCCAGTTTTTTGCAACCTTTTCACCTCAGCTGCAAGCCGCACACTCTGCCACTCTTCATCATCTGTCTACGCTACTTTTACCAGCACACGTCCAAAATGATGAACTGGCCCAACGTTTTCGCGACGAAAAGTATTTTATCCGTATCAGCCGATCTGGCTTTGGCTTATTATTGGGCTGGTTGACGGAGGGTATAGGAGGGGAGGCGATGGGTGCTGGGCATGGATTTTATGGGGAGAAAGGAAAACGAGGTCGTGTGGCGGTGATGCAGGTTGTGAATAATCACCTACGCTTCGACGGTAATTATATCTTGATGTACGCCCTCATAAGATTCAAATTTACATGGAACGCAGTAACCTCTTCAAACTCAACATCTCTACCTCCTCATGCGTGGGAGGAGTCCACAGGGCTCACATCCTCTTTGATACCCCATGTGAATGGTACACGTTCCAAGATCTACAACCCACAGGCTTTCAACCTTTCTAAGGGTGAACTTAAGCTTGGGCCAGCTCCCATTCCTGAAGAACTTCGAACGGAAACGGAACGCGTCGCTCATGAGAAGGCCGTGCTTGAAGGCGTTCCATCAACACAGTACGATATATCACTGGCTCGACCGCAGATTCTGCCGGGCATGGTCGCTCCCACGGAGTCGGATATGCTGCCCCTTCCCCCCAACTTTAAATCCGTTGACGTTGAACGTGAAGTCAGCGCTATTCGTGATGCTAGAAAACGAATACGGCTAGATCCAACAACTCTACATGGTCTCGATCTCACCTCACCACAGGCTAGCTCTGTTCGCGCGCGAGCTCTGCCCAGTATTTGCGTCTATACCTTGCATGACGTACCGGAAGGGTAAAATTCTCTCTCACCTGTACACATTTCGTCGGTTGATGTCTCCATCTAGAGCTCCGTGTTGTACTTTCTCTCAAGATAACTCCCTCATGGCTGCAGGATTCTCAGAGAGTTACATCAGATTATGGAACCTGAAAGGCGAAAAACTTCGAGGGATGAGAAGTGATTTCTCGGCTACCTCTATCCGTGATTGTGAGCAACAATTACAAGTGTCTCCTGATCCATCCTCAGAAGTCGACTGTAGCTGCATCTCTGCGGAAAATCAAAGAAAAGAAAGGCAGCTCTACAAGAAAACTCATCGGCCACAGCGGCCCTGTTTACTCAGTCGATTTTGATCCCCTTAGTGGTTCAGCTGTACCACCGAAATATCTTCTCTCCGCCTCCGCAGATGGTACCAGCAGATTGTGGTCAATGGACACCATGACAAATATCGTTGCCTTTCGCGGTCACGAAAATCCAGTCTGGGATGTAAAATGGAGTCCTCTAGGAACCTATTTTGCTACCGCAAGTCGAGATCGGACAGCGAGACTTTGGTCCACTGACCGCACTGATTGTCTGAGGATATATGCTGGACATCTGGGTGATGTTGATGTACGTGCTCTTGTCGAGGGTGCATACACATACTGAATTCTGTTCTTAGTGTGTTCGCTTTCACCCTAACTCTTTGTATCTAGCTACTGGGTCGAGCGACTGGACAGCTCGTCTTTGGGATGTTCAGAGAGGATTGTGTGTGCGAGTGTTCCTCGGCCATCAAGGTCCTGTTTCTACCCTAGCCATCAGCCCTGATGGACGTTATTTAGCGAGTGCAGGTACGCGTTGTGTCTATTTTGAATCAACAGATTCCAATCTCGTATCTATAGGGGAAGATTTGGCCATAAACCTTTGGGACATTGGTTCTGGAAAACGTATCAAGAAGATGACCGGGCATACCGCCTCTATCTACAGCCTTGCCTTCAGCGCAGAATCATCCCTTCTCCTCAGCGGAGGTGCCGATTGGACCGTAAGGTGCTGGGATGTTAAAGGCGCTGGTGGTACTCCCAATAAACGTGACACTTCAACGGATAGCAACAGCCCCGCTTCTCATAAATTTGAAGGAACTGTAGAATCGT
Source organism: Lentinula aff. lateritia (assembly GCA_027886305.1). Lineage (NCBI taxonomy): Eukaryota > Fungi > Basidiomycota > Agaricomycetes > Agaricales > Omphalotaceae > Lentinula > Lentinula aff. lateritia. The sequence continues at coordinate 265,213 of MU794944.1, read as the reverse complement.
GAGTCTTTTCATGCCATTTTCAGGAGGATGCAGCACTAATCATTTATCAGAACCTCTGACATGATTTCCACATTTCCAACCAAGAGAACTCCAATCATCAACGTTCAGTTCACTCCAAGAAATCTTTGTCTAGTGGGTGGTATATATCAGTCACCGGATACAAGATGACATTGGTTCTGCTTTCCACCCGGGCTCCAAGTATGTAGTAGTTGTATACTCAAGTTCTAGCTGTGCATTTTACACTTGTGGGATTTTATTGCAATGTTTCATGGATCCGACAATCAGGTTGCGCGCAGGAATGCACACTACACCTACTACTGTAGTGGTATACTTTGTGAAGTGACGTTACGCGACAAGTTTGATCACATGGCGGCAGTGGCAAAGGGCCCTAGCCTCTTGCTTGACATCAACTTTCATCTGAAGATAATTTTCACTGTGTATCCTGACTTTATTCCTATACACCAGATACAAGTGAGTATGAGGACTAACTAATATTCTCCTCCGTTCATGAAACCAAACCTTGTGAAGGATGGAAGAAACAATGCAGGTCGATGACTTTGGTTCTACGTCTGCATTTGTCTCGCAGGCACCTGTGCAATCGGCTGACAGTGGCAACATTCCGAGTAAGCCTCAGCGAGCTGCACTGTGGGACAATCTCATTGCTAATCCTATCGTCGTTCTCTAGCTCCCCTGATAACCCGCGAGATCCAAGTTAAAGTGCATATTCGAAGGCCGGAGAGGGATTCTTGGGTTTACATGGGTCGTGGTCTCGTTAGTCAAGAGGTTATCGGCCATTCTTCACGCGTTGGTACGTCGCTGATCGTCGACGACGCCACGCCGAACTAAAATATCTGCTCCACAGTTGTTCGCGCAATGTCCACCAATAAACTATTGACACAATTCGGAGAAGTGAGCAACTGCTAGTTCAAAGCGATCTGGAAGGGCTAATTCTGTGTAAAGGGCACTGATCTTCAAGCTGAAAAGAGGGGTAACTTTGTCGTCGTAGGGTGTGTCGAAGATAGCGGGGTCGTCTCCTGGTCTCTTAATGTGAGCACTTCAACTCGTACCTGCAAGTACATCAATCATTCCATTAATGATGACTTCAGGCCCTGAACAACTCGGAAACCCTTCGACTTCTGGCCAGCATCGAACTGGCGTGTTATAAATGCAAGAACGCACTGACAGATCCTCGGAAAGCAGGGAGGGACCGTAAAAAAACAGAAAGGATAATCAAAGATGACAGGCGCAGAAGACACCGACGTCGAAAAGATCAGGAAGCCCTTATAGACGCGTTCGCCAAGTCGAACATTTCAAACGAGCCAACTGAGATGTCGACAGATGGTGCCCCTGCTCCTTCGTGATAAATCTAGTAGCGAATCTTGGAACGTTGTAAGTTAAATTGTCGTTGTATTTGGAATTTGTAGAGTCATTCTATTTTGCACATTATCGTAATCTATGCTGCCGCAATCCTGAATTAGAATTTTTACGCAACTTTGGCGAAAAGGTCGAATTCCCCTCCGTCGCGAATACTGGCCCCAAGAATAAGATGAAGAACTTCATGTCGCTAAATTGATTTAAACACGGATACATTGTTATATCTGAGCAGAAGCACTATACGATGTAAATCAGTAAATTGTAACATTGAACAAACAAGCAACATGTGAGGAGACTGTCCTTCTTCACGAGATGACGTCATCACTGGGAAAACCGGTCTACTATACGGAGGCTCTGTTGATCAGGATCTGTATTAATCGAAAACTTCCACTACCAAAAGTAATAAATATAAATGGCCTAGAATTTCGGGGCACACACAGCAGGTAATTTCAGCAATGTTCGGAACTCTGCAGTCGACAGGTTACTCTAAGTGATAATACAACGAACTCGAGCAGAGATTTGTACACTTAAGGGAATATATAAGAAGGGTCGGAGTAAGGAGATGAGGACCTGCAGGACAGCAAGTGCCATGCTTTCAGAATGAAACAGCGGAAGATGCCCGGCGAAGAGTTTTAGGCTTTGCGATTGAATCACAGCATTGAGGGATAGGATCATTCCTTGGACAGATTGACCCATTACACCTGTTCGTGTGCCATTGCCAGAGCAGGATGAGGAGTGACTTGCTGAGTCTATGACGGGGGATGTTATAGCTGAGGTTCACTGACAATGACTCCGTATCACTGAAAATTCATGCAAGAAAGATCAGTCAGCAGGAAGTGTCCACGTTTGGCGCATCAAAGGAACCCAAGAGAATCTCTTGTAGTACCGACCAACATGAAGCCAAAGCCAAATTCCCAATTCATAAGTATAGCAACCTTTGTGATCAAAATTAGGAGGACAACCAACTGGTAGAAGAGCGAATCTTGTCCTCCGGGTATGAATTCCGCCCGAAATCAATCGAATAATAGTACATATACTATGACAGATAAAACGTAAGTGACTGCACCATTATGGTGGCAAGTTTCGCCGCATTTCAGAAGTGCGAGACATAAGAACACGTTTAATGGGGCAACGTGCTGGTGTATCTGCGATTGTTGCCACACATAGCTGTCCAATCGAAGGTCCAACGAATGATAGCCTACAAAAGCATTCATTTGACCCCTCTTTCCACAAGATCTGAGAATCTCGAATGTCCACTGCAACTCCACTGCTTCCATCGTTCCAAAAATCTGAATTCAAATCGAAGAAGCATTCCAACTAGTTTTGACGGTTGCAAAGGCACAGTCCTGCACTGTGCCGTATAATATGGACTTGCTGGTATGGCTAGACGATGAAATGGAGATCACCTTGGAGGTCGATGAGATAGACCTGAATTAAGCGGATGATAATGCATTAAGCTAGGAAGACTCAGACCTACAAAGAAAATTAGTAGGGAAAAAAAAACACCGAGAAGGAGCAAAGTTGATCCAGGTCTTAATCCACGACAATCGGGGCTCATCCGACCTCGCGACGCTATGCACCACAGAGAAGGAAATTTGCACGGTCCCTCCCAATGGAAACCGTGCTACATGCCGCGGACACCAAAATTGAACTCGGCGCCACGCCCTGTGGTAACGCAAAAGAAACCATCCAGATAAATTTAGATTATAGCAAATGTGAATAGATGTGTACATTCCGGGCACCCTACGCGGTCTACACGAAACAGCCTTATTCCAAGTCGTTCCATATTTGTTTTGCCGTTTCGACGATTAGTGCCAGTTTCTTCTTCTCCTCCTGATAGGTTTGAAGCTTATGAACCCTTTTAATATTATTCTGTCTTGACGTACCTCTTCGGTGATTGGATTTCCTTGCCAAACAGATGCGAAGCCACATTGAGGGCTGATACAAAGTCTAAGAAACGCAACGAACGAGGTTAGAGAGAATGTAAAGGCAAACAAAAACTTACTGATTCAACGCTGTCACCTTCGAGCGCAATGGATTATCGGTGGACATAGCAGTAGCAGCTTCAGCGACGCGCCTCTTGAGGTCATCCATGCGCTCCAGCTGATGGCATATTCGGAAACTTTAGAAAAAATCTGCAGCTACGACTGACCTTTGGATTCTTCGAAGTAACCAGACCAAGCACAACCATCTTGTCTAACGGGATGTATTTAAGCGGATCGAAAGAACCACTGCGTTCGTCGTCGAATTCGAGCTGATGGATGTACTTATAAGACTAATTTCCGAGAGGCAAATATAGGCTTACGTATAGCGTGTCTACGTCCAGTCCGATGAACACTTTCTCCGCTATGGGGTCGTAACCCCCTTCGCAAAAATGTAAGCCCTAACACCACAAGAATCGTCAGCGCAGGTGCTTCAATAAATTGATGGATATTGTTCACCTTGTAATTACCTCGACACATATGTAGGCCAACACGCAAATCGCTTGGACGCCCTTGTGTGCAGACGTTAATGGAACGAATGTAGGTATCAAGTAACTTTTCGGGATCAACACCAGCCTCTCTCATCCCAGAAACTGTAGGTTCGTAACAAAAGAAAGCGAAGGTTGGATCATCAAGTTGGATATTGCCTGCGGTATTGTGAATCAAACAGAGGATTGAGCTAGTAGCTAACTCACGGCATCCAAGTTCATAAAGCTCTCTGAATTCGGCACGATAAGCAACTCCGAGGTCATCAAAAAATTCATCTTTTCTAGCATATCAGGTCGGGGTCAAGGTTCCCCAAATTTGAAAGCGTCACATACCGTCGTTCTTATACACATTCAGATCGTACGCAAGGTCAGATCCGTGTCGGTGATGCCACCAAGAGGGGGGACACATGTTGATCTTGATATTCTTGACTTCCTAGGTACAAGGGAGGAGTAAGGATTGTATTGCGATCCCTGAAAAAGTTGTACCTCTGGTGAGACAATACTTTTTATTGCCTTGAATTCTTCAACGTAGAATGGTTTGGTACGTTTTATTTTTCCCTAACACGTTCATGACATGAATGACCATAGTCCTTTGCCAGGCACATCGCTTACTTACATTGCAATAGAAAGTCGCGTCAGATGGGACTCCTGCAGCATACAGCATCGCTATGTGAGGCAGATAGCGCTAGCAACAAATTTAACGACGCCGCAACTTTCTGCGATGAGATCGTATCAGTACAAGTAGCTTACCTTGAACTCGTTGATTGGACCTGCGGCGCAATCTTCATCTGACGACGGAAATCAAGTCTCAAAGACTTACGTGCAGGCATGAAAACCATTCCATCAAGTTTTTCAAATACACCATCGTAGAAAGACGCTCTATGAAGGATTTGCGAGGCTCGTTTACTCAAATTAGGGATGACCTACTTCTTGACTTCGCCGTCAGTAATGGATTTGATCCCCAGTGACCTCTGAAGCTCTACAACATGCTTGACAGCGTCGTTCTCAATCTCTTTGAGGTCGTCAAGTGCGCACTTCCCCTTCTCCAGTTCACACCGCTTGTCGAACAGAGATTTCGGCCGGATCAGGGAGCCCACTGATGAATTTCGACCTTCACATTCACTGAGACAAAAGAGATCCTAAACTTACCATGTTCAGCACGAAAAGGAGGGTTCAAGAGAACTTTCGCGGGAGAATTTGACATGACGCCCAGAGTACTAGAAGAGAGGACTGATTCTAGATGCTAAAGTTAGGGCTTTTTATTTCAGAAATACAACACGTAATTAGAGTTCTGACATCGGGACAATTAATCAAGTACGGACGCACTGAAGGGTGCAATGGCAGGAAATTCCGTACGCGGTAAAAGCGCACCCGGTGGAAGGATTGTTGGTCAAAAGCAATGACTGGGAACTGCTGGGAACTGCATACTATTTGATGGGCGTGTGAGAGTCTTCACGATCGCTGTCTTCGTGGTTCGAGGACTTCTCGGTTGAAAGAAGGGGAATAACCAACCCCTCTGCTTTCCTGACTGATAAAGTCAAGCGGGAGAACGCATTTGAATGTCAGCCAAACCACGATTTGCGCGGCTATGAGATTCATCTGTGGGATTTATTTCAGAAGGCTTCTGGATTTTGTCGATAATGATATTGGTTGATAATAATGATATGATAATGGTGGATATTTAGAATTACAGGTCGGAGTCGAATTTGAAGTTGTGTCACGCATCTCCGCCTTGGACTCTGGAGCTCCGGCCCGGATGCAAGCGCTCCTGGGAAAATCTAATGCCAAAACTATGCAGTTGAAAGATCACGTTCTCACATAGCTTGTCCCCCCATCTTCACCGACACCGCAAGATCTCGTCGTCCGCAAGATAAAAGGTAGGCTACGACATCACTCAGTAGGCTGTCATTATCGCTCATCATGCTGTCTTCAATTCTGCCGCCGATCTGTTATAATCCTGATAATTCGCTTTTTTGACAAAACGTGAAACTGGGAACATGGTTGTGTGTCTGTAGAATTGAAGGATGGGTTTCGCTCACAATAATGGTAAGTGCTACCAGTAATGTTCTTTCACCCATCCGACGACGTCAAAACCAGTCCTTCACGCCAATCATTTCCGCAAGGATTGGCAACGCCGCGTCAGGACGTGGTTCGACCAACCTGGGCGCAAGCTCCGCCGTCGTAATGCCCGCAAAACAAAGGCTGCCACCCTTGGCGTTCGTCCCCTTACTCTCCTGCGCCCTGCAGTACGTGGCCAGACTATTCGATACAACCGTAAACTTCGTGAGGGTAGAGGATTTACATTAGCTGAGTTGAAGGATGCCGGAATTGGCCGCAAAGAAGCTCGGGGTGTTGGTATCGTTGTTGACCATCGGCGGAGAAACTTGAGCGAGGAGGGCAAGAAACTCAATGTCGAAAGACTTGTCGCCTACAAGCAGAAATTGATTGTCTTCCCTCGCAAAGCCGGAAAGCCCAAGAAGGGTGATTCTTCGGTGAGTAGTGTCGGAACGAATGTTCTTCATGTCAGTAACGTCGTTTAGACAGAGGATCTTTCCGCAACAACCACTCGTGTCACCCTCCCCCTTCCTGAATCATTCCCCGCTGAGGCACCTCGCAAAATTACTGCCGAGGAGCGTGAATTCGAAGCTTACAAAAGTCTACGTACCGCTCGCGCTAATGCTAGACATGAGGGTGCTCGCAAGGCTCGTGCAGCTAAGGTTAGTTTGAAAAACTGTCACACCTGCAATCCCTCACATCTTTCTTCATCTTATACAGAAGGAGGAGGAGGAAGCTGCCAAGAAGAAGTAATCTATCCCATCTGCAATATGATTGTTTTTTCCGTACATTTTATGTCAGCCTCTCCGTCAAAAGTTTGCGTCGACCTCTGTTCCTACAATATATGCCATATTCCGCATGTTTATATGATGCTCAATATGAATGTTCTGGTCACCGTCAATGTTCTGGTCACCGTCCTATGTCTACAAGGGTTAGACCAGTTGTGAGTTTGGCCTCTCTTGAACTCAAGTTATCCGTCTTTTCGCGATGTGAGTAGATCTGATGGAATGAATTATTCGTTGGAGCTCCAATCGTCTTCCGAATGCTGACACCAATTTTCCGCTTGTCTCCAATTTTGGAAGCGTGAGTTGTCTCTACCGAAGTAGGTGATTTATGGGGTGCTAGCATGCTTCTTGGCTTCTATGTTGACGTCGTTATTAGCCTGACACTTAGCATTTTCCATTGTGCGATCGGTCCCGCAAAACTTGGGCAAACTGGAAAGGTTTCGGGGCAAGTATGAAACTTTTGTAAGTCTGACAGTCTGTAGCTGTCGAATGTTGTCGACCAGTGAAAACTTGGTTGTTGGAATTCTACGGCTGCTTCGGAGGTCGGCTCGTAATCCTAGATCCTCGTTCGATAGTGGTAAGTACGACAATTTTGGGGCAATCTAAATCACAGACTCTTTCGTCAGTGGCCACTTTAGGGTGGTATCGGGTTCTTTTCATCGTCTAGGGTGGTCCCTTCAACATCCGCATTAATTAATGCATCGGGGAGAACTTCCCCCACATAGACGCTCATAGAGTACCTTTTGTCATTCAACGAATTGACATTTGTTTATTCATTCATTACGCCATCAAGGCCCGTCCAAGCAGTGAGATGTGCGATATCTTGAGTCCATATTGACCAAATTGTGGAGATAAAGATTGACGAATAGATACATACAATGGGGAATCACCATTCAGGAGAAAAAAGCAAGTAACATACACTACACTATACACGATTCAAAGTAACAAGACTGTTGAACACCGGTTGAACATAGGGTACAGTAGATAAGCTACAATACACCAAATCAACTGGAAGTGGCAAAAGGAAACAGAAAGAGTGGGGGATATAAAGATGACCCATGATTAATGTTGAATAGTGGCTTGGAAACCAAGTGTCAAAAGTGTGCAAGAAATCCAGAGGATTTCAAGGGAAATATAGGAATAGGAAGGCGGAATAGAGCAGTTACGTTGATTACGGGCACGAAGAATGAGGAAAGGAAAGATAGGGCAATAGTTGGAAGAGAGACTCAAAAGAATCCCATCACAAATAACCCACCCAAGAACGGAGATGATTGCAAGCCTGCAGAAGTATGAGTATACATGTCCTCAATCGGGTCAGTGACCTGCTCAGAGGACGAAGGTGCCAGCTGCAATTCGAATTATCAGTCCTATCAGAGAGGGACGCATAAACTAAACTTGCTAATGCGTCCTTTTCAGGGCCTTCCCCTGACCACTCTTCCAACTTTCTTCATCAGACTTGTCTTTCTTCCAAGCCCGCCCCCTGGAGAAGAGCCCGCCTCGAAATAGGCAGCGGAGCCGTTCTCCCTGGGCGAGTAGCCATCAGTTGGTGGTGGGGGTAATTCCTTGTCCAATACACCATTGGAAGGAGCGATGAAGATGAACGGCTCAGACAGCGGATTGTCGGAAACGGGCTTGGGCGAGCCGAAACGCCCTAGGAAGGAATTATTCGCGCGATGAGTAGGGCGCTCGCGAGACCGTTCAAATCCGTGTGGCGCTGGTGGAGAAGAAGGGGTATTTTCATAATCTGAGCCTACGGGAACATTGGGGTTGTCTCTCATCTTACGGATTCGGTGCATTAAGGACTTGCTACGTTTAGGTAGCCCGGGTGAGGATGGCGGAGTGCCCATCGGTGGAATATCGGCTGAAGGTGCGCTGGCATCAGCAACAAAGATAGGTTGAGGGGGCGGAATATCGCGGCGACGAGTAGGTCTAGATCGTGCCTCCTGATCATTGAGATATTCGCGGTATGCTTCACGAGCCTCACGCCCATCCTTACGTTTACTGTGAGAATCCCTGCCATTATAAATGGAACTAGCGGGAGTATCGCCGCGAGCACCACCACCGGCGAAGAATTCTTCAAAAGGCTCCGGTTCATGAATACCCCAGGCCTCGGCAATAGCGTCTACTTTGTTCTTTGGAGGTTCGTAGTAAGCGGTTGGATACAGATCCTTGCGAGGAGAGGGATATGGGCTATCTGAGTTTGATTGATCCGCATGGGCTGGATCCGCAGACCATGCCATCATGGGAGCCTTGGTGCGATGACGATTGCGAGAAGGAGCACAAGCGTCGAAGGGACCGTCGTGGTGAAACACTATACATAGTTTGATAAGAAAACGAAGCATATAAAATAATGAAAATGGACGAACTTGCTGGACCGAAGCCTGTAATATCGAGACGGTCAATAGCATCTTCATGCTGTGAGCCCTTTTTCTTGGTCTTGGGGGTGGCCAATTTCTGCTTGTCTGAGGGGGTAGAATCTGTGGATTGAGAGCGAGGACCAAGCTGAGGAGCTTTGCTGGGCGGAAGACTGTTATGTACCGGATGAATGAGTATGTTCAAATTGCGGCAGAAGCAGAAAAAGACATACGCTGCAGTGTTGCTTCTGCCCATTCGACGACCGTTGATCGTTACTGTGTCAACGACGGCATTCTCAAGGTCGGCAGGCCTAGAGGGCATTCTGTGTTGACGGTTTTTTGGAGGAGGTTGTGGTGGATCAGAGAAGGGGTTAGATGATTGGGGGCTCATGGTTCGTTACCAACTGGTGGTTTGCTTGGCAATGATTATAGAGCAAAGGAGACTAGTTCGGAATGTTCGGCTTGACCATGCCGAATGTGCCGAATATTATCAGGCGATATTTCTATTAGGCCCTTTTCCTGTCGCCATGGTGGTGCAGTTCACTCGTTCTGAGCTTTGCATGCGTATTCTCGAAGGTCAGCATATAATCATCTACAACAGAAGCGTCCTTCGTATTCCAACTTCCTGGCTCGACACTCATCCTGGTGGTTCTCTTGCTCTTCTCCATTTCGTTGGTCGAGATGCAACCTCTGAAATTGATGCGTACCATAATGACCAGATACTTCCGATGGTAAATAGGTATTCTATAGGAACATTAAGTGAGCCTGGCCCTTGGAATCCTCTTCTCCCTCCAATTGCAGCAGGCTGGGCGCGTAAAGATGGCAAATGGTCGAGCGAAGCCGCTACCTGGAACGCCGATTCCAACCAGGTCTTTCTCGTCGCGAACAACTCTCCGGTGCTTCAAAAATCAGCTCCCACAATTGAAATCCTTACCCCTTTACCCGGTAAACTATCTCTTGAGGTACAGGAGCAGCATTCTGCTGCCTACAAGACGTTACACAAGCGTGTAATTGATGCAGGTCTCTATAGCACTCCATATCTTACTGGATACGGGCCAGAGTTTGTTCGTTACATCTCGCTCGGTTTGATCTCAGCCTATGCCTTCCAACATAACTGGCTTCTGACAAGTGCCCTGGCTCTCGGTCTCATGTGGCATCAACTGATGTTCTTCGTCCACGACCTCGGGCATCTGGGGGTCACTGGAAATTGGAACATCGACCGAATCATCTCAATTATTGTGGCTGACTTCATTGGCGGCCTTAGCATTGGCTGGTGGTCTGATGTAAGTCTCGGCTTTACTTCTTTCTTTATCTAGAATTCCTGAACCGTTACTGTAGAATCACAATGTTCATCATCGTACGTCGTCTCTTCCACTATAATAATACTTCTCGACTGATTCATTCTTCCATCTTTAGTGGTCACCAATCATCCTTCCCAGTGCGTGTTCACGTAACAAACAATGCGGATCGCCTAACTTCTTCCCTAGCGACCCCGACATTGAGCACCTTCCCTTCTTTGCTATTTCGCCCAAGTTCTTTTCCAACCTATATTCCTCTTATTACAAAAGAGTCATGCCTTTTGATTCCGCGTCTCAATTCTTCATTCGCCTCCAGCATTATCTGTTTTATGTGGTGATGGCGTTTGCGCGCTTTAACCTCTACCGTCTCTCATACGCTTCTATGTACTCGAAAATATTCGAGAAACGGCGCGCACGAGGTGGAAGATGGGCTGTTGGGTTGGAATTTATCGGTGTAGCCTTCTTTTGGTGGTGGTTCGGCGGTATCGTTCTTAGAGGCTGCGGATCGTGGCAAATGGCACTTGCTTATGTTTTTGTCAGCCATGCTGCTACAAGTCCCCTCCATGTCCAGGTAGGATTCTGTACACCTCAGGCTTCTTCGGTAAATTGATTGATGTCGTAGATTGTCCTGTCGCATTTCGGAATGTCGACTGATGACTTGGGCCCTGTAGAGTCATTCCCTGATCGACAATTGCGTACTACAATGGATGTCAAATGTCCTGAAAAATGGGGTTTCATTCATGGCGGTCTGCATTTACAAGTCGCACATCACCTTTTCCCTCGACTGCCACGACACAATCTCAATAAAGCTAGCCTTATGGTCAAGGAGTTTGCCAAAGAGGAAAATCTGACCTACGTCGAATTTGGTTTTGTATCTGCCAACCGAGAAGTAATCGGTGTTCTACGCGAGGTTGCTGGCCTTGTCAGTTCGCTTGGTCAACAAGTCAAATTGGTCGCAGAAGTTGCCAGTACAGAGGCCAAAGAAGCTGTCAACAAGAAAATAGCCCAACAAGAAGCAGCCTTTACACGGAGTCGCTCAGGGATTTCTCCTTCGAACATCTAGATCAAGTTGTCGGTACATTGTTGATATAGAGAAAATAAATACATGGCTCAAGCTATACGAGTCCTGACTTTGATATCGTGTTGTGCTAAACATTCTTTGACTTCACCAATATCTACCTCTCCGCGATGAAATATACCAGCTGCTAGGGCCGCTTCAACACCGGTTTGCTCAAAAACATCTAGAAAATGTTCCTTTCTACCTGCACCGCTACTGGCAACCACAGGCACTTTTACACATCCCTTAATGAGACGTAAGAGGTCTGAGTCGAAACCCAAACCCGTTCCATCACGGTCAATGCTGTTTACAAGAATTTCGCCAGCACCCAGAGTCTCGACTGCACGCGCAAGTTGACAGACAGAAATCGGCCGGGTCTCTCGTCCTCCCGATACTGTACAGGCGTACCACCAACTCCTTCCTCTATCGGATTCGAAAGCAGAATCTAGGGAGCCAAGAATCAACTCGTCTTGATAGGGACCATCATATGTAGTGGGTTCCACGTAGACTCGTCTAGGATCGATAGATACGACCACGGCTTGTCTTCCATAAGTATGAGCTATTGTCTCGATCGAACTAGTCCCGTCACCGTGTTTCTGGCCGCTCGCAAGTAGCTTTTCTGCAGCATAAACGGCGTCAGATCCTATGCTAACTTTGTCCGCACCGGCTCGAAAATATTCTGAAGCAACTTCGAGTGCACTCCGTTTCGTCTTATCTGGATCTATAGTGTCTTTGATACCACCACCTATTGTGAGAGGAACAAAGACGCACTCCGCAGCTGCTCGGACTACAGCCAACATCGGTTGATCTTGTAGAGGAGAATGTCGGAAGGATGTGATGTTCAACAAACAAATCTCATCTGCTCCCGCCATATAATATTTCGATGCCAGAGTGACGGGTTTCCCGAGGTTGCGCACTGCACCACCGGTCTTGACCTGTATGGAATGACCAGATGGCACTTTCTCCCGCACGTCGTATTGATCTCCTTTCGTAACAATAAGGTTTCCATCGTCGTCACTCCGTACGTCCATGCAAGCGATGATACGCTTCGATAGATTATCTCTCGGTTTGAGAGAGAGCGTAGGAGGGGAACAAAGAGATTCAGGTTTGGATGCTGATCTTTCGGCCTCTGGAGTCCTCAGCCAATTATCGATCAATGCAAGACCAGCAGTTCCGGACTTCTCTGGATGAAACTGGGTCCCAAAGACATTTCCTCTGCGAATGGAAGAGATGAAGATTTCTCCGCCATATTGGGTGGTGGTATATGCCCAAGAAGCTGTGTCTGGCCGGTCTGCGGGACAATATTTTGCGCAGTATGAATGTACGAAGTAGTAGAATGCTGATTCAACATCAGGACTTTGTACGAGGTCCGCGGAGTTCCATCCCATATGCGGGACAGTCTTAGCAGAATCGTCGAAACGGTCAATGGTGGTAGGCACTACGCCCAGACCATGGAAATTTGGCGATTCTTCGGAAGCCTGAAAGAGAATCTGCATGCCGATACAAATTCCAAAGTAGGGTTTTCCAGATTGCACATACTCTTTCAAAGGTTCTAGAAGGCCTTTTTTTGTCAGATTTTCGACAGCGGTTTCAAAGGCTCCGACTCCGGGAAAAATGAGGCTCTATGAAGATATCAGTAGAAGTAGTCACAGTTTCGAGATAGTACTTGCAGTGGCTTTCTGAAAATCAGTCGGCGAGGAGATCCATTGAAAAGAATGCCCGAGTTTCGTTAAGGAGTTCGCGAGGCTCTGCACGTTTCCGGCACCATAGTCAAGAAGGAAAAGACCCATATCGTCGAGGCCGAGAAGGTGAAGATAATATGAATTTCCGTATCCAGAGATCGAGTCATTGCTGTAATGTTACATATGTAATTCTATTTTCTATTTACCATCTTTGCCTGATCTTTGCGTGCTCAAAAACCTTTCGAGTCATTATTCCTTCCTTCTTTTCTACCACTTCAACATGTCTTCTCCAATCCAAATTCCCGGTGCTGCAAGAATAGTCGCCGCGTCGGTCTCCCCTACTGCGACCAACATCCACGACCGCTTCGCGAGTGTACATCGCCAAGACTCGCTGAATGTCCGACAACCTCGAGTTCTCCACCCTATTGAAAATGAAGGCCTTCGCCTTCTTATCCTCGAGAACATCAGTATGGAGGCTGTGAACGCTTTCGAAGCTCAGGGCTTGCATGTCGACCACCACACGAAAGCCATGTCTGAAGATGAGCTTCTCAAAAAGATCGGCTCGTACCATGGAATTGGTATTCGTAGCAAAACAAAAATCACAGAAAAAGTTATAAAAGCCGCTACAAAGGTATTTGATCGTGATAACGTCCAATGATAGCTGTCCACATGAACTATGTATTAGCTTCTAGTCATCGGTTGTTTCTGCATAGGAACGAACCAGGTCGACCTCACCGCTGCTGCATCTGCTGGAATACCCGTTTTCAATTCCCCGTTCTCAAACTCCCGATCAGTGGCAGAGCTTGTGATGTCCGAACTCGTCGTTCTCTCCCGACAGCTCTTTGAACGTTCATTTGAGCTCCGTCAGGGACTATGGAACAAGCAGTCGAAAGGCTGTTGGGAAGTTCGCGGGAAAACATTGGGTATAGTTGGCTATGGTCATATTGGATCTCAGCTGTCGGTGCTAGCTGAAGCGTTTGGAATGCGAGTGATATTCTATGATGTGGTCAACCTTATGCCTTTGGGTTCTGCCCGCCAGCTAGAATCGCTAGATGCTCTCTTGTCAGATGCGGATTTCGTCACTCTACACGTTCCCGAGCTCCCAGAGACAATAAATATGATTTCTCGAGACCAGCTCGCGTCGATGAAGAAGGGCGCGTACCTCATCAATAATGCGCGTGGCAAAGTCGTTGACATTCCTGCCCTCATCGACTCCTTAAAGTCTGGTCACCTTGCCGGAGCAGCCCTCGATGTCTTTCCATCTGAGCCGGGCTCTAACGGGTCACCATTTGATGACCAAGTAAATTCTTGGGCCACCACACTTCGTTCGTTGCCTAATGTGATCCTTACACCGCATATTGGTGGATCTACAGAAGAGGCTCAGCGAATGATTGGTCAGGAAGTTTCACAAGCTGTCCTTCGTTACGTTGGTCTTGGTTCGACCATCGGGGCGGTGAACTTCCCTGAAGTTGATCTCCGTGCCATTACTGCGGAAGAGGGTGATCATGTCCGCGTATGTTATGTGCACAAGAACCAACCTGGTGTGCTCAAGCTGGTTAACGAAACCTTTGCACCTTACAATGTCGAAAAGCAGTATTCGGATTCGAAAGGCGAAGTGGCATATCTCATGGCCGATATTGCGAACGTCAGCCCAATGGACGTTACACGTCTGCAGGAAAGCATCAGGCGTACTGATGCCAACATTCTTACACGATTCCTTGCTTAGAATGTTACTATTTTAAAAAGGCAATCTTGGAGGTTCCGCCCTCATAGATCATAGTGCCTACCACACATTCTTGCATTCCATTCAACTGGACTTTTCACATATGTAATTACCTATCATTCATTGTACAGTGCTTACATCCTTGATGAACTAGCAAAATATTATCCATTGTAAGAGAACCAGCATATGATACAGTGAGTATTCGAGGTTGAAATTGAAATTGTCAGAGGATGTCAAACCTCCTCTTCGGGGTCACCAATACCACTGGCCAGGATTGCAAAGTGGGTCTCCATTTCTGGGAGGCATGGAGAGTCGTATATCTTGCATGACCGAGTGTTACCTCTAGATTTTTTGAGCTGTAATCTATATCATAGTCAGAAAACAGGGTGAAGCAGTATATTAGATGCATCACCGAGTTGTGGAGGCATGAGCCATGATGTTTCCTCCAATGGGCTTTTTCTCGTTACCAGCGTACGGTCCTGCAGCAGCGTCTGGACTGGACATGACCTGGTTGGTGACGACCACTGC
Source organism: Lentinula aff. lateritia (assembly GCA_027886305.1). Lineage (NCBI taxonomy): Eukaryota > Fungi > Basidiomycota > Agaricomycetes > Agaricales > Omphalotaceae > Lentinula > Lentinula aff. lateritia. The sequence continues at coordinate 249,887 of MU794944.1, read as the reverse complement.
GATACCATACTATACGAGAATTAGACTCGACTCCAAATAATGGGCGGAGAACTAATGACGAACCTCATCCGCTAAGCGCTGTAACGTTCGCAGAAATTTCCCGAGATGTGTTTGACGTGACGCAAGCTCGCCACGACCGCTGAAGTCCGTCCGATACAGGGCAGTACATGAATCGACAATTAGGAGACAAAATCTATAGTGTTAGTGTCAATAAGATCTTGAACACACGCATACATACAGAAAAGACACACCTCGACTCCGACATCAAGGCGCTGGCATTCGTTAACAAAGCGTTCTGATGATCGGCGTTGTATGCTCTTGCATAGGCGACATTATCCAAAACCTCTTCGCCATTCAGTCCATATCGTTCCGCGACAGCTAAGAGACGGACGGGACGGAATGTACCCTCCGTGTCGATGTACAAACATTTCCCCTCACCACCCCCCATGCTGACCGGAAGTTGACAGGTAACAGCCAATGTGTGGCAAATCTGAGATTTCCCGGTTCGGAATTCACCGAATAATTCAGTAATTGCCCCAGTCTCAATGCCACCTAAGAATTTGCTTTAGATCAACGGGAAAGTGAAGATGCACATATTGTATATAGCACACCACCAAGAAGCGCATCCAGCTGCTTTGATCCCGTAGTGATGTGTACCAGCTCCGAACGACGGGCATGAACTTCGGTAGCACTCTGAAATCCAAGAGGGACAATTTTCTGAGCTTTTCAAGTCGTTAGGTGGGTCCTTGACTGAGGTTGTGGTCCCGTCGCACCTTCAGCCAGAATCTTATCTGCTTTCAACTCGGAGATCCCTTTGATTGTGACCAGGTGCTTCTTTGGGGTGAAAGCGACTGATTCGACGGTATTGAGCCCAGCATCCGATAACTTTTTGATATCATTAGGGTGGATTCCCGCTTCTTGGAGTTTCGATACGAGCAGAGGACCAGAGAACTGGTAGTCTTCTTCGTTTTCCGGAATCTGAGGGTCTTGCGGGTCTTGCGACATTATTAAACGATGGTGAGAAGGAAAGCCGTGTCGAGAATTCTATTTGATTTCTCATCAACGCATAATGCACGTGGTCGTGCCTTTGTTCCGAACAGTGACTAGTGTCAATTGGTCACTGAGGCGTTCATTCTCATCATACTCTGAAGTGTTCCGAAATGACATCCCAGGTGTGTTTTATCTTAGAATTGATATGAAGCGTTAGATCTAAAAAGCAGCTGCAGCAGTCCACTTCTAACTTGTTCGAAATCCTTCCCAATGAACTCGTTATCGACATTTTCATCTTGATCCGGCATGAATCAGCCCCATCGGATGAATGGATATTATCTGTGGTGCGACTCTCCAGTGTCTCTCATAGATGGCGAGATCTTGCTATCACTACCCCCCAACTCTGGACTTTCTTCGTATTATCCACACCGAACTCCATCCAGCTTGCGCCGTTGTTCTTTGAACGGTCGAAGCCCTTACCTATTGACCTCATAATCTCGCACTTACCATCAAAGGATATCTTACCGCTTTTATCTCCTGAGAATAGCCGTATTCGATCGCTCGATTATCGGTTCATCTCACCAGATGAGTTAAATGAGTCCTTGCTTGTCGTTTCTCCCGCGACAAACCTTGATACATTGAAGATTCGATGTGATCCTAAATTTGACTGGGTTTGCTCCAACTCACAGCACTTTACTGTAGTCAAAAATGCCGCCCGTTTGCGATCTGTAGTGCTCAAAGGAATCTGCTCCCGGCTATCTCCTCCTTTGGTCAATCTCACCCACCTCGAAATACATGGATTCTCACCCACATTTCCGGAGTTTCGTACCTTATTCGACTCGAATCCAGCGCTCTCTACTCTGTGTCTCCCCCGATTTTTTTCAACGGAATGGTCGGACAGAATGCATCCCCCAGACCCCATCGATGCTTCCTCGTTGCGATCGTTTTCTGTCGGGTTAGGAATGCACTGGAGCCATGAAATCAGCATGCTGACGTTTCTGAGGATGGATAATCTCGAATACCTCGAGATTGCTGGGAGCTTGATAGGCCACATTACCAACCATTTCTCTTCTGCAAATGGTTTGTCGAGAGTACGAACGTTGCGTTTGCACAACTTCGTGATAGATGTCGTTCACGCTCCTGATGTTCCACTTTGGAGCTCGTTGAGCGCAGTGGCTCGTGTGGAACTGAGCGGTGTATCACGTTTCTCCGACCTTTTAGCAGCCGAGACTGGAGATAACGAGGTCTACTTTCCGAAATTGACCAACATTCTTTGTGACAATTACGAGTCGTTGCGGGAAATGGTCGAAATCATATGCTCGAGGAGTGCAGTGGGATTATCTCGTGTCGAGGTTCCATCTCACTTCGAGTTTTTTCTCCAGCAAGAGGTGGCGACTAAACTGAATGCAGCTAATATCGAGCTAGTCTTCGTCAACGACAAGGATGCAACAAAAACTTTAGTACATTATGACTCTGACTCTGACTCTGACTCTGAAGACGAAGACGAAGACCAAGAAGACAATCTTGATGAACTCTTTTGGAGTGATGACGATGATGATAACTACGACGACTACGATGACTATGATGACTACGATGACTTGGGAGGGATCTGACTCCAACGAATGAGATGAACAGTGAGATGAAAATCTGATTGCATTTTGTTACTACTATATTCTATTACGAGTGCCTACAGAGATCCAGATGAAACTACATCAACAAGGGAATGCGTTTTGCCTAATGTCCGCTCGAAGAACTCTACAGCTTTTGCATCAAGCATTACGCGAGACCATTTCAGCATCTCATAAACGTTAACGTCTTTGCTAGTAGTTAATCCTGTAAGCGGTATGTTTCGGATCGCTCTCTGAAGCATGATCGGCACTTCCTCCTCCCCAGTGATGAAAAGGGTGTTCTTGAGGCCCAAAGAATCTATCTTGTGTGACAAATGTCTTGTTTTTCCACTGGGCCAGTTCATGGTCTTCATCACCCCGAGATTATGCTCCAGCACTTTAGAACTCAATGCAACACGCATACCCATTTGAATGACCTTCCTTGGCAGCTTTGTGCTGAAATCGCGGGGTTTGGGACCGAACGCCACCCCTCCGCCTCTCAACATTGGACTTTGAGCATCACCAAGACGTGCCCTACCAGAACCTTTCTGAGGTCTGATCTTCCTGCCTGAACCCCGAACTTCCCCGCGAGTCTTGGTGTTAGCTGAGCCTTGTCGTAGAGAGTCGCGATAGTGATTGACACAAAGATGAAGAATATCACGGCGGATGGGATGATGAAAGACCGTGGGGTTTAAAGCGACTAGCCGGTTACGTGTCGGCTCGTGAGGTCGATGCAACGAAGCAGTGAGACCGACATAGACGAACTCAGCAGGAGGAGCTACGTATGAAGCGTAAGGGAATGAATACCCTAGTGGGGACGGACGTACCATTTGGTGAAGGTGCAGCAGGTAAAAGAGCTGCTCCTTCTGGCGGCGCTGCCTTCGATATTGACGAAGGCCCGAAGCGATGGACGCGTCCTGTAGTTGCTGGTCGCTTTAGAGATTGAAGGTTGGGTATCTAAGAAGTGAGACGTTGGTTATATGATTAAGACTATCACAACAGACCCAGACGTACAGTGGACTTTAGCATGAAGGTGAGAGGCAGAATCCGAATCCAGGCCGCTTAGTCATATCCGAAGTTCCGAAGCTCACGTGAGAGCGCAGCTTACTAATCTTCGATACCTGTACAGTTGTTCACACGGAAAGCTGGCGGTAAACTAACTTCCACACTGGGCGATTGAGGCGACTTCAAGACTAGGTGAGTTGGCGGCATCGTCTCCTATATCAGCTCTTAATTGTCTCGTTACATAGACACATCGTCCCCTCGACCTCTTGTATCACCATGGTATCCACAAAGGCCGTTCAAACATTCGGCAAAAAGAAGGTTAATCATTGCATTTTATCGACATCTTTCCTTGGCTGACGGGTCTGACAGACTGCTACCGCTGTGGCTCACGCAAAAGAAGGTCGTGGACTTATCAGAATCAATGGCTCGCCCATCAACCTCCTCCAACCTGAAATCATGCGCCTGAAGGTTTACGAGCCAGTCCTTGTTGCAGGAGAGGAGAACTTTGCACCCATGGATATCCGCGTGCGCGTCAAGGGAGGAGGACATACCTCTCAGGTTTACGCTATCCGACAGGCTATCGCTAAGGCTTTGGTTGCATATCATGCCAAATTCTCCGATGCGTACAGTGCGATGGAGCTGAAAAAGAAGTTAGTCGCATACGACAGAACACTTTTGATTGCGGACCCCAGGCGGATGGAGCCCAAGAAGTTCGGAGGTGCTGGTGCCCGTGCTCGCAGACAAAAAAGGTACCGTTGCCTTCGTCTATCACTGGCTCCAATACTTAATCATCTTCGCTCTCAGTTACCGTTAGACGGCCCTCGTTGTACCTATATCATGTTTATCGCCATGTCTACATCATATTTGCTTCCCTCATGCCATGGTATTATGACAATCTCTATGAGCCATCCAATAATTCGTTGAGTAATGGCGCTCAGAGAGGCGTCTTTTGGTCTGATTTGTACGCTGCAATGTGTGCGCACGGCGTCTTTTGTAGGTCGCGTTGGTTGGCAATGCACCCCTTGACTTGTTACTTAGCCTATGTAGCTTAGCCCTTCGTCTGAAATTTTGAATGAATCCAGAAACAAGTGCCACGTGCTGCTTTACTTACGGTGTTTTGAAGTTGCATGGCAACTCCTTCACTAACACTTCTGAGCGCTACAAAGCTATCTTGGGTTTAGTTTCTTTGATCACAGACGAATGGACGCGTCTGTCGCCGGGGAGCCCGTTTTGAACATATTTGTTGATTCATCTGGTTTACCTCTGCGGATCTTTGTTGAAGATCCGCCACTTGGACCGACTTTGGTCAACCAATTGAAGGTGAGTGCTTACCATGCACAAGTCCCTGGTCATGCAGTTTCATATCATTTTGTAGATTCATGGAGCAAGGATCACCCCCACAATTCAGAATGCACAGTACATCATTATAGAATCAAACTCTTCCTTCAGTGACCATCATTACGAAAGGAATCTTGCAGGGAAAATATTAGATTGTAGTTGGATTGGAAAATGTATTGGAGCACGTCGGATTTTACTTGAGGACGATGATTGGGGTGGGTGTGCGATTACCAACACTGCACAGGGCGACCCAGCTCCCTCTGACTCGTTCGTCGTTCTTAATTTGCATTGTGACCCGCCTCCTGACCGCGTTCATCTAGACAATACCTTCCTCCCAGACTTATGCGCCGCTCGGATCCTCGTTCAGTCCCTCTAGGCACTTCAGATATCCCTTCTACATTTCAATTCAATCCCACTGCAGGCGGCATTCCCTTTCTACCTCAATCGCATACTTCTTCGAACACACCTACTTCATCCCGCGGGAATACAGCAGAGCCTGCCTTTGTTGCTCGTCAACAGCAAGATGGTCAACCACCGCACCCTCATACACCACAAATTACCCCCAGTCCCAGCTTCCAGACACCCTCCTTCATGCAAACCGGTGCTATGATGCCCTCAGCCTTTTCTTCGAACCCACATTTATTGCAAATGGTCCCTAATCAGTTTCAAGATCAAAACTTCTTCATGGCACTTGCGGATGTTTATAGAGCCAACATGATGAATCTTGCTGCTCTCTCACAATTCCATCAACCACAACAACCATCATATTCATTTCCAGAGGCTCTACCTGATACTACATCGGCACCAGCACAAGCACCGGCGTCTAGTAAAGCGAAACCTATGGAATCACACAGTGGGTCGTCTATGGCTTCTTCGAGTCTTCCATCGAAAGAATCGTCACGGAATGACAAAGGCAAACAGAAGGCTTCGCCAACCCCAAGCAGTTCTTCTACCAAATCCTTTTCAGAGCCACAAACACCCATATTCACTCGCAATGGGAAGAGTGTCATGTTTTTTGTCCAAATAGACCTCAGTCAAAGACATGATCTTGTGAATCAAATTAAGGTGAGAAACTATTGTTCAAAAATTTTTGGTGATGACCAACTCCTTCAGAAAAACGGCGGTGCTATTTCGAATGAGCTGGACAAAGCAGACTATGCTATACTTTCTTCGAGGTCAAAAACCTTTGCCACTCTGTTCCGTACATCCACAGTTTCAGGGACGCCTGCAGTCATTTCTTCCTTTGTACCTGACTGTGTTAGGAAAGGAAGGGTATTGTCCCATGATCCAAAGTACCTGGTAGAAGCGCCTAGAAGACAGGGCCGACCACCGTCGGATGGTGTCGGATCCTCGAAAAACTTGAAAGCAGATGATGTGCGCAAGGGAAAGGCGTTGGATGATGATATTAGGCCTTCGAAAAAACAGAAAGTAGAGGTCGCACGTAAGGAAAAGGTGTTACAGGATACTCCGTATGCAAAGAAAAAGCTAAAAGCAGAGGCTGAACCAAGAGGAACAGCATCGCAGGACATTCCATCGACCAAGCAGTCAAAGGCAGAAGCCGAGCGTGTTACATCTAGCAATGAACGGGAACAGGTTAAGAAACGAGAGGTCTCTGCCGTCGATAACATTCTGAAATCCAAACAACGGATTCCTTCTCCTCCTCCTCCTCCAGACAATACCAGAGTATTTTCGAATAATGGAGGCTATGCATACCCTCCTTTGGAGCGCGAATATGTCGAGACTTATGTCAAAGTCTTGTTCGAGCGGGATCATCTAATCAGCAACGCTAAAATTGCCCAAAAACTTTACCAAAAGGTACGTACATAATCAAAAAGATTGCTTCTCTACCATTAAATTTGGGGATAGATGCCTCATCATACTGCGAAATCCTGGAATACAACGGTGGCCGGACAGCTGCGCGAAGTTATCGACAAAGCCCGTAAACATGCTGGAATAGCCTACAGAAAGAATGCATACAACGAGAAACTCGGTCTGCAGCAACCAAGCACCGAGGACGGGGATAAACCAGAGAAACGCCAGAAATTGTCGGAAAGTGACTCCAAGGACCGAGATATCGAGTTCATTGCACAGTTCTTCGCGGAGGGAGAAGCAAATGATGTGGATGATCGGGACGACAATCGTGCGGCACTATGGGAGCGTCTGCATGGAAGGGTGGGTGCTATTCTGCTTTGGGATTCAAAGACTGATCTCTCTCCAGGCGAAGTGGAGGACAGCTAGCTCATGGGAGGAATTCTATGAAGAGAACCATTTGGAAGTTAAGCGTCATTTTGGCGAAATCACAGGTCAAGAAACGGAGTAGTCAAAAGCAAGGGCGTTAGGACAATTGGTCGCACATTTCCAATATTGATGTACTAAACTCAGCACGTCCGTACAATAGTTTATTATGATTGAGAAGGTGATTTCAAGTCTAACGGTTTCTTGAAAAACTTGCTACGTTGGTCATCCGACAACACTGATTCCGTCCCGGTGAATGCTCCTGCCTTGTCAAAGATCCCCACAGTGGTCCCAAGGAATGCACAACCTCCTAAAGCTATTGGTAGTGAACGAGCTAAGCACATCATCAGATTTATTGAATTAGTCCAAAATCACGGAGCGCACCTCGTATCCCAGCTAAGAAACCTGCTGCACAACCGGCCGCTGCACCATTATAAAAGTCGTTCTTCTGACGTTGATTTGCAACTGTAGCCTCCGTGAATGCGAACGCAGCTCCCATCGCAGCTACGAACAGTTTCTTACTTTGGTTTTGAGTTGGACCAGGTTCACTTACCGAAAAAGGTTATTGTAGATCCTGTCCGTGTAAATACACCTAAAGCCCCAGAAGAGTGTTGTCCAAGAGCGTTCTGGAGGGTACTGGGATATGTGATTAATTGTGCTTCGGCCTTGGGGAGGGAGTTTTATGGTCTACCTGTAGACAAGTCCTAGAGCACCTGTAGGGGATTTTCGTTCAGAGGCTTTGAGTATGTTATTGTGAGCAATACGTACCGGCCTGAAGGCCAAGCATTGAAGCATTCTTCAATGCTGATTTTGGCTCAAAGTCATCGGGCATGGCCGCTGAGAAAGAGAGATGTACGTTCTCACGAGATGAGTGGCGTCACGGACTCAACATCCAATAATCAACATAATCAATGACTGAGCTTCTAATCCATTGCAAATTTACAAGATGTCGCAAGCCGCTCAACCTTGGTATGAAGATCTTCAACAGCCTCACCCTTTCATCTTTCGCACAAGGATAGGACTGGTGCGTTCGGTTAGACGTAAATTGGTTATGAGTGCTCAACCACCAAAAGCGCGCAAGGATTCGCTGCATAGTACCATTCCCCGAGCTGTGGTCAAATTGTTCTGCCATGACTACCGTTTGGAGTAATACGATGCTGTTCGATCCAGAGCTTGCTCAACGCTTGGACTCCCTCACGCTCGACCAAACAAAATGGAAAAAAATGATTGATCACTTCGAAGAAACTCTTGTCGTTGCTGAAGAACAAACATTGTACATTATCTGGCCATCTGGGTCTGCACGTCCTATCCAGATAGAGCTTGATAAACTTTCAAAAACTAAGGTTGTCCCAACCGACAAGGTTAATGTCGCTTGGGCTCTGAGTCCAGATAAGCCATATGAGCCTTTCGTTTTATTTTCGTTCAGCAAGCTGGTCTACATCTTCAATGTACACACAAAAGTGATTGTGGGATGTCTCCGGGGTCATGGAGGAGCAAGTTTTGATCCATCCGTTTCTTCGACTTCAGGCTGATCACTAATGTAGGAAATCACGTCGATAGCGGTCCATCCACGCGCTGCTCACATTTTCTGTACGACTTCGCGAGACTTTACCTCTAGGTTGTACGATCTTACTCGTAAACCCCAGCTCAAACCGAACAACCCTCCCTGGCCACCGTCACTTAAACCAAGTCTTGCAGGACCCGCACATGGCCTGGACATGTCTTTTGAAGAGGGGAATGGAATAGGACGCTGTGTCCTAATCCTCATGGGAGGCCGCTCTGGAGGCCATCAAGCGGAAGTTTTTGGCGCGGTAATTGAATATGCCACAAGTATTCCACCGAAACGAGCTGACCAGTCCTCAAGGCTTTTCACGACTCCTACCCAATTATAGCAACATGTGGTGTAGGTTTGACTCCTCCTCCGAAATTTTAAGAATTCATTGCCTTTTCCAGATGGATCGCACAATCAAAATCTGGCACATTTCCTACTTCTCGGATCGTTCTGAACAAAAACTACTTAGGGAAGATAAACCACTGTTCAGTAGTAGTATGATACACAAAGCAAGAGTTCTTTCTGTCAACTGGTAAGTTGGACTGCGTCGTTATCTGCTAGAATTCCTGATGATTCTCCAACATAGGTTAACTAGTGATGTTCTTCTCACTCATAGTGCCCCTGCAAGGATGCTTGTGATAGCCAACCCTCCAGCATCTACTGAAGGTCAAGGAAGCACCCAGTCTTCAGACTCATCCTCTAGGCAGTATGGTCAGGATGAGCCTGGTTCTCTTACAGTATGGAAATGGTTGTCCATCAAAAGATTCTTTCCTCTGGGATGGGACAAAGCGGCTTCTCGACAACAGGTACTACGCGGATTTGGCAGTGACTACCAAGAATCAGGTATATTTGGCTCCAACGATAACATCCGAGATTACTTATGAAATTCTAGCGTCATTCAGGATACTCTCCAGCTACTTCTTCCCTGCACAGACAAGCCAATATATAACACCAACGTTCTATTTGAGTCGAGGAAGCGAAGTACCTTTTGTTGTTTACTCATATCCGAATACTCGGCATCTCAGTATCGTGAACATTAAATTATTCGAATCACTTTTACCTTCTCCCTCTCCGCCGGACGAGGGTAACAAATCAATTTATCCGGTTCGAAACAGACAAATACAAGGTTGGGAGATTGCTCTTGGCTCTACGTCTCATACCGACGAGACATTGGAGACTGGTATCATGATTTCAGGCGGGAGAATGATAGTTGCCGGAGGCTCCAAAGGCTCTTTATGGGTTTTAACCGTCAGATCCTTATGAAAATTGTTCGTGTCTATTTGATTAGGAACTACTATGAAGCTATACCGAAGTATGGTGTATATACTTACACGTCAATCAAGCTCGCCCAGTCAGCTGTGCTTTTTTCCTTCTTACGCTCGGTCCGCCACGGTTCAATAAATGTTCACCCTTGCCACTTATATGAATACTCAAATCTTATATTAATCTTTAATCCCACTATCAACCAGCACTAGTGCAAGCTTTTTCTCCCCCAGACATGGCTCTGGTACAAGACAGAGTGGTTGTAATTACTGGCGCGTCTCAATTCGACTATTCTAGTGAGGTGTGCTGACAGTCATACGGATGCTGTCGTAGGCGCGTCTCGAGGAATCGGTCGATCCTGGTGTGTTCGCTTCGTTCAAAAGCCATGCATTGAGATGAATTACATTATGAAAATCTAGTGCTCAAGAGTTCGCAAAACACGGAGCTACCGGATTCTTGCTGCATTACTATGGTGATGCAGCTACCGAAGCCGAGATCCAATCCTTGAAGCAAGAACTTATCGATGGGGGCAGCCACCGCAAAGTTGAAGTAGTTCCTGGAGACATCGCAGATCCAGAGACTTCTAGTAAAGTGGATATAACTCTCAGCCAGAAAGATGCGGCGCGAAATGTTGACTTTGGAACTATTAGATTGTTTCTAAGGCTGTTGATGCCTTTGGAAGGATCGATGTACTTGTCTCTAATGCAGGTCGGTAGCAGACGCCGCAATCTTCAGTCACATCTGTGATTTAGCCAAATGACATTCCCATCATTTACCAGGCATTTGTCCGTTCGCGGAGTTTTTGACGATGCCACACGCTACTTGGGAACGAACGAGACAAGTCTGATTTGTTTACTTCCCGCACTCAAGGGGTCTTCCTCATTCAATCATTGTGTAAAGGTCAATTTGGATGGCTCCTTCTATGTCACACAAGGCATGTACTTTCTTTTTTGCTGAAAGCTGAGTCCCCTAATAAGATTTATCAGCGGTTGCAAATCAGATGAAGGTACAGAGCCCTCAAGGAGGCGCGATCATTGGTGTCTCTTCTATTTCTGCTCTAGTTGGCGGAGAGTTCCAAGTGTAAGATTTTAGCAGAAGCCTTTATTGGACACATAAAATAATGACCTTCAACAGTCATTATACTCCTACGAAGGGTACGGTGCCCATCTATTTCTATCTGACCCAGTCCGAAGATGTTGAAGTATATCGTCACAGCCGGTATCCTTTCTTTGATGCAAAGTTGTGCGGTCGCTCTAGGGAAATACGGAATCCGGGCGAACGCCGTTCTTCCAGGGACTATCGCGACAGATATCAACAAAGAAGACCTCTCTGACACAGTCAAGAGAGATGGTATGATTAAGAGGACGTGTCTAGGTAGACTTGGACAGCCTGATGATATCGCTGGACCTGTTGTTTTCCTTGCTAGGTGTGTCCACGTTCGAGGTAACATTTGATGGAAGATTAATCCTTCCCCAGCGATCTTGCCAAATACATTACTGGGAGCTCGTTGTTGGTAGATGGTGGTCTTTTCGTGAACTTGCAATGAATATTTGATCTGAATTTACAACCATGTGTTTTGAATACATTGGTGCTACTACTTGATCATAGGACCTAAAGCCTGGCCGTTTATAACGACAGGATCAGCAGACATCAAGACTGTCATCCAACGGCACCACTTCGTTGACGAAGGATTTCTCCAGAGGTGCATTCCACCTTTTATGACGACAGAATCACCAATTTGAGTCAAGGCGGTTTCGCTTCCATCTTCCATGACAAGGACGAGTTCCCCGGCCACTACAGGTCAGATATAGAAATCTTTGAGGGGACATGAACAAGTTCACACACGAAGAAAGTTGCAGTCGAGGGAAGACGTCCGATGCTGCCATCGAATGATGTGGTTAGTGAAAATGCAGATAAGAGATTGCGATAATACATTTGGTGTGATAGTGCCAGGTGCAAGTTCCGTGATTTGTACGTTTGCACCGTTCGCTGGTACCAAACCCTCTATCTGCCTTTTCGCCCCGTCGTCCCTGTTAAGATTCGAAGCGGGTTGAGAATAATCAATCTACGACGTGACGCACGAAAGGTGGTTGTCTCCAGTAGGAAGCCCGTCTGTGATCTTCCAGATAGGTGCGATACTGATTCCTGGAGCAATGGGGGTTGTCTAAACAACTTGAGTATTATCGCATGCTTGAGAATGCAATAGGCTCACTTCGGAAATGACCTGATCGTCGCTTTCGATATTGCTGATGCCTTTGGAGTCATGCGAAGTGACGATTCGTCGCAGGAGGGGTAGATCACTAGACGACATGTTGGAAGGAAAACAAACTTTTAAGCCAGCACAACGGCCTGGCAAGTGATGATCACATGTATAATATTATCGCAGCTAGTGTCGTATGAATACATGGGATAGATAAAACATAAATTTCTCGCGCGAAGCACAAGCCTATTCAAGGAGCAGTGTCTGTGTGGTTTGGGGCATCAGTGTTCGACCAGTTTATGTCTATGGTAATGGAAGCACGTACAATAGTGGTATTCGTCAATCAAAGGTATCCAGTCTTGAATCAAGGTTCCAAACAACCCTAAGATTGGAGTAGTAGAGAGGTTTCCAGCGAGGGATGTTATTTTGGGTCTGCGGTTCAAAAGTTAGGACGAGTAGAATAAAATGATGGCATATAATTGCGAACCGAGTATAAGACTCCCATATGGTACCGCGGAAGAGATACCAGAGTATATCCCGATCTCTTTTTGCATACTCGGAACGCTCGAGGCTAGCGGAAGGCGGTACATTCCGACGCAAGCTTCGCGAAACGAATTCCATGGCCAGAACAGTGATGAGAGGGCGATTAGACTTGCGGTCAGAGAATAACATCGTGGCTACAGAGGAGTATTTTAGCAATCATTAATTAAACCTCGACAGGAAATACCGGTTACCGTAGACTAAGGGACGTAGTATGTATATAACTTCAGATATCCATTCCTGCGGAGATGAGAAGGATCGCACAAGCGATAATGGGGGTTTCACGGAAATGGTTGTTAGGGCTTTCGGAAGAAGGTATTCTTGAATGGATACATCCGAACGAGGAGGGGGCGGGACAGCCGTCGTCGAGTGTTGCGGTAAAGGAATGCGGTTGTTTTTGAGGTGTTCTGGGGTATCAGGCAAGGAGGATGGTAGTGAAGAAGAGGCAAGTGTAGGAGAGCTTTCAATGGAAGGAGGTAATGTGGTAGGATCTATATCGCGCTCCGGGATAGGCGGGGATATAATGGGTCTCCGGGTTATGCGTAGAAGCATGAGACGAAGAATTGCCCTAAACTTCCCTATTCATATTGTTCGAAACAAGAAAGCTGGAGGTAAGATTTACGTACTTGATTATTTCCAGGATTATGATGCCTCTGTATCTATTCTTCGCTGACACTTTTCGTCGAAGGCCCATCTCGATAAACAGCTCGGTGAAACGAATTGTTTCGAGCAGACGTGCTGCCCATTTATAACGCGAATTCTTGTCTGCCCAGGCTCTGGTGAACCGCGTATGTAACGAGAATGGTATAAGAGGTCGGTATTTGGAATCAGACTGCACTATCCGCGCAAGCAAGGTGTCATGATACATGCTCATCATGTTCAAAGAGGCAGACACTGGATATCGAGTAAACATGACAATGCACATAATTTTTACGCCTGTAATCTCACTTACAAGCCTCAGACGCCAGTTCGGCATCTTTGAAACGACCAGGAAGGAGCCAAGTTAACGTTCTCAGTGAAGATTCCAAGGTCGATATAGTAGAAACATTCTTGAGAAGAAAGCACTCGTAATGCGCCAACGAGGCGGTCATGGAGTAAGAGTAAGAGAGAGTGAAGAATTATAACGCGGGGTTACAACGTGATTTTCGGTAATTGAAGCCGCTTGGCCGAAGCAGCAACTCAACGCTGTTTTTCGAGATATGACATTCAAATTTCAACGTCTACAAGCTCTGCGAGATTCATCAACATTGCTGCGCTGAGACAAGATATAATGATTTCGTACTAGTTGAAGTATTATACGCATGTAATTCGTATACATATGTGGAGGTTGGGAGACCTGGGAGGCCTGGGACGTTGTGCCAGGTTGTGCCTCGTGAAGCAGATGAATTCCGACATTCACGATGATCTGAACAACTTTACATTTTCAAACACGAGGTGCTCGGCTCGAAAGTCATATAACAATCATCCATCCGTTCAGATTGTTCTCATTTTTCCATGCTATTGACGGATCCCTATGCTTAGGAATAATAGACCCAACTCCTCTCTGGAATATCTCCGCCCCAGTCCAGTGAGAGGTCAGTTGGAACCCCAAGATCCCAAAACAACCAAAGGATGGCGATATCTTCAAACCACTGATACACTTGATGAATTGAAGGTCAGTTTACAACCTGAAAAAAATCGTGATGGCCTTCATAAGCCCATAGGTCCTCATCCCGCCTAATACGGCGTCAATGTACGAGCAGCTACTGAAACTGGAGACTCTGGAATTGGCCAAAAAGTCTGTGACTTGGGACCGTCTCTTAGAAATCCGGCACTTGAAGGATCGAATGATACGCAAATGCCAGAAACTGTCCAAGGCTCCTCCAGCTAGACGGATTGGTCATGGAGACCCGTTTACCTTCCAGACTCTCGTTGCTCCCGTCGATTTTCGACTCAAAGAGATGGAAAAATGGTTTCGACAACAACAGACTCGAATCTCCTCAGTGGGCACCCAACGACCGACTGGTCACGCACACAAAGCCAATACGCGGAACTCGTATTGTTGTGCACGTTGTGCATCCAATCCACAATATCGACATCATTCAAAGTCCAAACTGTCATCGTTTGACAATGTGACACCCATACCTGCTTTCACGGAGGAACCAGAGCCCATGATTCCTAGTCCGTCGCCTACGCCTCCAAAGGCTATTTCCCCGGAGCCTCTTCCTCATCTTCTTAGGAGCAGCATGGCGATGGCGCTGATGAATCAGAATTACACGACAACGACAGTTACAACAACTCTACAGGGGGAGACTGCTACAAGGCCTGAAGGCACCGTTTCAAAAATCGAGAGCACGTCCCACAAACTGCGCCATCAGAGGAGCTGTATCAAACGGTCTAATACGGGGGATTCAGTGAAGACCGTGTCGTGGGCGGATGATCGAGACTTGATGGAACGGGTAGGAAAGTTTACGAACGCGACTAAAGAGGCCCAGGAGATAGGCACGTCAATTTACACATTCCTTGATCGTAGTCGGACACGCGTCTGATATCGTTGACCTCTCGTAGACGATGAATGGGAGGACATACGGCAAGCGTACGTCAACCACATGGATCACCTCGAGTCCCTCGAGGAGCAGGTTCAGAACAGCCTGCAGCGGCTACGGATCGAAAGTGAAACCCTGCAACAGGTATGCGCTAATATAGGCCAGCACAAGGAGAGTTTACGGGAGGTAGTCGGTCGATTTGGACAGAAACAATCAGATTATCGAGCTAAAGGTTCGTCGTTATAGAGGTTCTATGACGTGAACTGAACGTTGTATTGTAGTGCAAGAAGTTTTGAGTGAAGCTGATGGGCTTCTCTCGTTGTACGGCACGAGGGAACCTCAGGAAAATCGGAATAAGTTCATGCCTATTATTGATGAAGATTCGCGAGAAGAACCTGTGATAGAATAAGTAAAGGAAATTGTTTCGATTATCAACCAATCGAGACTTCGTACAAACAGCAGTTAGAGTCATAATATGTATGGAGCAAGAGACACCAATTTGCCTGCTGGAGCGAAGCTTTAACCTAAAGCCTTGCCTTTTAGTTTCTTCGCATTGAGCCACCACCGTCGAACTACTCCTAGGTACACCGTAAGTACGACGCACTCTACCGAAACGACGATACCAAAGACATGAAAGGAATCAGGGCTGGCAGGTACATTTACATTTTGTGAAAACATGCCTGTGATAAAGAACATCGGTATTCCGAGAAATCGATAACGCTAGACACGCACCAATGACTGTCTGGAGACACAAAACCGCCATACTGACAGTTGTGAGATATACCAAGGCTTTGTCAGCTCCAGACTTTGTCAATGAAACATGTGTTCGTAGCTGTTGAAGATATGTTGGGTGTGACTGGCCCAACATACGTTCATAATGGGCAAGTGAATGTTGGAGACTGAGAATGTGATCTGCGGAAAATATAGGTTAGGAGCGATATCTCCAGAACAGTTATGTTCGGTTACCTTGAACATCACCCATGTACATAGCAACCTCAGCTTCATCATTGTTGACTGAAATACCGTTCCCCGATCCAGTAAGCAGCCGCTTCCTGATTTGTGCGACAACTTCTGACTTGGCCGCGAGAAGGCGAGTCAACGACGTGACCAGTCTGCGGATCCTAGCCATACGCCGAAGGGTGATCATCGTAGAGCTTGGTATAGACCTTTCGTTGGAGGGAGAAGGTTGCCAAAGGGAACGTGTGTATCGCAGAAAACGTCGGTAAAGCAATGGGAGAGGAGGTCGAGAAAGGGCGAAATGCGTACGGGTGCCAGAAAAGGTACCTTCGAGTTTCAGCAGATTCTTTTCGTTGAGAGCAGGTAGAGCCTCCTTTGCCAGGGCGACCTTTTCTGGAAGGACAGATTCTGATCTTGCTGGAACATCCGAGACCGTTGTAGTAGTACCTGAAGGGTAGACCAGCTGTTCCATGGCCATGACTTCCTTCTCTATCTCGTCCGAAAAAGGAAAGAAGGAGTCTACAATTGAATCCAGTAAGCTATGTGCGATCCAAGCTGGAGACGATGAGCGTATGTATAAGCCATCGAATCACTCAAGCTTACCTGAAGACATATTTATGGTCTTCTCGAGAGATATTATACGGTTCCGCACTCGGTCAATATGTTCTAACACTGCTCAACAAAATATTTCATTGAGATTGGGAGAGGGTACCTACCAGAGGCGTCCGTGAAATGAAACTGTGACGAAACAGTCAGCGGAAGTATATCGGTCCTAATTCGCAACTTACTGAGCACACGCCTTCGTTAAAAACGACCAGATAGACATTCGACTCCAGAAACGGCCCCTCATCTCCTCCGGTGTCGGTGCCAAAGTCAATATGACGCCCAATCTTTGTTCCGATAGTACGACTCTCAATCGCTCGAAATGATATGAAGTAATATCCAAGTTTCGGAAAACGTTCCAACTTCTCGCGAGGGTCTTGCTGTAGAATGTCCTCAAGTGTCAAAGGATGAAGATGTAGAAGCTAAGACGCATTGAGTGAAAATGACACAGGACCAACAAGTTAAAGACTCACCTTGCCTATGGCACGCATATCTTCCGAAGTTGGTGAAGCCACATCTAAGAACCAGGGATTGTAAGCATGAACGAATTTCTCGGTTTCGGGCAAAACCTCGATTGCATCCCTGGCTTTGCCCTTCTTCGATTTCCGGAGAGCAGCAAGATCTGTGAACGATGCCGCACGGCTAGGTGCCTTCAAGTTCTCTGGGAGCATGAGATGTTGGTGAGTATCCGCAGTAATCCCCGGAGAATTACGAGAGGGAGTGAGGTCTTTTCGATTACGTCTGGTCTTTGTGGTTTTCTTCAAAGCGGCGTCGAGTTGACTGAGAACAGAATCCAGTGAGGAAGTCAACAGCACTCTTTGTGGGTAATCATCAACGCCCCCCGGTCTTTGATGGAGTGTTTCACCAGCGGATCTCAATGCAGGAGCAAGATACAGCGAGAATTGTCGGGGAACTATACGGGATTCCTCCCGAGCTTTGATGAGAGATATGCGTGCCGTGAAATCCTTTTCTGATTGCTGATGTTTGAGATCGAGGGTGCTTGCACGACGCTTACGCCTTCTGGAAAGCTGTGAACGAGTCACAGTTGCAAGAGAGGGATGAGATGATGAAGATGATGTAGAGGATGAGTTTCCCCTCCACCCACTAATGGCTTGCTCCAAAGTTGATACTAGATTGGTGAATGCTCCGAGCCTTCCATTGAAAAGAGACCAAGAAGAGGAGGAAGAGGAAGAAGAAGATTCGTCCTCAGAATCTGGCGAGTACGAATGGCGCGAATGAGGATGGGAACCGCGGTAAATGTCATCCGACTCTGTTTCTGGAATATTGTTTCCAATGGTATCATGAATTTGTGAGGGGGTATCTCTGCCGTCTTGGAAAGAAGGCAACGGTTTCACAGGTGGTCGTTCAGGAGAATGCTGCATGTTCAACGTTCAACTTTTAGCTCATGAGGATCATGACGAAGTTGCGTTGGAGCTAAGCGCTCATGAGCGGTGATTAATTAACGTTTAACATTTGAACAAAACTACTCCAATTTCCGTCTCTTCTCCCTATTTCGATCATAACCATCATCGAGAGAGCGCTTAGAAGACACGCCCTGCGCAAAACCATCCTTCTCGAACGGTCTAGTTTTCTTTTCCTTTTGCTCAATTTTCTTTCGCTTCTTCTCGATGACCTTCTTCACAGCTCTTTGACCTCCTTGTTCGGCGATGGAATCATACCTTGCCCTCACCAACAACTCTCTCTTTTCGTCTTTTGGAACGACGTAGTCAGTTAGAGACACCCAGATGAAGATGACTTCAACTTACTTTTCTTCATATACCATTCACCTTTACCAGATTCCTGTTTCTTCCGTTCTTCTCTCCTCGCCGCGCGAAGTGCTTCATGTTCAACTGCCTCTCGACGATCTTTGTTTACTGTACTTTCTGCTTTTTTCAACGCTAGTTCCAAGCGTTCGATTTCCACTTCACGTTCATGTCTTGTATCCCGCGGAGACGAAACAAGCAATCTCCGAGCTCTTTTGAGGTTCTCCCGTAGAGTAGAAAGTTCAGTCTTGTGAGATTCATTCAAAAAGTGGTAATTATCGTTAAATTTTTGTGAAGAAAATTCCCCTGTCATGGGCAGAAATCGAGGATCTCTCATTTGCTAGAAAAGGATCAAAGAGATGCCTATCCATGTAAGCAGGAGTATTAAACGTACTGGAGTCTGGGCATTCACAACAGTCCTTCGTCTAGTTACGGGCTTCTTGGAAGTTATTTCCATCGGACTGTTGGTAAGATTAGCACATATCGCAATATACAGAAGGGAAGAAGCTCTACGCATGCTTGTCCTTTCGCTTGTTGATGTCTGTCCTTGGTTTGGTACCCCATTCTGGCTTGGAAGCAGCATTCTCTTCGTTAGAGTCTTCGGATGATTCCCTTTCGATGTCAGAGGCATCAGATATATCTTTGACCTTGAGAATTTTCTGCGCGCGCCGCAGGGCGCCCATAGGAAGACTGGATAGATCTGGTGAATGAAATTTACTCATGAATACGAAAACCATAACTCGACAGCCAGGTACCAGTTTCAAGCGAGATCTACAAGTCTTTCAATGGTTGGAAAAACATACAAACAGCAGCAGCATCCACCATACCAGGTTATTCTTCGGTGCCTGAGAATGCTCGGTTGCAGTAGCGTCTTCATCCAAAATATCCTCATCGACCCACTGAGCAACTCTGGGAGCATCATAGTCATCTTCATCTTCATCTTCGTCGGGTTCGCTGGACGTTTCGTTCATCCAGCGATCTTTTTGCTCCTCTTCCGTTTGACGACGGCTGCGTCCTTCATTTCCCTTTCTTATGGTAGATATAAATGGTCGAATAGGCATAATAGCGATGATTGGAATGTAAAAGGCTGCAGGCGCTAATTTTCATCGCACACTTGACCGTGAACGACTTGCACGGTACACCTCCTGCTCATTAACTTGATAAAGTCCAGAGACTACTTATCTATCATTTCTTTCAATATTCTCTCACTTTGATATCGCATCAATGGCTGCCAATGATCCTTGGCTAGATTTCGAGGTTCGTCCAACTTCCACTCACCTTACCTTCTACTATAACACCCTTCCTCGTACAGATTGTCCGCCATAATGTGAAGCATAACACTGTCGATAGATTGAAGCAAATTCTGGGAGGGTTCAATGACGAATGTGGAACCTCTTTCTCAAAGTCGGGGAAAAAGCAGGAATTGATTGACAGAATTGTACTTGCTATCGATAGCTGGAAGCAAGCAAACAGTCTGGATAAATGGACGAAGGGTAAATTAGTTATGTATCAGGTTCGGAACTCTGGAACGTGAGTCGTGGATTTGTTACGATTCTATTTCAGGCCGAAAACTTCCCTTTGTCTTGCTCTTCGGAGTCACGCTGCAAATTAATACTATCACATTTCTAACATCTTGAACCACAGGTACGCTCCTGTGCGGCCATCCACTCTTCCTACAACCTCGATGGCGTCCAACTCCTACGCATCATCATCTTCAATTGGCAAAATGGCAGGGTACAGCATTCCTGGTGTCGGTCTGAGTTCGAACAATTTAAATAAGCCATACCCTTCCAGCAAAGTTCCTCTCCCTCTGGGTTCTTCAGGATCTCCTTCTACTTACAGACCATCGAACCCCTCCCACAATTCTAAACCGGGTTCGTCTTCAAGTACTTTGATCTTTCAAAGTAAGACGCTCATTGTTTTCCAGAATTACGATTCAAAGACTCTCCTTTCTTCCGAGTGCACGAAACAATTACATCTGTTATTGAGTGTCCTGGTATGCTTTCCAGAATTCCACAAGCAAGTTCTTTCCTCATACTCTATTTTCAGAGTCCCAGAGCGCTGGAGATCGTAAGCAAGCGGTCGCTTCTTTCACTCTTAATCAAGATCAAATAAGCAGGTTAACAGCCGCCAAGTAGGTTTTCAGATCTTTGTTCTTGACCAACGATAACAGCTTGTTTCTTGGCCCAGCACTCGATATCGCATTCGGCTGTTCTGTACATCGTCCACCTTCTACTCCCCCGCATCCTTTCGCACGTTTCCCTCACAATGCCCGATTGAATTTCCTACCACATGTGAAGTTCGTGTAAATGGCAAAGCAATATCTGCTAACCTCAAAGGATTAAAGAAGAAGCCTGGCACTGCACCTCCTCCAGTGTTGGATGAGCTTGTGAATTACAATACTAGTCCTAATCGAGTGGAAATGATATACGTGAATAGCCAACAACCTGCGCAGCCGAAGGTTTGCTAAAATCCTTCACGCAGTATGCGATATTGACTCATTTTCTCCTGCAGAAATTTTACCTTGTAGTAAAGTTGGTCGAGTCTACATCGGTTGATACTCTTGTGGGAAATCTTAAACAGAATTGTTTTGAAAGTAGTGAAAAGATTCAAAAACGGAGTATGTCTTTTTATTCCTTCATTCCTGACCGTCATTTCCACTTTTTATACAGTGCAAGCTTCTACTTTTGAAGATGATGACATCGTTGCTGGGCCTCAGAAGATGTCCCTAAAATGTCCTGTATGTGTATGACATAATGAAGTAACCTTCTCTCCGACATTTTCTGGTTATAGTTAACGCTTGCTCGCATCAACACGCCTTGTCGTTCGTCGAAGTGTGTTCATGTCCAATGTTTCGATGCAACGTCATGGTTCAGCGTCAATGAACAAACCACGACGTGGTTATGTCCAGTGTGCGAGAGAACACTCGAGATCGACGACCTCATTATCGACGGGTAAGTGCACTTTCGCCTCATAATGTGCATACTCCCATCTTGCTCTTAGATTCGTTGAAAGCATTCTGAAAGAGTGTCCTGATAGTGTGGAAGACGTGATGGTTGAAGCAGATGGTGAATGGCACACGTCTGATAACACATACGGGTCTCCCAATTGGAAGATAAAACATCCTCCAAAGCGGTCGGACCCTCCCTCGCGGAAACCACCATCTTTACCAAAACCACCACTCACAAATGGGAATACTGCATCCTCAAGTACGGTTCCGAACGGTGTAGCCAAGAAATTCGATGTCGTGACGATCGAAGACTCAGATGACGAGGACGAAGGGAGAGTAAAACGGGAACTCTCACCTTCCTTCGGCAATATATCCTCTGGCTCTGGCTCTCAGCCATCTGTTCCCATGTCCCGCTCACAAATCGGGGACGTTATAGATCTGACCATAGATTCGGACGATGACGAATCCCCTCCTCCCCCTCCTAACGCTGGTAAACGTAAAGCGCCTGAAACCATTTCTCCCACCGAACCCATCTGGAAAAAGACAAAAACGAACGATTATTCTTCCCTGGACAATAGTTCATCCCGTGTCTTCAACGATGAATATTCCCGCATAGCCCAGCATAGCTCCCGGCCATCTGCCTCTACGGGGGCTTCTCCCAGCATACATCTATCTTCGTATAATCAGCCTTCTACTTCTGCCTCCTCCTCGCCTTCACTCCCCCCATTTCATGAGTCATTTCCGGGTAGACCTCCCTCTGCCAATGGTGCACCCCAGCTTCCGCCCATCAATGGTTATAGCTCCCGAGGATCGGGCAGTTTAACGTCTCGCTGGGTTCAATAGACTGTTTTATCTACGGTCTTCGATTGGTAAAATTAATTGATTATTGGCATAATTTCGTAGTTTCTGCACGTACTGTATACATACGAATACTTTACATACAATCCACGCCCCATTTGAGCTGTTGACGCGAGCACGTGACCTTTCGCGAACCTGAACAGCCACTCATACCGTTTTGTATTCAACCAGTATTGCAGATGTCTTCTCGATTACCACGGCTTCAAAACTCGTCGCCAAACCGAAATCAGGATTTGGCTCCTGGTTCCGTAATGCTTGGAACTTCCACACTTAAACGGAAAGCTATTCCAGAAGAGGATGAAGAATTGAATCAGCCCACGAGAAAGCGACCCCTACAGGCTTCTCGCACAGCGACGAATCTTAGCAAAAGCTCCTTGACTGCTCCAAAACATCTCACACAGCCTCGGGCCCCCAAACTAAGCACCAGTAAATCAACTAGCAGAATCATCAGAGGCACCAGTGCGCCGCCTCAAAGCACAGTGCCTAAACCCTTCTCTTCTCAGACTATTGCGACTCGACCTACGGGATCTGGACGCACAGGTCCCTCACGGACATCGAGTGATCAGCGTCTTGATGACCTTAACACCAGGATCACTTCTATGGAGGAGGCCAGGGCTGCCGACACTGCTAGGGTGGCTGCAGACATGGACGAGGAGCGTGCGAAGCGGATCGAGTTACAGGAGGAACAGCGCGCTCTTTCTCTCCAGCTTGTAGCCTCGCAGCAGCAAGAACTCAACCGTCGTGCCGAACTCAACATCATCAGCGACGAGTTGGAAAATTCCCGCAAGAAGCATGCGAGGGAGATCGCAGACCTAGAGTTTAGTTTACAGAAGAAGGATAGACTTCTCCGAGAGGCGAATGAGGATCTCAGGGCTTGTCGGAATGATCTCGAACAGGAGCGGGAAACAGTGTCCTCGCTCAAATCCGCCCTCAACGCACAGTCCAATGCACATCTCACTCTAACTGCGGAAAATCGGTCATTCCAAACACAATTCACCGCTTTGCAGGCTCAGTACGACGAAATTCTGCGGACGAATGCCAATCTCATTCTCGATCTCGAGGCAGAACGACAAGAGAAAATTGAAATGAGGAAGGAAGCCACGGAAAATGAAGCCGTGCGACGCAAATTGCACAACATGGTACAGGAATTGAAGGGAAACATTCGCGTGTTTTGTAGAGTTCGACCAGTTTTACCTTCCGATATTCCATCTAGTGGTTCCCAACCCGCTAACAGTCCGAACCCGTCCCCTAACGAGGAGCTTGAACTCATTCGCCAGGAGCTCAAGGCTGATATTTCCTTCCCCGATCGAAGAGACCACCGGGAAATCAATATCTGGTCCTCCAGTGAAAGTGCGACTGGCCAAGAGAGGAAGGAGAGTTATCAATTCATGTTTGACAAGGTTAATTGCAGTTTCTACTGCTCTATCGTAGACTCACTCGATCGTTGTATAGGTGTTCGAACCCGAATGCACTCAGGCAGAAGTTTTTGAGGATATTTCGATGCTTGCACAAAGCTGTGTGGATGGATACAATGTTTGCATTTTCGCATATGGCCAAACAGGTTCAGGCAAATCGTTTACAATGGAAGGCGGCGCGGTGCGTGTCGTCCTCATTCTCGGAGGGCTTATGCTGATCCCCTTTCTTAGTCTAATGCTACTAAAGGTATGATTCCACGAGCAGTAGACCAAGTTTTCCGCGTCGCGGAAGACCTCCGAAGCAAAGGCTGGGAGTATCAGATGGAAGGACAATTTCTTGAGATTGTATGTTCAAATCCACTATTTGCGGCTTACCCTTTGATTTTTTGCATCTAGTATAACGAGGCAATCAACGATCTTCTCGGAAAGCACGAGTTTGACAAGAAAAAGCATGAGATAAAGCACGATCCAAAGACTGGTTCAACGCGCGTCACTGACCTTACTGTTATCCCCCTGAGCTCCCCTACACAAGTACGAGCTCTTCTTTCATCTGCCCAATCGCGCAGAAGTGTTGCAGCTACGTTAATGAACGAGCGCTCTTCACGGTCGCACTCTGTGTTTACACTTCGAATCACCGGATCAAATGCAGCTACGGGTGAGAGCTGTGAAGGATGCTTGAATCTTGTAGACCTCGCAGGGAGTGAAAGGATCAATGTCAGCTTTGGGAATGGATTCGGAACTGCTGGCAGTAACGACAAGGAAAGGCTAAAGGAAACGCAAAGTATCAATCGAAGTCTTAGTGCGCTCGGAGATGTTATTGCTGCGCTCGGCGAGAAGAGCGAACGGGGCGACAAACATATACGTTGAGTATCTCCGGAACATGCTTCTATCACTTGACACTGACTTCCTGCCCTACCGTTTTCTTGCTCTGTGCCCTCCCGCATTGACCTTTCAGCGTACAGAAATTCCAAGGTAAATTTTGTGTCGCTTTCACAAATGTGGCCGCTGCTGAGTATTTTCATAACAGCTCACTTATCTACTTCAAAATTCTTTGAGTGGAAATTCCAAGACCCTGGTCAGTTCGAATTTCCAGATTTTAATCAAAGTTCAGTGCTGATATTTCCCAGATGGTTCTTAACCTTTCGCCATTGGCCTTACATCTCAATGAATCATTGACTTCTCTACGGTTTGCAACGAAGGTAGGTGCCAAGATCATTAGAGCTGTTGAATGAAAGCTAAAATATTCTCATCTAGGTCAACAATACAACGCTGGGAACGGCAAGAAAGCAGTCTCGGTAGAGCTGAGACATTTTTGTATCTTCGTAGCTGTTTGACGGCCTTTCCTTCATGTAGCTACATAGTTGTATTGAATGTTTAGACAATGTACGAAATATGCAGGAGAGGTTTGTTAGTAGCCGGAGTAGCTATGTACTGACTTCTGAGCTGGAGCAGGAATTATATTGAGGGTGGTCAATTGTGACGAAATCTCCAGGCATATTTTACGAATAAATCACTCCGACTCGCTTTCTAGCATATCCTCCATTGTGGTCTCTTCGAAATCCTGCTTGAGCGCATCCGTAAAGTTTTGTAAAGCATTGCCCTCAATGACAGAAGATAAATTCATGATGCTCAGGCCGATTCGATGGTCTGTGACTCGCTCCTTTACAAATAACGTCAGATCAGTTGAAACCAGATGTAAAATCGTTTTGCACGCACCTGGGCATAGTTATATGTACGGATCTTCTCACTACGGTCAGCACTTTTGATGATACTATTCTTCCTCGCTCGGCGTTCAGCAATTTCACGAGTGATTTTTCGATCCATCAGTCGAGCTGACAGGACTTGGAAGGCTC
The DNA here is from genome assembly GCA_027886305.1 of Lentinula aff. lateritia. NCBI lineage: Eukaryota > Fungi > Basidiomycota > Agaricomycetes > Agaricales > Omphalotaceae > Lentinula > Lentinula aff. lateritia. Next base: position 224,233 of record MU794944.1, on the reverse strand, counting down.
GTCGTTTGTTCTAACAATGGAGGTTCAGCATCGGTCCAGAGTGAGTGTCAAAAAATAGTACTTGATGCTGGCTCCGCTCATCTTGCATTGATACCGTAATTCCAGTAGGAATATGCGTTAAGCGAACCGCAGATTCCGTTTTATTGACATGCTAGTGGATGGTTTAGGAAGTGTATTGCTAAACCTTCAGAATTAAGCACTGACCTGTCCTCCAGCACCCCGAGCACGCATGACTTCTAATTTGATGTCATCCATAGAATAAAGGGCTTCTTTCTGCGCGTCCTGTTCCTCTATTAGAGGTAGTACCTATACGACATGAATCTTTCTTTTTCGGAACACGAGAATCAAGAAATACACACGATGACGGCCACCGTACTAGTATGTACCCTTCCCCCTGATTCTGTGGCGGGTACTCTTTGAACTCGATGGACACCACTTTCCCAGCGTAGAGTATCATATGAGTTGGATCCCTTGATTTCGATGATAGCATCTTTGATACCCCCGCCTTCGTTCTCGTTACTGACTACAACATTTGGCTTCCACGAATGACTTTGGGAGAATCTCGTGTACATTCGTAGTAACGTTTCGAGGAAAAGTGAGGATTCAGTTCCCCCGACGCCTGACTTGAGCTCAACAAGAGCGGAAAGATTCGCGGTCGTCGAGGGAGGAACTAGTAGGGAAGGGAAAGTGTGGTTCAAGATGGTCGACAGCTTTTGGTCCAATTCGGCTGCTTCCTCTAAAGCAAGAGCTTTCATTGCAGGGTCAGGGTCATCGAGCAAAAGCCTCATATCCTCAAGGACCTGTTCTGCGGTAGGTACCATTTGAACTCCGATGTCGAAATAGCGTAGAAGGAAGCCTGACCTTGAGAGTAGATGTCCAATGATCCCAGGCATCTTGAAGTGGCTCAGATTCCTTGAGCTGGCGCAGCCTTTCTATATCTTCGGGCGAAGCCATATCGTCCGAAAGCTAAATTGTTTATGAGGCAGTTATTTGCAAAAGATAGAAGGCACTTACTTGAGACAGAATTTGGGCGCGTTCATTTATGCGTCTTTGGACAACACCTAGAATTCGAGAACCATGTTTCAAAACATCCTGGGACGCGGCTTTTTGTTGTCGTAAGTAAGAGAATGTCGAAAAACTACGGTGTGAATGGCGGAGACATGATGGTGCGAAACGAAGCATTGAGTTGGATCAACTAATATCACCTTTATGTTTCCATGCTCCCATGGTTTCGCACCATTCTTCGAGGCGGACGACTTTTTAGCACTGAGGCTACACAAACTATTACATTAAGACCCTATCAAGAACATTGTCTACAAGCTTGTGAGGATGCGCTAAATGCAGGCAGCAGGTGAGTCTACACGCTTTTCGTTCGGCAGTGTCTACCATTTATAATAAGTCGTATTGCATGTTCATTGCCTACTGGCTCTGGGAAAACTACAATCTTTATTTCTTTGCTTTCTCGGATGTCCCCTCCAAGCTCAAATCCCCGAGCATCAAGGTCTCTTATCATCGTGAATAGTATCGAGCTTGCCAGGCAGTCTGCCGAACAGGTTGCACGTTTGTTTCCCTCCTGGACTGTCCAGATCGAGCAAGGCGTCAAGCATTTAGCTTCTGGCACTGCTGACGTGTGCGTAGAGCGAATGCTGACTAGAGACTGCATCTAAACAGATTATATAGTACAGTTGCTACCTATCAAACGCTGCTACAGCCCGAACGTTTTGGGAAATTCGACCCGACGCGTCTCAAGGCGGTTATAATTGATGAATGCCATCATGCAGCTGCGCCTAGCTATCTCAAGCTTCTCTCTCATTTTGATTCCAATATCAGAAATCCAGATCCAAATTTCAAACCTCCAACTTTACAACACAAGATCCCAATCATTGGGTTTTCAGCAACGTTGAGTCGTCACGATGGAATTGCGTTAGGCTCTGTGTTTGAACGGATTGTCTACCATCGCGATTTCCTAAGCATGATCAAGGACCAATGGTAACAGTCTCTTTTACAGATGCCTGCTAGTTAATTCTGATATTTTCAAGGCTCTCGGGAGTACGATTTACTACAGTACAAGCGAACATCAATTTGGAAGGAGTTACCGTCAACTCACGCACTGGGGATTTCAATGCGACTAGTCTTGCGCACGTTATCAACACCGATAGCATCAACCAGTTGGTCGTTCAAACTTGGCTGGATCGAGCAGGTGGGCCGTTTTATGATTTGAAACACTTGAGTTGAAGTCTTGAGTAGCGGAAAGACGATCTACGCTCGTGTTTTGTGTTAACATCGCCCACGTCCGGGCTTTGACCCAAGTTTTTCGTGGTTTTGGAATAGATGCCCGTTACGTTTATTCAAAGACGCCAATCGCTGAACGTAAAGCGCTGATTACATCCTTCAAAGCCGGACAGTTTCCCGTACTCGTAAATTGTGGTATGCCCCCACAAATCTGTGTCGATGGAAACATTTTTACTCACAACATTTGTAGCAATTCTTACCGAGGGTGCAGACATTCCCAATATTGACTGTGTCGTTGTTGCAAGACCGACGCGTTCAAGAAACGTTTTTGCTCAGATGGTAACTGTCTTTCCTTGCGACTGGCTCGAGTAAATCTTCTGAATATCCGCATTAAGATTGGACGCGGCATGCGGCTTTCACTTGACACGGGGAAAAAAGACTGTCGTATCATTGACTTTGTGGACAGTGCAAATCGTGTATCTGGCATCATGTCCACCCCCACATTGTTTGGTTTAGACCCTGCCGATTTAGTGATCGAAGGTGAGTGAAGAGCGTATTGTCGTTTTTGCTGTTCTCATTCTTATAGACGAGACACTTGAATCTCTCGAAGAAAAATCGTCAGCGCAAATCACAACACAAGATGCCGACAACGTCCCCGACCCGGAATCTGTGACCTATACTGACTACGAAGACCCCTTCGCATTTGTTTCGAAGTTCTCTGGACTCTCTCCGCACATTAATCAACTGAGCAGCTATGCTTGGGTTGGTTGTGGAAACGACATCTACGTATTAGAATGCTTGGGCAAGGGATTCATACGTATAGAAAAAGTTGAAGAAACAGACGGTGGGTGGCATTGAGCTTTCACTGTCGCGACCTTCATTGACGCCGGGTCAAGAAGTACCTGCTCATTTTTCTGCTCGCTTCACACCAGCAGCTTTAGATCGTGCTACAGCCGCAGATTTAAAAGTTTCGCCCTTCCTACGAAGTAGACGTATTCTACAATCCGAGGATTTAAGCGAGGCTATCAAAGGATGCGACACATATGCCAAGACGAAGGTTGTGTTTGGTCCAATGGCTATTGGGTAAGGTTATTTTTTCAGGATGGGACCAGCATCATTGATTATATATCATAGTCTATTGAGATCCGCTCGTTGGAGGAAGGCACCTGCAACACCACAACAACTTGCATTTGTCACTAAACGATTGAAGAAAACCTTGGATGATGAAGATCATGAGCTCAAGAATCTTACCAAAGGCGAAGCTGCAAATATTATCACACGACTGAAGCATGGTGCAAAGGTGTGTAATCAATGTGATGCTTTTCTTTCCTTGCTGACTACTAGCGTAGCGTCGACATGATCAAAAAGTCAAACAAGCGTCGATTGCCACAAAAGCTGCAGAGAAGGAGCGAGCGCGTCGCGCCCGAGAGGAAGTACGAACTGGACCGTTGCCACTCGTCTAATAATGCCAACATGGACTGCCGAAATGATCATTATTGTGTATATCGTAGATTTTTAATTGCCTCTTCTAATATCGAGAGTTGTGGAGACACTGCATATGGGCTGCCTAAAGTGAGGACAGCTGCGCGTTGCGCAATCCCAATGGCCTGGGTCAGAGTCTCTGAGCTGTCGAAAGCATTTGGTTGCTTCACCAAACAGCTAGCGAGAGCCCCTACAAACGAGTCTCCCGCTCCATTGACGTTGGCCAGGCTTTCCACGGGTAACGCAGAGAAGTGGGAGAGAACAACTGTGTCTGAATCACTGTGGTTTATAATTTGATGTCTTTGAATATTGCTTTGCTCTGAATGCCATCGTGAGGTCCGACTCTGTCTCATCGCTACCAATACGCCTTTGTCGCCGCATTTGATAACGATATGGCGGAAGAAGGGTAATAGTCTAACAGCCATTTGCGCAGCCCCTTGGTCTAAGAGGAAAGACAATGTTCCTTTTGAAGGGTCTTTGTCAGTGACATTGACGCGAGATAGGTGCTCCAGATCCATTCTATAGCGCGATGTCAAGGAGAAGTTGTCCAATGCTATCCAGTAATCAGGCTTTGACAATAAACTCTTTTCGTTCGCAGATTCAAATATTTCGCGCAGCTCAATGAGGTTTGGGGAAATGAAATCGATGGGTGAGGTAGAGCTCGACACATTTTCGACAGCTTGTAGAATCCGTGTGGACTTCACGACTGACGTGGGCTCGCTAGCAAAGGACAGCGATTTTTCAGTGCTAGGGTGTGCAATATGGGTTGATTGACTTACAAAAAGACTAGAGTATCAGTGATTAATAAATGCTGTAGCACGTATGAAAAGCTCGTATGACGAACCTTTGATGCCTTGCTCAGTGCACAACTTTACAACTGCTGAAATTATCTCTGGCGAGCAGTTGCCATCAATGATGACTAAAGTGGGATTCACTCTCTTGATCATTCCAATGGCCTACAGACATGTTTAATTTCCATCGCCTGATGGGGGTTTATTCTACGCACTTTGGTTGTGAACTGTTCAGTTTCGAGTATTGCCATATCTGCTATCCCTGTAGTCAACCCACCATGACTATCCATGATCATATTACAGACAGCCGTTCGTTGATTCTTCTGTAGTAACAGACCATCGGTCCGCATACCAAAATTCGCGGTTTCCTCCATCAACAAATGTCCGAAGGCGTCATTTCCAATAGGAGCGACTAGCAATACAGAACCTTTTGAAGAAACTCGATGTGAGGCTTCCGCGATGTTTCGAGCCACACCCCCGAGAGAAACGGCAATAGTCCCCGGAACAGTCGAACCTGAAGCAAAGTTGGGAGCCATTTCGAACGCATTTGCAGAGATGTCTACTGCTGCAGCACCGAATACGAGCAGTGATGCGTTGTTATTCTCAGTAGCAAGAGGCTCTTTTTTTGAAGCCAATGGTTGTGGTCGTGAAGATTGTTCGGAAGTGGCAGAAAAACCGACAGTCACATAATCACTGGAGCATGACTTTTTCATATAAGAACATGGGAGTAATTTACATGATAGGCTTGAGTTGGTGATTAGTTGCTTACTTGCTCTTCAACTAACTTTTGATATTCCACCGCAATCTCACCGCCTACACCTCAAGATCAATCATTCAACCTCGAAATACATGAAAAGCGTACTTGCCTATTCGAACGTTATTTTCGAGTAGAGCTATGTTTGATGCGAGCGAGGAACCTTTTGAAAGCTCACTGACACGCTTCAGCAACCAAGGGGTAGCGTCTTTTCCTCGTTTGCTGATGCCATTCGTCTCCGACTCGGCCACGGCTTGGTCAACAGCGAGTTGAATCTCTGCGCCGGCAGCTTCAAACTTACCCGGTATAGGCACAGCAAATAGAGCACCATTGTTCATCTTGAGTTGTGACTGGGTGTCTGGGGATGACGGGTTAAGAATTAGTGTGCATGGAAACGGCAATCGACTTACAAAGTATGTTGGCAGCAGTGTTTGGAGAATGGGTATTCCACGGGACCTGGTCATGAATCAGTATTTAGGAATTACGGGACAATCCTTGAAAGGTACTTGGAAACCACTTCTTGGAGCGAAGAAAGCTGGGAATTCTTTCGAGGGCCCGTACGAGATGACAGGAACACCGAGTGTTTCCTGTGTACTGTATTCAGAGAGGATTGTATAAGGGCAGCAGTATTTTACATACCAAATACTCCAGGGTCCTGTTGCCACTCCATCAGCTAGGTGCACAATCACATAATGGATTGATTACTGACCGACCAATATCCAGAATAGACTTGGCACCAGAGGAGACAAGGCCTACCGGACAACGGGCGAGTTCTTGAAGATCAGCAGAGATATCCATGGCTAGAAGGATTCCGTGAACAATGCATGGAAGGTTTTGGCATCTAATCTACCGTAGCCGTGCACTCACACGATTCTCCTCCACGATGCACGCCACCTAAACTAAAGCACATCTAAGAACTTTGAGAAAACTTTGTGTCCGGCGTATTAACTAACCCTCCAGTAGCAAACACCTTTATTCCTGCCAAAGCAGCAAAAATTAGCGTCGCGCTGACAGTGGTACCTCCGGAAGACCTCAAGGCTACCGCGGGGGCAATGTCACGACGAGAGATTTTCACGACCGAGTCAGGTTTTTCAGGATTAGCCAAGCGCTCCACTTCCGCCATCTCTAGCCCTATCTTGATCCGCCCTTCGATGATTCCTATTGTAGCTGGGATAGCCCCGGTCGATCTTACTATGCTTTCGAGCGAGTTTGACAGATCATAGTTTGTTGGATACGGAAACCCATGAGTCACCAGAGTGGTTTCAAGGGCGACTACGGGCTTTTTCGAGGCCAGCGCGTCAACGACTTCCGGATGAACATCGAGAACCCGCGTAAGACTGGAATCCAGATATCCTCTTGAGAAATTGGAGAGCTTGGAGAGTGTGCGACTAGTGGCTCTGAATAACATCCTGGCACTTCTCAAGCTAGGATGGAAGCGAAGGGAAGAAGGTAGAGAAACTGTAATCACTGCGGGGATAAAACCCTAATGTTTTATGAAGGAGATTAGTATAAAACTCTCCAAAATTTCTCTATTAGAGTTTGCTGAGACAATCATGGCAGGAAACGTGATTATTTTGAATAGCAGATTGTTCCAAAATAATCTCAGCTACAATTTTTTACAAAATCCTCAAAATTTTCAGCCTACTTTTTGTGAGAAAAGTGCTTCATCCCCGCAGTGAATAAGAACCCGTAAGTCCTGTGATCATGAGAGCCTGGTCGGTGGAATGCCGGAACGTGAATCGGCAAATCACCCTTGACGCGATGTTATCTCCTGGTTCATCAGTGGAAGGCACCCTTGAGCTTCCTGGGGCAATTTGTTCCATTAAAAATACACTCGACCCCATAGAGAATACCATTGAACAGGTCTCCGATGATCGATTTGGCGCTGTGGTGACCTTCATTGGCACTACACGGAATTCATTCCAAGGTCGCTACTTACATCGAATTTGAAACATCTGATAGCGGACTCATCTTGCATTCAGGCAACGTTGTAACAAAGTTAGAATACCAAGGTAACGAAGCTTCCGCAATTCAAGTCCAATCAATTAACAGTTTAACACCCCAGCGTACACAAAGCTCGCTCTCAAAACGATGGCTACAATTATAACTGAAGCCCGAAACCAGACCGCAGAATTTCAAGCGGTTGTTCAGCATAGAATTGGTGTTGTGGGAGTGGGCGAGCCGTCGATAGGTAGGTTTTAGTATTTTTCAACGATGTGCCGCCGACATGAACATGAATTCCACAATAGTGATAGCTGTCTCGTCTCCCCATCGAAAGGAAGCATTCCATACTTGCGAATTCATCCTGGAAGAGGTAAAGCGTAAAGTGCAAATATGGAAAAGAGAATACTACGAGGGGGAAGACGAACGCCAGGCAGAGTGGAAATCCAATGTGTAGCGGAAAAAATCGGTGTGTACAAACAAAAAATGTGCACTACTATTCAACTTTCCAATCCTTGACAACATCATAGTCGGAACTAACCACCAACTCCACGCCCCAAAGTACGAGTGTGAAGAATACGTTTGCCCATCGCCACCAAACAGCAGACGACTGGTCGAGGACTTCACAAAAGAGGAATTAAAATGAAGAACACCCAATTTAGAAGAAGGGAAGACATACGTAGAAGGTGTGAATACACGTTGACGAACAGGAGCTGTCTATAATTGAGTAATATTCGGATCAACGTAGAGGTTGGTCGATCTTCCTCTGTACCACTGTCTGAGTCCCAGTTGTCTGTACCGATAGTTGGCAGTATACGCGATGCATATTGAAGAATACAGAGTCGATACACAAGGGTGATCAGAAGAGGTTTAGGCAACGTGTTGGTCACGAAATTCTGCAGAACGTCAAAATGCGGTTTTAGGTTGCCAATAAGTGGAACACTTTATTCGATGATAAGAAAAGGGCACGACAAAGAAATAATGCAACGCACTATGAAGATGCAGTTTCGGGGAAATACGCCTGGTTTTGATCAACCCCACAGAGCCAGAGATTGTAAGCAATGAAAAGACTGATAGCGGAGGACTCGATGATATTTGTCTTCTTCAACACAAAACCGATGAGTGTGAGGAACACGAGCGCGGTGAGCGCGACCCCGAGGAAAGTCGACGACAACGGGGAAGAGGCCGCGGCAGGATAAGCCTGTCGAGTTCCGGTCAGACAGAGTTACAACAACACGGATACTGAGATTTGAAAACCCACAATCACACACCAATACGCGGATAGCACATAGGTCACCGCGGCGGCGACAAGGAGAGTGAACTGATAGACTTCGCTATCGGCTTGCTCAATAAGTCTCTTTCCCATCTGCCCGAGCCTCTGAGCTACAATCAAAGACGATAGTCCTTCCAATAAAAAGAAGAATGGACCCCACTGTATCAATGTAAGTAATTTTACTGCACGCGATATATCGAGAACGCACATACTAGTGACAAGGTATAAGCCCACCAGCGTGAAGCAGTAAGAATCCACGGATTGACATTGGCCGAGAAAACATTGAAGCAGAGCAGAAGCAAGAATGGATGGATAGGTAATTGGAGCACGGTTAAATTAGGTGATCCCCATAACAGAACGAGAGTGCCGTGTATGAAGGCATGCACAGCGTGACAAAGGGAAAGGAAAGAGAATGCAGGCGTTGATAGGGTTGATAACGTCAAGGGCAAGAATAACAGGATCTGTGCGACAGTTAAAGATCTAAGAAAACAAGTTAGCGCTGCCGAATTTGAGGGTATCTCCAGTGCGTTATCTACCTCGCTGCGCTCGACACAGCTCTCCACAAAAGGGGACTGGGCATTACAAGGTCGTGAAAAGTAGAAAAGGATAGGAGGGCTGCTAAAGCCAGCCACAAAGTACCATGAAATTACGAGTCCGAAATGAAATGTAGGATTCGTTTGCGGTGAGTTTGAACGTGAGAAAACGTGATGGACCAACATAAGCGTCGTGTCACCTTGATAAGATAATGAGCAGCTTGTCCCCCATCTGCTCATTGCTCTGACTATCCCAATGGCCAACCACCTCATCTCAGTCCCCTGAGTCAGACCCTAAATATCCTTAAGCTGTATGCTATTGTGAAATGAAGCCAAGTCAGGCAATCCAGGCAAGGTCAGTGCCTTAGTACGAGGCCCTTTCCCACATCATCTGTAAAACCTGTATGCTCGCCAGAGCAAGGATACTGGCTGGAGAGTGCTTCGTCCTTGGGGATGTAATAGGATGAAGAATGACATTACAATTAATTTACACATCGTTGAACAGTGGATATCCATAAATATCGTAGTAGTGTGCCCGGACAGTACTATGTTATGAGCTTTTACTAGATCGGTCATTCCAACGCCCAAAACACACTTTTCTACCGCGCGCCGCAATAAATTCATACACAAGACATCATCAGTGCAATTCTTCTGATTCCATTGCTTCCATGCTTCTTGGTACTAAAAGACCTTTCTCTCGGGCAAACTCTGTCGTACGAGTGAGAGATGCTGGGTCTGAAGGAGGTACATAAAACTTGTCGACAATAGGTATTTGAAGTAGATTCATCTTTGGGGTAACCACGACCATGTTATTCGTTTTGATTTCCATCCAATCCGCTGAAAGAGGGTGAGGGGTGAGCTTAACCATTTCAAGGCTACTGAGGGAAGATGGTCAAATACCTCTTTCAAACGTCAGAGGTTCACTTGCGACCTTGCAACACGACGTCAATTTTCATTTTCAAAGGAAAATGATTGAAAGTGATACCATGATGATATTTTCTCGTTTGTCTGCTTTTGACATTTTGTAATGACCTCCTCCACCGAATTCGCTGAAAGTTGTTCCAGAAGAGTACCACTGAGGCAGACACAGACAGATAAGCCCTTCGTATGTATCTATGCATTAATTTGAGTGACTCACCAGTGACGCGGCCTCATCTGTCTTGGAAGATATGTAGCGAGTGGCAATAACCGTTGCCCCATCAGTGACACAAAAGTTCATCAAACTGGGCTGGAGAAAGATCGTCCGAGAATTATATCGAGGAAATTGTGTGAACCTACCTCTGTAATGTCCGCTTCTTCCGCATAATGGTTCAAGGAAGCTATGGTCTTAAACATAGCATCCCTTAACATGGCTGTGGTGAATGATTTCGCATTGGGGTCTGGAAGCTAAGGTATAATAGATTTAGAGAGGTTAGATGCAGTGACGCTTGGATGAACCTTTGACAAGAACAACGCGAAAGCCCATTCGGAGTCTGCAAAAGAGGTTCAGTAACACATCCAGTAAGGTATTTCAAAATTCCCCGCCTGTATTCCCTTGCACTTTATTGAAAGCAACATCAGGTAGATCAGCTTGGAGTCTTCTCTTGACAAGTGGAAAGTCCGCGATCCCTCCATTGTGCATGAACTGCAGAACAAAGTTGGCCCAGATTTCCCAAATATCCTTTGACTCTTACCATCAGTCGTCCATGAACAAAAGGATGACAGTTATCGAGGGAAAGCGAGCCCGCTGTTGTTGCTCTAACATGACCACTACGATCCAAGCGGTGAGATACTGCTGTTATCAGAAACATGTGTGGTACACACAATACCAGAGGAGACTTGATCTTTTCGGCTAGCCGGACAAGATTCACATTGTTCCATGCCTGAGCAGTATCATTAATTGTGGAATCCAGAGCTGGAGAATGAGATCACACAGACTGGAGTTATTGATGTAAATATACAGGGCTGGTAGGATTCTTCATCATAAACAGAGTCATACCAACCTACAGCGAAGCAGTCAATAAAAGGGTCTGGCTCGAGTTTTGCGTAACTTAAATGCTCACCGACACCGAATCCATCACCGTTCATGGGTCTCCGTCGATCGAGACGAAGTCTTGAGTCGAAAGCCTGATTAATGATGGAATGACATGGCTTGGTGAGAAGCTGGTGGATCGATTCAGCGTAGGGTGACTAGAACTAAATGAGAACTTATGTACATGCGACAACTCGACGGGAGATGTCCCCTTATAGACAACAAAGCGGCACATTCAAGGGGTGTACGAGGATTTCTTTGGAAAGAATATGTATACCAGGGAGATCAGAGGGAAGGAGAGTGAGTTTTATCGACTTATGCCGGTGTTCACTGTTAGTAACCCAATACCCATCATGCCATCGGCACGTGCTTTCGCGTTAGAAGCACAGCATCGTCACAAAGCGGCATTGATACTAACGGTTTGTACCCCCACTGATAAGATAGGACTCGAAGGCCCGAATGCGTTTTACATACTAGTATGTACCCGTAATTTGCTACAGTGACACGGGAGTTAATATACTAGTCAGAGTCTAGAAATACATACTTATCACGAATTTCGGAATAGATTAGTTTCCTAGTTCTACAAGAATTCTTTAGGACGACTAGCTGTCTCTCCACCTGCCTCATCATATACCAACCCAGCAACGCGCATGGCAAGCTCTAGAAGTATAGTAGATGAGTAGAAAGAAATTTTGCGCAGGAATGCGATACTGACCGTCAGCTTGAGTCCTAAGTGCCGCTTCAGCATACACTCTAACGACATCTTCCGTCCCACTTGGCCGAACAAAAGAACGTCCGCCTTGATATCTGTTGATAAGCTCGTCTATTTTTGTTTGAAGACCAGGTGGAGAGACCAAGCGACGTTCCGCATCCTCGGTTCTGAATGCATTCCGGTTTGGAACGGAGACTTTTGCCAGGCGATTAGGGAGGTCGACGTATAAGGAATTCCATTCCTCGCCGCTGTATGACTTATGCGCAAGCACAACCTCTACCAGGAGCATGTCCGAAAGCGCGTCTCCAACAGTCTGGTTGATGAGCTCAGTTAAACTAACAAGATGTTCGACAGCTCTGGACTGAGCAGGCGTGGAGGGCTGATATTCTGTGAGTTTATCCAAGGTGGGTTGAGAAAATAGCACGGTCCCATGGCCGTTTGCCTCAAAGTAGACACCAACGTTGTACCTTTCGGCGGCGTGATGCAGGTGTTTGACGCCAGTAGGAACACATTTGACGGGAAGACGCTAACAGAGAATCTCAGGATTTGTTTCCGAAGAATGATAAAATCCCATACCTCTTGCAAATATCTAGTAGATGCCCCATTCGCATACGCTGTCTGAACAACACCTACCTTTATCTGATCTTCTAGACCGGCGACCTTGACCAACTCCACAATGAACGCGGCCACGAGTGCGGCGATTTTATCGCCATCTAACAAATGGAAAACACCGCGATCATCAAGATAGTAATAAATCAATCGATCCGCGTCTCCGTCAAGACTGCAAGCACGTTGTCCCGGCTTGAGAACGCTGGACAAAGAGGGCGGTAGTTTCTGAGATACTTTTACATAATCTGCACCGCAGGCATTATTCAAAGCGCCTGGCGTAGTGACAGATGTGTTTTCCAAAACAAGTTGTAACGTGTCTCCAAGATATTCGTTGAGTTGTTCAGCAGCCAAAGCCCCGACCCCGTTGGCACAATCCACAATCAGAGGCGGTTGGACTGCCTTTCCTGCCTATTACAGTGATCAACTAAGAATGGAGCAAGGTCTGAAGTTCGACGCACAACAAGTTTCTTGTAAGAGGTACTCAGTTTTCGATAATAACCCTCTTCGGAGTCGTCACCGTAGCTGTATTTAGTTCCCTTTGTATTGATGCACTTTACGAGATAATGGAGGATGGGAGTAGTAGCGACGCCGGCATTTCGAGATGTCGCGCTCATAGCCTTAAAACCATCTTCGAGGGCAGAAACTAGTCCAGGTCCAGAGGGACGCGTGTCTCGTGCATAAACTACATTAGCTGGCTTGGATAAGTCGATCTTGGCCGTTTGTACCAGACTCTCAAGCGCCTCGATTAGATCCGAAGAGCTGGACGCATTGGATATTGTCGTGGCGTGACCCTCCCAGGCGGCTTCTAGCATATCTCCTCGAGGATCGACCAGTTTCACACCATTATCCTGTCAAAATATGTTGAGATGAATGAATATCATTTCTTGCGCGGTCATGAACATACTGGTTCCGGGTTATGAGACGCAGTGACCATTACACCAATCGTTCTGCCATCGAGTTTCTTGCTTCTCAAGGCAGCGATGATACCTACTCGGAATAGCACGGAGTCGAGCGTGCTGCCGCTGTATGACGATTAGTTTTGGGCGCGTAAATGCTGTTGAACGACGACATACAGAGTCCTAAAGCCAGCAGTACCATACTGGAAATGTATGTGTGAAGGTTTGGGGTGCAGATCACTGAGCGATTGGATCAGTTTAATTGGAAGAGATGAATTCATGATAGTCAGAAGAGAAGAAAGATTGTCGCAGCGGTGCAAGGGTGCTGACCGTTTTCTAGGAGTTCTGAGAGAACGTGAAGAAGCGCCAACACTGCCACTGCTATCGGAGAAGTGTCGTCACCAACAGCCACGTTCCAAATTGATCACTGCTTTCCTTTGTACTTTACAAGTGCCACACAATCCCTATGCCATCCAAATCTCCTGCCCAAATCCTGCTAGAGAAAGCGGATAAGAAAGCTAACTCATCTGGTGGCTGGTTCAGCTCAGCCACAGCTAAATTCGAGGAGGCTGGCGATTTATATCAACAGGCTGCCAATTCGTTCAAGCTTGAAAAACTTTTCAAGGAAGCAGGCGATTGTTTTGCGAGAGAAGCAGAATGCAGAGAGAACTGCAAGGAGACCAATGAGGCTGCTAATGCTTGGTGGAATGCCGCCAAAGCATACAAAAGAGGGTTTCCAAATCGTATGTCCTGATTGCACCTTGATCTGCCAACTATATTGACTACTAGCCAACCTCAGTGGCAATCCAAGCGTTGACTCACACCATCATTCATCTTACCAAGAGCGGTCGATTCAGGCAGGCAGCCGATAGAGAGAAAGAAATCGGTCAGATTCATATCCAGGAAGCTCAGGATATTCGAAAAGCTTGCGAGAGCTTTGAACGAGCAGGAGATTGGTATGCACAAGAGGATGCTACTGCGTAAGTGCACTTGCATTACATTCTTCCGTAGAAACGGCCAACCTAACTGTATCCTCTACAGAACCGCGAATGCATGTTATAAAGACGCTGCGGACCTTCACGCGGAGATCGACGAATTTCCCCAAGCTATCGCTCGCTATGAACAGGTAGCAGACCATTCGCTTACGTCTGCGCTAACGAAATATAGTGTGAAGGAGTACTGGCTCAAAGCTGGTCTCTGTGCTTTAGCCATGAATGTGAGTATAGCAAGTGTTGCGGGAGTAGCTCATCTAATTTTGAGCATTCTGTCTTCCTTCAGGACCCTGTAAGTGCAAGAAGGAGCACGCAGAAATATTGCACCCAAGACGCGACTTTCCCCTCCACTCGTGAAGCCAAGTTTGTCAATGCTCTCATCGACGCTGTCCAAGCTGGTGATCCAGAAGCTTTTACTGGTGCAGTTGTCGAATTTGACCAGGTTACAAAGCTGGACAACTGGAAGACTAACATTCTCCTCAAAATCAAGAGGGGGATTCAGGATGAACCTGGTCTCACGTAGGCACATTGGATACGGTGTGTACATACGATAATTAGTTCAAACGTGTATGATAGTACTATGGATCTATATAAATAACTCAAAATCATTGAACACATTTGAGGAGCCAGTCAAACCTCGAGCGAACTGGAATTCCATACATGTCATTGATGATCAAATCTGACACGTCGCGATTTGACTGGACTAGCTTCCTTATTGACTACGACCATCGAAACTTTCACCCCTAGGCGGAAATGGTGCTGGCTTACCCTTTCTTAGCCTTACTGCATGCCATTTACTCGCTCGTTATATTCTCCATTTCGTTTTGCAGACATATCACCAGACCAACCCCGTCCGCTTTGAACGCTACGCGCGGACGGCTGCCTAAACACCTTTCCATTATTTTCGTATCAGATGCGGATTTTGACGAGCAGACTAATGAGTATTGTATCATGAAGAGCATATTCAGGGCGATAAGTTGGTGCCAGCAGTTAGGGATACCCCAGTTGTCGGTATATGATGTCGAAGGTGTGTAGTGTAGTGATATTTCGCGCCATTCATTTATTGAAACAACAACAGGTATTATTCTGAACAACGTCGAAACAATCAGAGAGGGTGTGGTACCCGAGAGTCCGTTCAAAGACTCAGAATTCGACCGGAGACATATACATTACCCGCCTACACCTCCATCTTCAGATTACTCTGAATCCCGGCCACTATCCCCACAGGAAGACGTGTCCGGAGGTCGCATTCCTTTTCTTACCCTTTGTATATCTCCTCTTCAGAGTGCTTCTCGAGGTCGGGCGTGATTCTTTCGACATATTGTCATTCATCTAACTCTCTGTACATTTACAGCGTCGAAAAACCCGCAGCCATTAACTCTTAACGTCTTATCGCGGGAGGCTTCTAAGCCGGCCATTGCTAGTGTAGCACGCGCAATAGCCAGAACTGAACGTCGAAACTCCAAGTTTGGCGTGAAGGATCATGGTTTCAAGTTGTCTGTCAATAATTTAGAGAGTTACCTAGAAGGTATAATTTCCCGTTTCCGAGTGATTTCAACGATGATAGATGCTGAGCCTCATTAGAGAAAAACGGACTAGCCCCTCCAGATTTCATGATTATACACCCCGTCCATCCCTCAAAATATCATAGATCCCCTATAGGGCTGCATGGATATCCTCCATGGCAAATTCGATTGACGGAGATATAGTGAGTTCTTTCTGTCGGTCGTCGGACACAGAATTGACGAATTCTTGCGTGTAGCTGTAATAGGTTTCGAAAACAATACGAAGCTAGACTAATGTGGTTGCTCCCCTCGCATGTAAGCTCTGCTCTTCTTTCGTCGAGTTTTACGGAGTGGGAATTCCGGGAGGCACTCGACCAATTCGCGTCTGCTGAATTCCGGTTAGGGAAGTAGAAGCCAGAATACGGTCAATACAATCTTACCTTACACATACCTGAAGCGACCTTTCACCTCAATGCAAGAAAAGACGTTCATCATGATGTTACATAGGCCCTACCCATGCTGAGTGGATATATGTAAACGCTTACAACGTAAAAAATGGCTCATCTAACGTATAGTTTTGTAACCCGATTTCGTATACGTTAGAGCTATCTCCACATCTTCTGCTCTCCCAATGGTAAACCCGCTTGTATCTTCTCGATCAAGGCGCGTTTCATAAACTGTTCTTCTGCTAAAACACGGGTTGTCTAGAATAGGACATATTAGCAATTGTTTACCAGTCGAAGAAATTTTCAATGTATCCGGTTGCAAACATGCAATTGAATACCATAAACCAAGGCATTCATTAACTCACTTTGATAAACCTATCGAGATCGATGCTGCCAGAGTTGAGGGCACGATGGAGATGGTATATTGTATCCTCTATAGCGTTGTCTTCAGCGACAAGATCAATTAACCTGATGACCAAATCAGATCGTGAAAACATAGAAGGCTGTACTACTAACTGATTATGCACAATCGTCGGCCCACAAATCAACTCGTCGACACTGACATCCCCTTTGTCTCTCAATACCTGGACATTCCTTTCCGCTGCCTCTACCGTCTGTCTCAACCGACTACTAACATTGAGTGACACCGCTTTGACAGCCTCTAAACGGGCAATCTCATCTTTGATCGCTGGTTCGCCGCGGAGGAGATCGTCTTGCATCTTGCGCAGGTGCTCCGAACTGTGATGCAATGAAGTCTGAAGAGACTGTAAGGCGGAAGTAAGTTTCGCGTGAACTGAGGAATGGAGGGAAAGTAAGATGGGATTTGGAGGAAGTGGAGGGGCAGGGGAGGGTCTATATTCGGGTCCAGGGTTTGGATCGTCGGAATCTAATAGATCTGGAGCGGGAATCGACGGAGGCGGAGGTGGCGATTGTATTATCATGGACTGTATTGGTGGCTGTATATGTGCAGACTGTATTCGAGGAGGTGGAGGATGACCAGGTGTCCACGGTGCAGTCACTGGTAGTATAGGAGCAGCAGAACGAGTTTGGAAGATTGGAGGAGGCTGAGGAGTCCAGTTAGTTGAGGGTATAAATGCTGGACGAGGAGGAGCAGGCGGAGGTGAGTAGGTGGGAGGTGGTGGACCGGCATGATTTGAGAAAGAAGACGAAGGTCTTGGACCAGCATGGTTCGGCAAAGGCGAACGAGTGGGAGACGGCGCAAAAGCAGGAGCAGGAGAAGGTTGGGGATTTTGGGCTGCTCTAGAATATACCGGAGGATCTTTTCCGAACCAGGCGATGAGGGCATCAATTAAACCAACCAGACCAGGTCTGGTTTCAGTTCTCTTCTCTCCTCTGTCTAGCCAACTACCTTTGGTTCCCTCGTAGTTAGCTACATCACATCTACCGCTCAGCTCAACAAACTTGCTGTTCTTCACCATCATACCCTGCGCCGGTACAACATAGACTATTGGCGGCCCACGGGGATAGTTGAAGGGTATCCACATATCGACAGGTATGTGATATGTGGCATCTCGATAATTTATTGGAAGAAGACCATGTAAACAGAGCAAAAGATGTGTTCGGCCATCGTCGTACGCTGAGTGTGTAACGATCCAAGAGAGTTCAGAATATCGAAAATATTAGATCGAGTACACTTACTGTATACATCACTCTTGACCTTTAGCCAACCATTAGATCTAGATCGTCCGTACAGTCCAAAAGTATCCAGTGCTGTGTTTACTTCATTGTATATCTTCTCTTTATCTTCGTATTTGACGCAGTTTTCGCGAAGCCATTTCTGAGTGCTCATGGGAAAAGAGTAACAAGACGGACAGCAGCGGGCCGCATCGGCGTAGCCCTGATTTCTTAGTTCCACCTTACCTTTGTATTCTACCGTATGTTTAGGATTAAGTCGCGTACCAACTTCAAAGCGAGCACTACGAAGTTGCACCTATGTACCTTGGCCAAGATTATGCGTGCACGAGTCATAGTAAATCCGGGGACGAAGTAGGAATACCATGATCCTCGAAAACATTTTCTTGCATACTCTGCGATGGACGCGAAACGGTAATTTCTTAAAACTCGCAATATCGAAATAACAAGGAATGCTATAATCAGACCACATCCTACTACATCGGGCGTCGAGTATTTCGCGAACATCACCACGCAAAACCATTCTGTGGATGCCCGGATCCGGATAACTAAAAGTTTGATGCCATGAGGAATGTTGTGTTTCGCCAATGAGTCGGTACAGTGCTGTTCTTGATTCCGGAATGGTGGCCTGCGGCGGTTAAATGAAACCCCTAGCTTCTCTTCCAGAGTAAGAACAGTACCTAATTTCCAGTCCCCTTTCAGGATAGGACGTTTCATCAATCGGGGTCGTTGAGAATTAGATCATCAATAGCAATAGCAAGTTATCATATTGCTCCGGAAATTCCTGCTTCCGATCTACACGAAGTACAGCAATCCTAGACGGTCAAACATATTAATTTCGTGCGATTATAACAATGAGACAGGCCGGGCACGGTTTTGACGTTCACATTTCTCTTTCCTCCCACCTGCATTATCTTCCATCCTGCCTGTCAGGATTACAATGCAATACACAAGCACCAATTCTTTCATAGAGCCTTCTTCCATTGGCGACGAAGACCGCGCATCGACGCACTCCAGCTTACAACGCGTCATGACTGATCCTGAATCCTTGGATGCTGTCGCCGGTCCACTGAAGAATGGGAGAGTGAAAAAGAGGATTATCGTTTGCTGTGATGGGTGCGGACTCTATGATAGCTTGATATACTAGAGAAACCCTGCTCAGTAAATCTGTATTCGATTGATTTAGGACATGGCAAGATGGTACGTGATATGATGATGAAGCTCTCATGAGTCCAAAGCATTAATCTGCCATCAGGTGTCACAACACAGAATCGCCTGTCATATACAAACGTCTTGGTGCGCGAATTCATGGTAACCATCCTTATTGCAGAAACTCAATCGAACTCGATACCGTAGCGTCTCGCGCGAACTATAGAGCACGAAGACTTTCGTACAGTCCCTCCGACCCCGCAAATCGTCTTTTACCAATCCGGGATCGGTGCATGATCTTTCTTCCAATCGCGATTTGAATGATGATCCTCAAGCAATTGAATTTAGGTTCCGCGGACAATTTCTATTCCGAATACGTTGAAGGTGAGTGGCAAAGGCACTACTTATGCTAATCTAACCCGTTCATACTACGCATTTCAGGAACTACCGGAGATACGTTAGGTCGCGTTGTGGTCAATTCTACCTCGTGTATAATGATCGCTCATCTCTCGTTTTCATACAGGTGACAAAGTCGAAGAAGCTTATGCGTTCATTGCCCAGTAAGTTTCCTCCTGCCCAAGCCAACCAACCTCAGAAACCTTGACCCTCGTATTTAGTAACTATTACCCAGGAGATGAGGTGCTTTTCTGTCTTACGAGTACAAATTTTTCAAGCAATTGAAGAAATCCTGTCAGGTTTTTCTCTTCGGCTTTTCTAGGGTAGATTCATGCTTTTGAATTCAGCGAATATATGACTAATTCCCCAAATGAAAGGGAGCCTATACTGCTCGAATGGTCGCTATGTTTATCGTTTGTGCCATTTCTCTCATGAAACTCGTCGGGAATACAACTGTTATATAGGGCGCAATAGGTATCCTTGATCGCCAAAATATGGATTCATTCGCTGGGATCTTCATCGCATACCAGAACCTTGGTAAAACCACAGATGAGAAAGGTTCGCATTCTGGGTTTATTAGTAGGTGTACTGTCTTGTCTCAGTCTTATTGCCATTTCATAGAGAAGCAAAAGCTCAACGCTCAGTTGGCTCCTTGGAATGGCCCTCAGTCCGCTGGAATTCGTAGGGCGTATGCGGGAGGTAGAGATTTTTCTGTAAAGTCAGCCCTTTCTTAGACATTAAACTGGGGCACAACAGTCTAATTGAAATCTTTTACTTAGATGCCTCGGAGTTTTCGAAACAGTAGGTGAGTACTGCTTTAAATTTCGTGTCTCTTTGGGTCCATCAACCTATTTTGGCTATACCAATAGGCACACTTGGATTGCCTGAAGAAATAACAATGCGCTCTCCCAAACTCAAGCGACTCTTCGGATTTCCAGATCGACTGCTTGGTCCGCATATCGAACGCGCTTACCAGGCGCTTGCATTGAACGAGACCAGAGCTGATTTCGTAAGTTTCCCTGCAGAGTAATTTCCGGTGGAAGTTCCGATAAGGCTTAATTTTTCTTCTTACAGGTGTGTGCCAAGTTCGAACAAAAAGAAGAAGGTAGGAAGAAGGGTCAGATATTGAAACAAGTAAGTGAATGGATCTTGTATTTCGATGATTGCCAGTCGCTCAATGATTTCTCTTGACAGTATTGGTTCACAGGCAAGTACATCTACGATCATACACTCTTCTTCGATTGCTAAATGAATGTTTCCACCTGGCAGGCTGTCATTCAGATGTAAGTTATGGTTCATGGTTTTATGTGATCCTTGCCTCACCCATTCCAAAGGTTGGAGGTGGTTATAAAGACCACGACTTGGCTGATATCAGTCTGACATGGATGGTGGTACGTAACCTGAAAGTGGACGTTCACACTGGAATTTCTGACCTACTTAATGTCTACAAGGCGCATGTTAACGACAGTCTTGCGATGGATATGAAATACCTAGGCGGTCTTCTTGACCCGATGGCTCCCTGGGGTACTCAAAAGCCGCATGAGTGCGTATAAAAAGTCATATCCACCATCTCATTCAATTGTGCTTATCAAGTATATCAGTCCAGAGACTGGTATCTTCGCACTTTCTATAAGAGCTCAGCGTCCTTTACCAACCAAAACCGACGATATCACGCATGAAAAGATTCACCCGTCTGTTCTACACCAGAAGGATCTGTATCCAGCGTTGGCGCAAGATATCAGAGATCATCCCGAGCTTATAGGTATTCTGTTGCCTTTGGAGGAAGAAGTTAAGCAGAACTGGCCGTTTAATCCGACTATTGCTGCTGCTACGCTGAAGAGCGAGGTTCCGGATAAAGGCCCTGGACCGCACCCTCTTCATGAGCACCGGTCTTTGAGTGGGAAATTGGCTCATGGGATTGCGAAAGCGACTTCATCGGTCCTGCATAAAGTATCTGGCGATGATGAAAAAGAAAAGGATCATAAGAATAGAATTCAAGCTCATGCCAATAATAAATAGACAGATTGATGTACTTGTATCATTGACATTAGGTAATCAAAGCTCCACCCCTTTAACTCTCGTCCTTCTGCAGTTGGTAAAAAGACCTACGCGGACTCGATGCATGCGCAAAGGGAACATGGTTCATGAACATGACACTTCTCTTCCTTCCGCCCTCTCATCTGACCAAGGTGCTTCCGCTCCTTTCCCTCTTCCATTGGCTTCTGTTCCTGCTCCATCCCCTGCACGATTTATCCGACACCCTCCGCGTAAGGGTACCTCCAGACCAGTCTTCTCTGATCCTTCTGCTCCTGCCACGACAAATTCCACGACAATAACGAAGAATAATCATTATGACTTAACGACCCTTGATATAACAGATTCGATACCCCGTAGCGACACTTTAGTCTCCAATGGTTCTGAGGATGCTGGTGATGGGGCTGAGAATCCGGAGTCTCAGAGCCTGCTACTGCTTGAAAAGCATTCTTCTCCCCATTCTATCAGCCCCAAGCCTTCCATATCTTCCACATCAACCCTCGTAGGCCCATCGTCCCACAATCCTATTCCGGCCACACAGGTATTTGCTAGGAATGCCCTACCCTTACATCTCCCCAAACTAGATGCTTACCTTGCATCGTTACCAAAACCTCCGTTTTCTGGCGAGAAAACATATCCAAAACCTCGTATGTTCCCCCCAATGGATAAACTAGCAAATTCAAACCAGTCATTGGAGGATATGGAGATGAATTCTAAGATACCACCGTTTTGGTGGAATAGGAAAACGTTGCTCGGTGCCGCAGTCAGCCTTTTTTTGGGTCTCACTGTAAGTGACACTCAGTCTATCTGCGTTGCTTTGTCCACTAAACGTTGAATTCAGGGATCTAGCGCTATTGCTACTTACTACAGTCTCCAGGGAGTTGTTAACACTGTTCAGGTGTTTGCACTTATACTTGGTACTCTCGTACCTGTGACGGGCGAGGATGTGGCAAATGAATGGAGGACGCTTTTCCTTGGTACTATGTGTGTATTGCGCGTTTACTCTTTGGAAATATCTTCTGATCTTTGCGCAGTCCCAATGTCCTTGCTCTGAATTTCGCGTCCACTTTGACGCAGTCGCTCATATTCCTGGTCATCTTCATGATCATCGCAAGCGGGTTGCTCTATTACTTTCAACAGCGCGCGCGCCATTGCGACCGCTATAATCGACTGGAAGGTTTGCAGAAGCGAAGTAAAGGAAAGCATTGGAAAATTGTTGTTGTTACTTTCCTCCTCACGGTGATTTATCTGCCAATGAGTATCATGGCGATACATGTTCTAGTTTGGTCTGACGATCTCTGGGTGGTCCCAAATCCTTATGTCGACGCCACTTCTTTCCCACCTGTCGTAGCTCCCCTTGGCCCTACAAGTGAATATCGCGATCCTTTGGATTTCTGCTGGACTACAACGATGAAGAAAGATGAAATCAATTATGCTCCTGTACTGATCATCCTTTCCGCAATAGTCGTGGGCATGGTGAGTAAATTGACACATTTGATAGATGCATTCTCACTGTTCGTCGCAGCTATCGATAACCTTCCCAATAATGTTGCGACGCGTCATCAAGCACTCCGTTCCCCGTGTCGACCGATTCACTGAGCTAGGTCGCCCACGGACAAAGGCGGACATGGACGTGGAATACCATCGCGTCCTAGCCCGAGATCAGAACCCATTCGTCTTCTTATACTCAGGTTAACATTGTTAACAATCTTCCCTTTCTTCCTTTGTTCACAATTTTGCAATAGGTTTTCGTAGAGGCTGGGGAACCTACGAGTCCACCTACCTGTTCGCGAAACTAAGCACGCTAGTCATAGTTGCGGTCATCGATCCTGATAATTGTCTATTCCGCTCTGCCTCTCGCACCGTGACACCCATTGTACGCCAAGTGTTGCTTCTTGTCTGCACCTTTGGATTCTTCCTCGCGCAATGTTTCCTCGGTCCTTTCCTTGACCCCACCAACAACGCTGGCGAGTGGGTATCACGTATGAACTACTTGTCAACCTCCATAGTTGCCTTATTAGTCGCCTTGAATGTCCCCGGAACTGATATTCTCAACAGCTATGTGCTTTATGTGTAAGCACTTACATTTTTACCGTCATGTTTGTGTCAGTGCTCATAGAAATCCATTCTAGTATATATATAGTAACTTATGGTTTAACATTCTGTAATATTACATGAACCTCATTTCTTTCGATACGACTAACTCCTAACATAGATTTCACTTTAATAAATTTATCCCCAATCCGGCGTCTCATGAAACGTATTTACATGGTCACACTTATATCCTCTGTCTTTGTTCTGATCGTACCTTCAGGAATTACTCGGCGTATTGATTTTAGTGAGTACGAAATGACAACGATGTGTTCTTACTCTAACATGGTTTCAAGGCATCGATGTTTTCTCCCCGCGGTAATGGCTCTTACGATCTGTGTAGTGCTTCAATTTCTTGACGTCATATCCCTTCAGCCTCGCTATATCGTACCTATCACCACACGTAAAACGAAGAATCTGGCAAGAATCTATCACTACCCTTATCCTCACAAGTCCAGAATGCAAGATTCCCCCAAAACAGACCATGACATTTGCGCAAGCCCTCGATTTCGAATTTCCTCCGTATCTATTAGGTTTTGCTGGTTCGCCTGGTGAGAGACATGTGGAGAATTTGAAGGTACAATTTTCCTGCTTCCATTGCCGTTTCATTTCCTGAGGGATTAACCATGACACAGATCCTCCGCGAAATCGGTTCATACGAATATCGTAAAGCTGCTACTCTAATTTCAGGTCCTGATTTTGCACGATACAGGCGCGTCGAGGCAGAAATCCAGAATCATTTCATCGGGCCCGATTCTTATTGGAAAGATCCCGACGATACCGTAAGCCCAGGCTGCTCGAGCTTTTTTGGCAACGCTTGGTTTATTCCATTTCCACCGACCGTGGTATGAGTTATCACCTCCAAATATCAACCGGCATTGATGATAACGCCCTCCGCTGCAGGTTATACGCTACGACAACGGTAAACTAGCTGTTCTTCGAAACCTCAGGAAATTGGAGGAATATGTTGCTCAAAATTCCTCTCGTCAAGTTCAACGGAAACGTGAAGTTCGGATGGCTTTGAGAGCTCTTGAAGGGCAGACAGTTCGCTGGCCTTACAACCATATCTCTGTAAGTGCCCTTGAACCTTTTTGAGCTTTCGTTCTTATGATTTCGCATGTGTAGTCCATCGGGACGCAATATCTTTGTTGTTGTTTCAGACAAAGATACAATGCCGACATGTCTGTTCATTATGATACTTGTGTCCTTCGAATCAAATGCAACGGATATCTCACCTGGGACAAAACTCAACTGGGAAGCGGATTTCAAGTACAGTTAAATTACGACAGGAAGGTTGTTTTAGATGGCGATCTGATTGGATTAACTGAAGATTTCGAGCTGACTCCTCCACTTGCTCACTTCTTGGCGTTGAACGAAGACACGATCTTCTCAAGATTGGGAAAGCTGGAAGCTCTCATTTCCTCTTATCGACGGCATCACCAGGTAGAATGTCACCGCAAAACGCAAGTCTTGAGCTACCAATTCTTACCAAATGTATATGACCACCCTCGTTCTACGACAAGGTTAGCACGAAGCGCTTTTGAGTTCGAACGCGACCTTCGAGTGCGGCAGCTCCTGGTAGGCAGTGACGAGATATTTGAAACTGCTTATGCTCGATTATCTGCTGTGTCTACTACGGAGACTGCTACCTGGTGGTACATATTCTGGGTAATCATCTTATATGTTCCGTGTGTTGCCGTGGTTACTTACTATCTTCTTCAGGATGATCTATGGCGAAGGAATCACGATACAATCTCGAACCTCCAGTTACATGAGGCTGATTTCAATCCATATTACCCTACATCGATCGCGTATACCCCCTTGCCTCGCCCCATCTTGGAGTCGTTTTTGATACAGCGTGGTTTGCTGTCTACGCCCTCCAAACGAGGGGATCTCTTCCATCGTGGATTTTTGAATAAGTTATACCTTCGCTTGAATGAAACGGCCTTCCGTGGATCCAGTAAAGTGAGTGCAGTTTGCATTTCAACGTCTATCATATGCAAACAAGGTTTATTGCAGGTTATTCTATTTCACCTTGGGGACGACAAATCTGAACTCGATATGGATGGCGTCGATCTCGAGATACAGATGGAAGGTGTATCTTCCATGCTGGGGACGGGCGGTGGAACGGATCATGACGATTCTTCTATCATTGTGCGCCCGGAATACAAATGGGAAGGTGTTTTGACGGATACCATTCAGCACCATCGATGGCGAAGGAAGAATTTCTTCTCGAAACTTGGAGCTTGGTTCGGGGTCACCCCTCTGTGGAGAGCTGGTGCAATTTCCCCCGGTGTCGCAATTGACGTTCGGTTGGAGAATGGACAGTATATTCTACTTGACGATGTACGTTCTTAAATTTGTAGTATTTACATACAAAATCAATCTCAATAAGGTTAGGGTTTTGCCCTTTTCATATCTAAACGTCCATCTCGATGTCTACATCCGTGGAAGAGTACGATAAAATGTCGGAGGAAGAGAGGAAGGCTAAAGACAAAGCTGATAGGGAGAAAGAAGTAACGGAACAAGCTGGTAGGACTTGATTAACATTGACCTTAATGCAATTAGTTTTCGATCAACTAGGGCTCACCAGCCTTACCTTACAAATGGACACAATTGCTTGGAGAAGTTGATGTTCACGTTCCCGTACCCAAAGGTACAAGAGGAAGAGATCTTGCGGTCGTGATACAAAAGAAAAAGCTCAGCCTTGGTTTAAAGGGTGCAAAGGATAAGATCCTTGAAGGCGAGCTTTGCAAGGAAATTAAAGTGGAGGACAGTACTTGGACCCTTGGTGAGTTTTATTTTTTATCTCCTGATGTTCTCGATACTGATATCAATTGTAGAGGACGATACGGTCCTTGTTCACATCGAAAAGCTAAACCGAGAGCAGTGGTGGGAGAACGTTCTGACTCACCATCCTAAAATCGACACGACAAAGATCGAGCCCACCGATAGCAAGCTTAGCGACTTGGATGGGGAGACCAGGTACGCGGAAGTTCTTTCAATACCTCCGGAAACTGATCAGAACATTGTCTGGCAGGGGTATGGTTGAGAAAATGATGGTAAGCAGCTTTTCTAGTCTGGATCTTGAAATGTTATCGTGAGTATTCATCATATCAATAAACAGTTCGACAATCAGCAGAAGGTTTGCTCTTTTCTCTCTACTGTGGACAGTTGACCTAATCATGTCGCAGCAAATGGGGAAGCCAACATCTGACGAGCTTAAGAAAATGGAGGTCAGGGTTCTTGCTCGGTTTTTTAGTTGCGACTCAAAGTTCCTTCATAGACTCTTAAAAAGTTTCAAGCCGCACATCCTGAGCTCGATTTTTCCAATGCGAAAATTTCATGAAGAAAATGTAACAAATCTCATGGGATGATCTATGTCTATTGACTCCTCGTTTTTTTGAATGCAATGTCATGTACCAAGTGTTATTATAGCTTACGACGTTTGCCAACTATCGGTGTAACCGAAGAAGTACTCTTCCTCTTCACGCTTGCTACGAGACTTTGTAGGCTCTGGCCGCTACTTTCATCCTGTAATTGTGTATCGGAAGAGTTGGTTTTTTGTTTCGAGCGAGCATCGAGCAAGGTTTTCATCGCCTTCGTCTTTTTGAACCTGAACATAGATCAGTACGATGACATTTACCTCGAAAAAGAAACATACTGAGGATTAGAAGGATCAATGGCGAAGTCGTGGTTTTCATGAACCGCCTTGAAACGGTCATCGTTGACATCGATGGAGAAGTCCTCCTGCAATTCAGCTTCATCGACCTCCTTCTTCCCCCTTTTCAACTTCTTCCCTTTCAGTTTTTCGGCTTTGATAACCGATTTTAGGTTAAAATGTTGAGGCTCTGCGTTACTCGATCCGACAAGAAGAGATAGTTCATCCTCAGTGGCGACATCCTGTGTCTTTGATTTCTTCACCTTCACCTTTCCGCTCTTTTTACCGGAAGAATTGATTTCACCGTCATCGTCGCTTGCAGCAGCGAAGAAATCATCAGCTCCCACGACCTGTTTCTCGTCCTCGGCAGCCTTCACAGATCCATGCTCCTTCTTTTTCTTTCTTTTCTCCTTCATTTTGCGTTGATACTTCTCGAGGGTCGTCTCCTCCTTGTCTTCGTTCGTTGTCGACAAGCCCGGCGCAAAAGTCACCTCCATATCAACGTCGCCATCATCACCACCCCCATCTCCGTCGTTCCAGCCCTCCGGTAGGTCATTGCCACCTCCGAGCAATAGAGAGCGCAGTCTGTCTCGCGACCCTGACTTCTTTTTGTCTTCACCGTCAGACTCGGATTCTGAAGACGAAGAAGCAAGATACGCTTTGAAGTCCGCTTCCTCCAACTCCTTGCGTGAAATTTTTCGACGTGTCATTTGGTTTCTAGTGGGATCGTCGTCGTCCCAGGTGAGTTTGACCTTCGAATGACGCAAAGCCTGCGCGAAACCCCAAGTTAAATTCCTTGAAAAAAAACTTGATGGATGGACCCAGAACTTACATCAGTGACAAAATCAACGCCTTTGTATGCAGAACCCTCATCTTCGGTAGCTTCATCCCTAGCCGATCATCAGAAATGTATCAGTAGTTGTGCAAATAACAATCACCTGGACTCATCCTCGAAAGTCATATCAGTGGGAACAAAACTCAGGTCAAAAACATTGGCGGAGCGTTCTAATTCTGTGCCCTCCAATTCATCGTAGATGTGCGAAGCGGCGTCGACAGTGTCACACGTAAGAATGGCATAATAATATCTTTTGAGTGTATAAGCCACAACTTGCAAAACCATATTTATCAGCGTACCGCAACCTCTCGAGTTGATACTTCCTCAGAGCATCCTCATCGAATTCATTCTCGTCACCGACTTGTATTATATTTTGATCTGTAACCTCTTCATCATCATTGACCTGCTTTCTTTTGAAGATTTCTGGCGGAGGGCCCTCCTTCTCCTCTCGAGCAAGTCTTTCCTTCCCGAATTGACTAGGATAGATTTTCACGCTGAGAACACGACCACGAAAGACAGTAGTAGCGCTAGTCTTTACATTCCGCTGCCGCTTACCCGAGCCAAAGGATGTCTTTGAGGAGGAAGACACTACCGAAGCCGTTGGTGACACCAAAGATGAGCATATCTTGTACAGATGTACTGCACGAACGTGGTCCCAGTCAAGATTGACGATCGCTAACCTATTAGTCCTTGTGGCCTCCGGGGTAGTGTCAGTTTCCAGATTGGATTCATTGTATGCGGCAGCCTGAGCATCTAAATCCTCGAAATTTGTTTCGTTAAGATCTATCTCCGCTTCATCATTCCTGATGGATATAGGGCGCGATGAATCCTGACCAACAGTCACAAAGGTGTCTTCTTCATCACTGTCATTCTGTTCTTCCTCTTCATCGGAGGATTCAAGTAGAACTTCACCACGGGCATAATCCAACGCTGAAGGCTGACTTTCAACAGATTCCTCGTTCTCAAGGCGATAGAACCGCCTCAAGTTTTCTTGGTCATGATCATCAGAGACAGGACGTCCATATTTATCCACGCGGTCTGATGATAAAATAACGAGATGATGAGCGCAAGGCAACCAATTGATACAGCTGTTAGCCAACCAGATTTGCCCTTGCTTTTTTTGTTTTTGGAGGGCGCAAAAACAGACTTGAAGCGGTCATCTACAATGATTTTGGATTGCTGTTTCTTGGGACGACGGAACCGAGGATCTGTTTTAAGCCTAGCAAAACGGGGGTCCGACATGTTGGAGGAGAAAGGAACCAAAACTTTGAACGTGTGAAAAACGAAAATACGACATGTCGGTTGTTGGGCGACCATCAAAGCTATAAATGATACGTACACACCCTTGCCAGCCTTCTTAAACTCGTTCTTTCACCCTCTTCCTTTACTCCTCTTCTCCTCCTCTACTTCCAGGTGAGCCTTGTCATTCTTCCATTCCTGAAGCCTCATTAACATTAGCACTACGTAGTTTACTTTCATTTATTCCTTGCCAGGCAGCAGGAACCTTCTAGCACTCATTTTTCAAACCTCGTTCGAATCTTCACTTCTTTCCGACCCTCCAGATGTTCTCTCGTACGATTATCTGCGCCTTAATGGCTTTCTTTTTGGCTGGTCTGGCAACCGCTTCGCCTTTGCCCATGCCGGTGCGTGCCTGCTGCTGTATATCTCGTTGGCTTGGTTAATTTATGCTACTCTAGCTCCAGTTCGCTCGTAGGGGTGGTCTTGGACCTGTTGACACTATCGAAGTGTATCGTCGTGAAAACCTTGTTGTGAGAGACCACGGTAAGTTTGCGTATCATTTGTAAGAGTTTTTGTTACAGTACTCAGAACTATTGTTTAGGTATTCAGTACCTCCCAAGGCAAATTCCGACTGAGAATGCTGTCAAATCACCAGCTGGTTTGCTGAATTCTTCCCCGAATCAAAATTTGTTCTAAGTGTGCCTGTAGGTACAATCGTACCATACGACAAGAGACAAATTCCGACTGAGCAGGCTGTGAAATCGCCATCTGGTTCGTAATTTTTTTTATACTTGTGAATAATAACAGCTTCTAAACATCTCAAATAGGTACCATCGAGCCCTATAAACGTACCATCCCTGAGGAAGTCGCAGTCAAGGCAGACACACCAGGTAACATTGTCGAATACCGTGATTTGCCGACTCGTGCACGCAGAGCCACTATACCTGTGGAATCTCCGGTGAAGGCACTCACTCCCGGTGACATCGTACCGTACTAGTTCTCTATTAGAGGCATTGGAATACCCAGTGAAGAAGGTCATGATTTGTGGAAGGACGTTACCGACATTCTACATAACACGAATAGCGGCTAGTTCGTATTTTGTGTTCAACGTACGTCGTGCACTGGTTGTCTTCATTTGGAATATAGGAGGAATGATAAAAGTGGTGTGAACTGTATAAACCTTAAGAGGATGTCCTTCCCTGAGTTCAGCGTTGGTCCCAGTGTTGGACATTGGATGACCACTGGGTCATGGGCAAGGGGCACAGTGCGACCTGACCTTCAAATACCTAGCGCGCGCAAGCAATCAGACAGAAAATATTTTAGAACAAAAAACCAATTCTCAGAAACTATGCATGCGCTGTATCAGTCTATCAATTCATCTGTTGTAACAGGTTGTATCTTATCGTACTTTGGACGGAGCCGAGTATCTACATATCTATCTCTATCTACCTATCAAGACAGTTAGTTTAGAGGACATGAGTCATCTGGGGACAAACCGAAGAAATAATCATGGTCAAGTCAGATTTCTGCAACTTTCTCCTGGACTACGTCCGATTGCAAGCCATTGACCTTGAGCTTGAAGCCCTATGCAACCTCGCCAACACAG
The DNA here is from genome assembly GCA_027886305.1 of Lentinula aff. lateritia. NCBI lineage: Eukaryota > Fungi > Basidiomycota > Agaricomycetes > Agaricales > Omphalotaceae > Lentinula > Lentinula aff. lateritia. Next base: position 193,392 of record MU794944.1, on the reverse strand, counting down.
TACACTGACCTACACTGATCTTGTGCCGGTTTCGAGGTTATGTATGTATATGAGCAAGAAACTGAAGAATGAAAGATGAATGAAAGATGGATCCACTGATTGAATATTGACGAAGTTTGACATACATTCAGTAAGTAACTTATTTGTGTATGGGCGACGTCGTTCAAAGTGGATAAACTAGCATAAACTCCCCTTCTTCTCGTGTGCAACACCAGGATTAGATATGTAGTATTTCAAAAGCAAGCTCACTTTCGCAATACAACCTCTCGGTTCCTAGGGTCATGAAACACTTCGAAGAAGTCCATGCATATGAAGGTCCAGGATCAGACATAGTGGTTTCCACCTTCACAGGTTCATCCCGCTTCTAAGTTTTCTGAAAACCCGCCACTAGGTGCCACCAGACCCCAGTGAGTGACTAGCTAAATCAGGACGAGGTAGGAAGCGCATTTCTTTTCCATGTACCCAGAATTTTCCAATAAATAATTCTACCCTATTTTATCATTTTCACTGCTTCACGATTTGTATCTCGCAGTGCTAGGATAGGATAAAGGCAATACGAGGTAGGTGGTTCTAAATGAGGACATTGCAGCCTTTTTAAACTCATTATTCTACTACTTCTCTTCAGTACCCTTCCCTCCCTCCTCAGATTCCAGGTAAACTTTCTTGGAATCCTGTCCGTTACTTTTTAGATTTACCTGCCATTCCCATTTACATACTTTCCTGCTACCTCTGCTAGTCAATATTGTTTGATTTCGACTGCTGGCAAATCTCGTATCCGATTCAACATGCCTGCTCGCACAACCGTCTACGCCCTCTTGACTCTTGGCCTGGCCACTCTGGCAACGGCCTCCCCTCTGCTTGTAAGTACATATTATTTCTTGATTAGCCTGACATATATCGTATGGGGTTTTGTCCTCCCACGCCAGTTCTCAGACAGTTAGTGATGTTCTTTGATTCCAGATTACACAACCTGCTCTGACTCGCTCCTTCTCATAGATGTCCCTGGTTCCTATAAGAGACAAATTCCAGCAGAGCAGCCTGTTCAACAACCTGGTGGTCAGTGATTTGGTTTAAGGTAGAAATCACCCTGAGGATGACTCTCTTTAGGTGTCATTATACCTTTTAAGAAGAGGCAAATCATTCCGGTAGAGTCGCCTGTCCAGGGACCTGCCCGTTAGTGTCTTATCCATGAAATCACAAATAAAATCAGCTCTGAGTTTTGAACTCTCTTTAGCAGGTCAAATTTCACCGTATGGCAAAAGGCAAATTCCAGACGAGGAGCCTGTTAAATCTCCGAACGGTCGGTGATTCATCTGATTTACAGGCAAAAGAAATCTTACTGCTCAGGCTTTCTTTAGGTAACATCGAGCCCTATGGTAGGAGGCAAACCATTCCAATAGAGGTGCCTGTTGGAGAACCAAATGGTCAGTGATTTATCCAATTTCCATTCAAATCAACTTAGTTGAATACTCTCCTTGGTTAGGTGAGATCGAGCCCTATGGCAAGAGGCAGATTCCAGCCGAACAAGCTAGTAGCGCACCCAATGGTCGGATTTTTATCTGATTTCTAGTTAAAGCAACTCAGAAAAATACTTTCTTGGTTTAGGTGAGATTGAGCCCTATGGAAAGAGGCAAATTCCAGACGAGCAACCCGTTCAAGCTCCGAATCCCGGTTAGTATCTCTTTCACGTTTCAATCAGGTTGTAGACGTTCATGTATTCTCATTAGGTGGAATTGTGCCCTTTAAACGTACTATCTGAACGTCGCGTCAAGGCAGATAAATCGAGAAATATCTTTTGGCTCGTTCACGATGAGCCAGAATCTATGGTGGGGGTGCTCACAACCCCCTGACGAGATTGTCCCGCTTTTTTTTCACCTGGATGTCCCAAGTGGTCCCTTGGAGATATCGCCTGTACTACTTTACTTCTCTTTTACTACTTCGATTCCCTGTCTTCTATATTTAGTTGTCACCTCTGTCCGGTTCCGTATAACTTTGTAATCATTTTGGAGCTTGGCCTCCCTTGTTTTTAAATTATGATCTGTAGTCTTTTGTCAGTGCGCCTTCGTGTGTTTCATCCACGTCAATGCTACTTCATTATTTTTGGTTTAGCATGCATCCGTTGCACTGTCAGTGGGCAAATATGAACGCTCTATCCGATTGGGACTGTATCATACGTGGTCAAAGCATCCTTCTATATGTGGAGAGAGGTGGACACAACGGCAATACGAGGGTATCAATGATTAAGTCTATTTGCGGCTCTAAATCGTCTTGCGACTTTCTCCAGCTCCATCGACCACCTCGCATCTTATATCAAATTTGGCAAATTCCTGAAGCCGTTTGACGATAACATCGCCCAACGCTATGGCAGGAGTCAGAACACCCCCATTCTTTGCCAGCGCAGGTAACGCTGGTTTGTCCAACAGCAAAGCGAGCCCGCTTTCTGCCATCATGACTGTGGGCCCGAAGAGATCAGTATTGATATGTGATTCGGGAAATGTTAACAGGTGAAACGTACTTGGAGAAAGGTAGTATCCAGGATCACCCTTGGCGGATATAGTGGTTTCCACCTTCACAGGTTTGGGGAACGCTGAACAGGGTAGGGAAGTGGTTACGTTTATGACATCCAAACTTCCGCTTTCAAGTTGTCTGTTCAAATGCCACGGCCCAGTCAGTGAGTGTAACTTAATCAGGACAGTGATTAACCAACCTATCGAGATCGATGCTCGTCTCTTTCATGCCTAGTCTCCCGACAAACCATCTAACCTTTGAAAGAAAAAGGTTTCAGTGGTTGATGGGGACCTCGCACGAAGATACGGTGGACTAACCGGAGACAGTGTCATCAAACTGAACCCGACTAGTAATGTTAAAGTCAATAAGACACTGCTAAATGTGCTTTTCTGGCGCATAAATTCCTCATAGACCATTGGTCCATATCGTTGTTTCCTGGATTCAATTGATTTAGTCGTCAGGGAGTCCCATTCTAGGTAAGTAAAGCATCTTAGCGTCAATCGCTCTCGATTGCTTGAATGACTGAAAAGGTTAATTTTACCTAAAAGGCCCCATGAACGCTGTACAATTGCTCTGTTTGCACTTGACATCATGAAGTAGCCACCAACTACTGCCTCTCGGGTGCTAGGAAGCGACATGGAGTATTTGAGACGTGGAGGTGGAGATGGTTTGCCTTCAACTAGGATATGCAGATCCTTGTTAGTTCGGCACGCGCGTGCAGAAGCTAGAAGCAACGCACCTGGACTGAGGTAATAGTCTCGCAACGATTCTGCGAGCTTATGCTTTGGAGTACTGCCGAATGCTGTTAGTATGGTCGAGATTGTGCCATTCGAGAAGACGCCATGCAGTTCATGCGAAGTAGTAGACGTGTCAATTTGTAGAGGGTCGACGACATCTTTAGAAAGTTGTTTTAAAGCTTTGTTGGCAATGAAGACGGCGATGTCAGAAGGTAAAGAGTCCATTCCGCACGAAGGAACGAGGATGGATCCTGTTTTAGTAGCGACGTAATCGTATCTAGAAGATAGTTCAATGGTCAAGCTGTACATGGAACTTTAAACAACACACTTTTCTATGATATCCCTCACGAATATCTGCTCTCCAGTGAGATCTACGTAGCTGAAAGTGCAGATGAGATTGAGAAGTCAGACATCAGAATGTCATACTAACTGCACACCATTGCGAGCACAAGCACTGCAAGGTATTAAAGCTCAGTCATGTCAATGAAGTAGAGCGAATCCCATTTACCGAACAACAGGAGATCCCCATTTCGTGTATGGACCAACAGTATTGAGGACTATCTTTGCATCTTTGACTAACGCTTCGACTTGTTCAAAATTTGTTACGTCCACGACTTTAACCTGGATAGATTTTGGAAGAGACAAGTCAGAAATGAGATTATCTGTTCCAAGCAATAGTTATAAGTTGAATACGAGCCAAACGCATTGGACGAAGTAGATACCAAGTTTCCTCCTGGATCTTCCGGCTATTGCCAGGGTGAATTGGGAATGTTGAGGGTGGGAGTTTAAATAACGCGTAACTTGTCGACCTGTAACGCCAGTAGCACCGAGAACAAGTATGTCCACCATCTTGGTTGTTGAAAAAAAGGTGGAAGAGGGAGTACAAGAATTCTGACGTCACCCACGTTACATACAGTCGGGAAAAATTGGACTGTGAAGCTCTATAGCATCCGGCAGCATTTACATTTCAATACAGGGGAAAGTACAACAATGTCCAGTAGAACAAGTTAATCATCAAACACTGTGCCATCCATCCTGACACCCATATTCTGCTTAATGTCCATACCTAACAACTTCATTTTTCCGGCCTAAGAGGTTTCTAATTAGCAAACACAGAAACAAAGAAGAGGGCAAGTAACGAACCTCCACACGCTCATTCTGCACCTTTCTAAGCTCCATTAGACGCTCCTTGCTGAGGTAGGTAGAGCTATCGGCGCCCTTCTTCTTGTGAGCATTACTTAGAGCTTTCATGTCTGCCGAAGGGTCGTAATGATCATCTGCAGGAGGCAGATATTCTCCAGCACGCAATGCAGACATCCTTCTCTCATATGCCTCCATATTATAATATTTCTCATGCGGTAGGGTTGCTACTTCAAATCAGGAGGTAGTTGATTACGAAAAATGTATTCGCTCACCGGTATTGTAGTCCTCTATAAATCGCGCAAATTCCTTTTTATTTTGATCTTTCGAAATTGTTTCGGGATTGATCTTCCGTTCTTCGACGAGCCATGTCTGGAATTCCGAAGTCTTTGAGAAGATACTGGAACAAGTTGAGTCAATTTTGGAAAAGTGGTAGACAGGAAAGATACATACTCGACCTCGGAAATAATACCATATTTGCCCCATTGTGATGCGTGGGCACCAGCTTTCTTTTTCTACAAGGGGAGGCCACAGTCAACACGGAGTTCCCTGTCTAAGGAACCAGCTGTTTACCTTCTCTTTCCTCTCTTTCTTCTCTCGTTTGCGTTCCTTTTTTTCCTTTCGCTCCCGCTCTTTGCTTTTACTCCGTTTTTCGTCCTTTTTCCTCTTCCGCCTCCTCCGCTCAGTGTCCGAGGATGAAACACTAGAGACGGAGTCTGCTCTACCTTTCCGTTTCTTTCTGTCTCTCGATCTTGAACGTGAGGGAGACGGAGAGAACCTACGCCTTTTAGTGACGGGGCTTCTGCTTCTGCTTCCACCGCGGCTACGACTCCTTCTGCTTCGTCTTTCCCTATGGGAGTCTCTCTCCTCACTCACATCTCTGTATTTGATGGAACGTCTCGGCGACCTCGAACGAGACAGTGATCTGGATCTTGAGCGTCGTGAAGAGTATCTGTCTCGAGTATTTCCTTGTGAATCACGTTTCGGGCTTCTTGAACGTGCGTGAAGCTCATCATCGCGGTCTCTAGGCATTTTTGAACACGGTAATGGACAGCGATGGACAGTTGGTGAAGGACCCGAGAGGACCAATCTGGGACTAAATGTATATAGAGCGGTGTGACACAATGTATTTCGTAACATCTTGCGTGTGACCTCTATTTTCCTTTTCCTTACCTTTACCACCACCTTATTGCTGTATTTAACTTGATCTATCAATATGTCTACTTCTCCCAATGGTCAGATGGATGTCGACAAGTCTCCGAATCACAAGTCGTGAGCTTTTCCGTCTTTTTTTCCTTCGAAAAAATCGCTCCAATGACAAATAATTTTGTAGCTCTCGCAATCACTCGACGGATACACGACACACTCGTCGTTCCCTCAGGTCTACCTCTAGAGAACGTAGTGATCGCAAGGACCGAAGACGTGATGACAGAAAACGGCCAAGCCCTGACAGAGAGCGTTACGAGAGAGACCGCTCGAGAGAGAGGTATCGCGAACGGGATAGGGACAGGGATAGACGACGTGGTGAACGGGACTACGACCGTCACCGGAGTGATAAGCATCGTGAAAGAGGCGAAAGTAGACATAGCAGTCACCGTGATGACCGAGACAAAGAGGATCGCAGAAGAAAACGAGTTGACGACGACGAAGCAGACGCTTCAGAACGCTCCAAGAAAAAGAAGACTGACGACGACGACTCAGTAAAGTCTGCTGGATCTCCTCGTTCATCCGACCGCCGTAGGCGTCCCCCTCGCGATCCTAGAGACGAGTTTGATGACGGTCCACGTTATGGTAGGGACCGGTATAGGGATGACAGGCGCCGCCCTCCTCCTCCTCCTCCTCGACGCTCTCCGTCTCCGCCAATCAGGCGAGTATATTCTTATGATGTTTCCGACCTTATCTCTAACTGTCAAATTTTCAGACGTCCATCTCCTACATATGAAACCCCCGTTGATGAACCGTACAACCCAGATGAACCTAAAGAAGATGATTCTGAAGCACGGTCCGTATTCGTGTCGCAACTTGCCGCTCGGTTGACTGCTCGTGATTTGGGTTACTTCTTTGAAGAGAAACTTGGCGAAAATACGGTGATGGACTCACGAATTGTGACTGACAGGCTTTCTCGGCGTTCTAAAGGGTGTGTCCCCTCGTCTCATAGTCCGCTTCAAGTCTAAAAACTTCTCTAGAATTGGTTACGTGGAATTTCGCTCTATGGATCTTGTAGAGAAAGCGATGGCTTTGACAGGCACAGTGGTCATGGGTCTTCCCATCATGGTTCAATTGACTGAGTCGGAGAGAAATAGGCTTCATCCTGGCGATGGGTTAGTCCAGAAAATTCTCATTATTCGGTAATTTAACAATTCTCCCACAGAAATCTGAACTTGCCCCCTGGTGTCAACGCTCCTCATGGCACTATGCAGTGTGTTCAGTTTACTTTGCACGAACTTCAGCCTCTTAATGTTTGATCGCTATATTAGGCTTTATGTTGGGTCTTTACATTTTAACCTAACGGAATCCGACATCAAGCAGGTATTCGAGCCTTTTGGGGCTTTGGAATTCGTCGACCTCCACAGGGATCCAATGACTGGCCGCAGCAAAGGTTATGCTTTCGTACAGTGAATTATTTATTTCGAAGGCCTTCGGAAGACAAATTCTCACTGTGTTCAAACTTTATATAGATACAAAAGGGCCGAAGATGCCAAAATGGCTTTAGAGCAAATGGAAGGCTTCGAGTTGGCTGGACGTCAGCTTCGCGTTAATACTGTACATGAGAAAGGAGCTACTCGTTACACCCAACAGGATACTTTGGATGAATCTGGAGGTAAGTCTACCCTATCCTTTTTTCAAACGTCGCACTGAGCATGTTCATGTTTCTAGGCGGTAATCTGAATGCAGCGTCCCGTCAGGCACTAATGCAGAAACTTGCTAGAATTGATACACCATCCTCTCTTCCAGAGCCCACGTAAGATTTCATTCTGCTGTCTCCCTTCCTTCTCATTTACAGAATGCTGTTCGCTCGCAGTAAACTAAATATACCTCAACAAGCTATGCAATCTCGCTCAGTGTTGTTGAAGAATATGTTTGATCCTGAAGAGTGCGTTTTATGCTCCGATCACTGCTTAGTTACCGCTCAACTTTTCGCTTTCTTTTTGCTTCCAGGGAAAGCGAAAAGGACTGGGATAAGGACCTTGCTGATGACGTCAAAGGCGAATGTGAGGAAAAGTATGGCCCGGTTGAAGCTATCAAAGTCGAGAAAGAAACTCAGGTGTGTGGGTGAATGGACTATAATAAACGGCGGCTGAAGTCTTTTCTTAAGGGTGAAATCTACGTTAAGTTCGACTCTGTTGAAAGCGCCAAGAAGGCTGTTCAGGGCTTGAACGCCCGTTGGTTTGGAGGAAGACAAGTGTCAGCCGCATTCATCTCCGATGCGATTATGCAGGCTCATCAATAGGTCATTTTTCTCGAAAACCCAATGGGACAATGCCTCACGTCGACGTCGACGATTCCTCCATCCGGAAAGCCAAAAAAACGAATCAATTTATCTAAAGGTCGACAGTTCATGGTTGACAGTTCCTCTTATTCTCTTTCTTTTTCTTGTGAACAGGTAGACGGGACAGTTCATCTCATCTCTTCCAATTCATCCACCCAGTCCATTATTGTGTTTTTATAACACACGCCGTATATTTTGGGCGCCGGTATAGTGATGTTTAGGATCGCTTACTTTTTATACTGAATGGAAATATGAACAGATTCTTTGCCCTTGACGCAGTTGAGATGGAAGTCCTTTCTTTTGCCCTTACTGTAACTCATCACTCAAAAGTCCTGTGCTTGTATACAGATCTGGTATCCATCTTTTATTTTAGCAATTTCACTTGTACGATTTCATCTTCAACGCCAATGGATGATAATCTGTTGAACATCGCATTGTGCGTTAGTTCGCTTGATCTCGAGAAGGGAAATCTTGAAATAATTAGACAAACATAAGGTAAGTAGAGTGAAAACGAAAGTGAGATGTATACACGTATCATACATATGGAGAGTCCAGCTAGTCCGATTGCATGTCGTGAATAGATGGAAGGAAGCAACTGAATCTAGGTGAGGAACATATATAACGGTGAATAGTAGAATCCCCTTGGTAGGAGCTACACACTCGTAGATATAGATATATGCAGATGCGTACGTAGCTTTATATCGTTTATATGCAGAGGGATATGAACATGCGGGTAATCATGTAAAACGTCCTTTGGGAGTAATATGCAAGGTCATAAACGAAAGTGGCATGAGCAGAACGAGAAAAATGATTGAACATGGAAGCAAAGAAAGAGAAACATACTGTCCATCGATCCAACACCGAAAATTGTGAATGACAAGGCAGAATGAAGAGGATAGAGCCATTGCCATTGCTACAAGGTCCGTCATTTTTTTTCTGGAATCCCAAGATCCGGAAGGAAACGCGAAAAGAAATCTCCTAAACCTATGAATCCATGCTACTGCGGACACTGCGTTCACGATCCAAATCAGTCACATTCCTCACACCAAGAACACCCCCGCCTCCGACGCGCTGGGAATAATCTTCGTGGTCCCCAAAAAGACTCGCATCCTCAGTCCCTTCCCTCCTCCCTTTGCTAGAACCTTGTGCTCTACTCTTAGCCCGATTTAGAAGCGTCTTCCCGACATCGAGGTGATTGTCGTCGTCATTGGAATACACAGAGGACGCATCGTCCTTGACCCCATTACCGTTTGTCTTCTTTTGAGCACCCCATGTACCACCGGACGATAACGCTCCAAGTCCCAATAAATCTTCGCTGGGCTTATTTCGATGTCCTGTGGCGGGAGGCAGTGGGGAGGGAGTACCGGGATCTGCAGGAGAATCGATCAAGCGACGTGGATTGCGAGGTGGTGGTGTAGGAGCACCAGATTCGTGGCTACCCTGCTGGTTGTTCTCAGCCGCCGCAGCAGCGGGAGCTTCGTCTTTTGTAGGGTTTTCGCTCTGTGTTTGACCTTGACTTGCCCACCATGTACCCAGAAGCGGCTCGTAGCTACCTGCACTAGCATTGTGCCCGTGACCTTGCTCTCCCAACGCTGCACTCCCACCGATGCTTGGTCCAGGAGAGTGCCCCGGCACAGGACTACCTCGTTCTCCATTAGCCACAGGGATGTACCCAGGTCCTGAACCGGCACCAGGAGGGGCATATGATGACGGAGGATGACCAGGAGGCGAAGTAGGAGGACCCATAGGTACTGCGTAGCCGAATTCTGTGTACGGATTAAACCCGTTGCCGGGATTTGCAGCATTAGCAGAATATGCCGAGTTTCTGCCAGAAAGATGGCTCGAAGACCGTTGACCCATCTCCAAAACCCCTCCACTTCCTGCGGAATGATTGGTACTTCTGTTGGTCCCAAACGGATCGCCATCAGAGTCTCTATATCTTCCAGTAGCAGTACTTCCTGGGCCGTCGTCCAAATCATCGTCGAGGGCTCTCCTGGTAAATCCGGCAGCCGCGAGTGTCGCACTGACAGCGGTGTCGTGCTCGATTCGGGCTCTTCGCCTCCGGCGACGTATATAGAAAGCCAAGAATATGATGATTGACGTTGCCTAATAACGAAAAATGTCATTGAGAAATGATCTGAAAAAAGGTATGGTATACGAACAGCTAATCCGACCAGGACAGACACGCCGGCGACAGCTGGGGTATTTTGCAAGAACCTGGGAAGAGAGTAGGAGGATCAGATTCTGACATATCGCGTAGATAAGATGAGAAGAAGATGGAAGGACTTGGAAAGCATGGCCTTGGTTTGACAGCCGCAGCTCCACTGGGCTAGACAGCGCGATATCCGGCCACAAATGAGAGGCTGGGAATCAGAGGGCAAAGAAGCCCGTCAGCTAGTATTAAACGCAGCGCACAATTATGCGGCGCGGGAACAGAACACCGCAAAGAATAGGCCGCAGATAAAGCACAGTTCGACGGAGTAGGATGAACACCGAATGCGAGTGGCCGAAGTCCCCTCGATACCAAAAAGAGAAACGGAAGAGCCATGTTTCGTATAACACTTACGAGTTGTTCTTCCCGCTATCTGAAGAGGAGCCTAAGGTTGGATTGGCCCCAATAGCCGTGATAGTGACGATAGCTCCGTTCGAGGTGGAGGTAGAAGTGAGTGTAACTTGGGACGGGGCGGATGTTGTTGTACGACCAGAGGAATCTGTGGTTGTAACGAATACCGTAGTTGAAAAGGTTGTTCTGTAAAAATTGCGTTAACGGTCTCAATACAAAGAAATACAAAGAAAAGGCCGATCTTGTTTCAAGTAGTGGAAACAGATGAATTGAGATACGATATGGCAAAAACTTACGTGGGCGCAGGTTGTGCAGGAGTTGAGGCGGCTGCGATGGGAGAAGAAGACGAAGTTTTAGTGGAAGTTGCCGCGGAAGAGGAGGAGGAAGAACTTGTTGTGGTATCCTCCGTTGGAGTCGTAGTTGATGAGGTTGACGAGGTGGTGGACGATGTTGAAGATGTGGAGGAAGATGTAGATGTAGACGTTGTAGACGTTGTGCTTGTAGAAGTGGAAGTAGTGGAAGTGCTCGTAGTGGAAGTGCTCGTAGTGGACGTCGAGCTAGAAGTGGAGGTTGATGAGGAGGAGGTGGTGGTGGTGGTAGAGGTTGAATCTGTAGTACTGCTGTCAGTCGTGGTACTACTCGAGATAGAGGTGGCTGTGGATGAACTGGTATCTTGGCTGGTACCAGAACTTGTATCAGACTGCGTACTGGACATCGAGGAAACAGTCGAAGTCGAGGTCGGAGTAGGAGTCGGAGTCGAGGTGAGGGTGTCTGAGGAGCTAGTCACCGTGGTCGCTGAGGAAGCGAGAGACTCCGAGGTGCTAGTCACTGCTGAAGTTGAAATATCCGACGTGCTAATTTCTGTCGAAGTTGAAGACTCCACCGTGCTGGTCACCGAAGTAGAAGCCTCCGATGCCGAATCTGAAGTGCTTGTCGGTGCTGCTTCTAATGGAGAGGAAGAAGAGTCCGGAGTGGCGGTTGTACTTGAAGAGACTGTGTCAGTTGTCGTCGGCCCTGAAGTAATTGAAGCTGAATGGCAGAAGAAATTAAAGAGTCAATATTTTGATTTGTTTAGTATTTTGCACTCACTAGTCGTTGGATTTTGGCGAAGACCTAAGCCCATATCCTCATTGCACACTTCAATAAAATCAGTTTTTATGCCGGAATCGTAATTCGGTCTATGCAGTTCAACAGAATGAAGGTAAAGAAGAAAAAAGGATCCAGCACGAGCTGGAACAAGAAATGGAAGCCAGGTATCACAGCCACCACGATGTCATCGTTCCTGATTTTTTTGGTACCAGCGGCTAAAATCTAGGCTTTGCTCCTTGCTATCCTATAGGCTACACTAAATATTTAGTTCGACTTCTAGTTCTGCCTCAGTGCTCAAATTTTTGGTACACCTTGACATATCGTCAGAGACCTTGCGACCGTAATCCTGCAGCTCCTGCAGCGTCCTATCTTTTTCCGATTTTTTTTCGTTGTCGTAAATCGACAGAAAGCATGGAAAGGCATGTGCTTCCGGCTGCTCTACTTAAATGCGACCTTTCAGAGACTTTCATCTGTCTACCAAGTAAATGGTTCTCGATGGGCTCCAACAGCTGATAATGCTCTTTGGTCGGCGAAGAACAAGAGATAGAAGAATTCATCTCTCCACTTTCAGGCATACTCCTGTGTAACACGACGTCTAACGCCGTTAAATCGCAGTCATAGATATCACATCAAGAATGAACAAATACAGCTGATTGTAGAATTACAACTCATAAAGTTCTCATGCCCAGCCTCGTATCAGCGCAACGGGGCCATCTTCCATTTAGCATGATAAGCATACACTCAGGTGTCTGCGTGGAATCAGACATCACATCCTCCCAGAATTTTGTACATGATCACGACTTCGAGGACGAACCTGCGAAGTTAAGGTGATTGTTGTTGGTGTTGTTAGCATGAGAATCATACATCTCCAAAAAGCTTACATCTAGTAATGTCCGCCTCATCACAATGTCCTCTATACTTTTGGACGCAGAACGGGGACGCTGTTTCCGATCAGTTTGGGCGCTAGGAGAATACTGAGGTCCAGGAGTTACTGCTTCCGAAGTCGACGATAGGCCACTGGTCGCGCTGGGGCTGGGCGAGTCCGCATTTCTACCCGTTCCGTCCGGTGCTGAGTTCTCATGTCCAGAAAGGGAAGGTGGAGGAGTGGCTAGAGTTTGATGCGTTTCCTTGACCTTAGATGCTTCTCGCAATGCCGAACGAGTAGGCCGGAGCGGTACAGTTGAAGCCCTGGGCCCGGGTGATGCCACGGGAGGCGGAGGATATCCAGCAACAGGAGTAGGCACGAGAGGCTTGATACTGTATAGATCGTCAAACGGTCCGTCACCGGGGCTGATCGGGCTCGGAGGACCAGCGACAGCCTCACTAGGATAGATATATGGGTTTGGGATTGTTACTGTCGGCTCATTGGATTGCCCCATTAAATCAATGTCTTCGTAGACACTGGCATTGTCATTGGGAAGAGGTATACTTGGAGGATATATCGAAGGACTAGACTGAGCGAGCGAAGGGCGGGACTGGTGAGCTGGAGGACTGCTAGTAGTAACTGCCAAACCAATATGTTCTTGGTGAGGATACTGGGAGTCGCTAAACGGACTCATACGGGTCGCATCCATCGAACTGAGGCCTAGTGAGTTGGACTGAACGATACCTCCTGGAGGTGAACGGAGCTCCTCATCAATATCCCACGGATTGCCGCTGTGGAAGAAAGGTTGAGCTGTCGTCGGGGATGGTGATTGGAAGTGGTAGTGTTGCTCGTTCCGACTACTTTGGCTCATAGAGCGCATCACTGGAGCCTCGCGGGGGTTTTCAAAAGGATCCTCTGGTTCAGGGAGACGTCTCTGGATATTGTCGATCCATTGGTTCCTTACAGTCTTTCGCCGACGTCTACGGCGACATATCATGAAAATCGCCACCACAGCGGCTGTGAACGCAATGCCAACGACAGTGAATACGCCAGCAACTGCTCCCTCGTTATGGAGGAATCTAAAACAGATTGATTAGGAATTCTGGAACACGTATAGTAGCCAAAGGCTCACGAATGAGCGTCTGCAATATCCCCTGAGACCTCGTTCGTCGGGTTGGCTACAATCGACGTCCAGACCGTTTCCGCTCCATTGGCGTTCGTGGACGTAGAAACAACCGTTATCAAAGCAGGGAACGTGGTTGAGAGGTGCCCATTAGAGGATACGGTGATCCCGCTAGGTGTCGAGAGCGTGGAATCTGGGTGCCCTGTTACGGTACTCGTCACAGTCGAGCTCGGGAAGGTCTGAGTGGTGACAACTTCCACTATAATTATGACATTGATATATGAAGATTAATTCAGCGGAACGCAGTTACATACTGCGTACCTGAGGTCGATCCTGCTGTTCCTATGGAACCGGCGCTATTGGCAGCGACTTGTCCTCCATCCACACTGCTTTGAGGCTGACCAGATGGTACAGGCGGAGTAGAACTTGGACCTTTGCTTGAACTGTTAGAAGTCGAGGATGAAGTCGAGGGGATAAGAATACCATTCGCCACTTGTGTAGAAGAACCAGCAGAAGTTCCAGAACTTGATGGCAAATCAGATTTGGAACTTGGAGTTGGGTTAGAGGGGGCCGACGAAGATAAACTGCTCAAGCGTTCTGAGCTGGTAGTAGCGGCGGCGGTCGTTGTGCTTGAAGCGGAAGAAGTCGACGAGCTGCTAACACTGGTCGGTGCCGAGTCATCACTACTTCCAGTTGTCGTGGAGGTGACAGAAGCAGAAGAAGACGACATACTGTTATCGTGATCTTCCCGTCAATTGATCTATTCAAACGAAACGAGCAAAGATCCTACCTGGCCTTAGAGATAACGGATGTGGAACTTGTGGTGGGCTGAGATGACGGTTGGACACTGGTTGATGTTGCGTTTGCAGGAACTTGAGCAGCTTCAGTCTGAATCAAGGATGAGGATGATGCTGCTATTCTCTGAATAGAGCTGGAACTCAAAGTGCTCGATATTGGACTCGAGGTGGATGTTGACAATGCGACGGACGAGAGTGAAGAGGACAGTATTGAGGAAATTGTTAAATTTCGATCTCCCCCCAAGGAAGCACTCGATGTAACGAGAGCCGATGACGAGTTGACAGATGAAGACACAGATGCAGACACCAGCGATGAAGCAGCCGATGCACTGACGATGGTAGAGTGGACGAACTGTGACAAAGGGGAAACTTCAGAACATGTAATGTAATCATGGATAACACTCACCGAGGTCGAGTTATTTGTAGGCACTGGTACTGATCCTACAACACATCAGTTTAGTAAGGCACGATTCATAAATTTCAATACTCGACGATAGTCACAGGTCCCACGGACACTGCAGCGCCGAAGCGTCTAGCTAGGCTAGAAAGAGCGTACAGGAATGTATACGAAACACTGACCCGATTTAGAAGCAGCTATACCCATCCTTCAGAGACCAGAACAATTGACCATGACCACTAAGCCAGGGAGTGGGGGCGAGCAAGGGGAAAGGTAAGGATTTCATGTTGCATAGACGGTCTTGGTTATAGGTCGCCATACGTGTCAAAAGCTGCGTGAATACGGTAAAATCTCGAAAGATTACTGGCGAAAGATAGTCAGTTGATACCATCCCAATTCTCATCGACATGGTATCCTGTTGTCCCACAAGGTACCGTGCCGTTAACCGCACTGTTCATATGGATAAGAAGGGATAGGACAACAGGGCAAGCTCTGAGAAAGAGCCGGAATATACATGTGAATGCACCGGAAAGGAATTACAGCATGCAGTTTTTGATGTTGACGTTTGTGAACTAGGCGTGTAAATTGAATGTTCTCTTCAGTGTTGTAAGGAAGTGGAGAAAAGTCATAGGAAAGGTGTCCGTAAATTGACTGATACATACAATATTATCCGGTACATGGAACAACGATTATGCAAAGATATACGATCTAAAGAGATATGAGAGGGAATGTAGTATGTAGCTGCGCTCCATGTCAGTATGAGAAATTGTGTATGAACAGTAATTTATCCACGCACTGGAGTGTGAATGTGCAATGGTATAGTAGCAATGTGTCGGGTATGGGGTCGAGGAGCGCACAGGATAACCGGAATGGCGTAGTACTAGGATGAAGATGAGTTCAAAAAGGAGGATGTTGGAGTGCGAAGTGATAATACCATTGATGCACTCAGCAGCATTTGGATCCGGGAATCCAACCTTTCATCTTTAGTTTTACGGTTCCTTTTTTCGGCCTCCCACTCAAACTTCCAAAGCTCAATCGACTCGAACTGTTCACTCTGCGCAGTGCCCGGTCACCGTAACTGACGCCACTACCAGCTTTCTCCGGATCAAGGATACCGGATTCTATGGAGAGTAGGATGGATCGAGCCGCGAGCATGAACGGAGCTTCGACGTTATCACCCGTTAGAGATGACGCTTCCAAAAAGTGGACATCTACACATAGAGTTGATTCAGTTGAGTATGAATGAATCGAAGGAATGGCTTGACGTACCGTTCTCAGCAGCCCACCGGCTAGCTTCAGCCCATTCGACCTCTCGATCTTCTTCTCGGTCTGCCTTGTTTCCCACAAGAACGGCAACTAGATTAGGGCTTGCCAAAGCTCGAGCATCCGCTAACCATTGGGATAACCTTGTAAATGAATCACGGCTATTTGGAACGTTAGATAAAGGCTAATATCCGGAAAAACGAATGAAGGCCAACTTGGTAATGTCATAGACTAGTATTGCACCAGCAGCGCCTCTATAGTAGCTCCGTGTAACGGAGCTGATATGAGATCAGATTTGGGACTTATAGGAAACGAGTCAAAGCCCGCACCGAAATCGTTCCTGACCTGCCGTATCCCAAAGCTAAAGTATATTTGCAAGTCAAGCAAAATTGAGGGCAAGGTACAGGCAGCAAACCTGGAGCTTGATACGTTTCTCTCCCAACCTTATTGTCCGACTGGAAAACTCCACTCCGATGGTGTGTTGTGAATGATCCTTAACTGGAGACCTTGAATTAATTGCTGCAGGAAGAGCATTACGATTTGTCACGGACAAGAGTTGTGGGTAAATTGGTGCAGAAGACAGGACTTTCCCGTTCCAGCTTCGCCTTGAAGCATGAAGGTCAATTGCTGTAGAGTAACCCAAGAGGCAACCGTACCAATGATGATATATTTCATGAGAAAATCTAGGGTTTCAAAATAAGTTGAGTTCCATTTGACATTGCCAGCCACGTACCGTAGGTTTCCAATAGTTCTGTGGCGTCATCCCAGTCATTTACAGCCATGGTGGTTAGAAATGTAGAGTGGTCGCTGTTCAGCCGAACTAGCCGTGTATAGATGGTGTCACGTTTCTTGTCATCAACCAACCCGCCGATTGCCTCGCGTCGCGTCCTTCAGACCACACCAAATAATTAATTTCACCTTTAATTCTACCTCATTCAACTATCTACCATCCCTTCCACGGAATCCATATGTCCACAACTTCCTTACCCTCATTCACGTCAGAATCAACAATATAATACCATGGATATGCGGCAGCAATAAGGCACGCATGCTGGCCAATAATTTCTACCTCATCGCCGACCTTCAGTTCCTCATTCTCAACTGGTCCTTCTCTGGTCAAAGTACCGTGCTCTTGCGAAATTCGTCCTAACTTCCATTTCGTACCTATCACCTCCCCGAAACTCCCAGATGGCCCTGTATCTTTGCTGAATGCAATGGCGCCTCCATCTACGAGCACTTCGTCTGTCCCGTTCACTCCCCGACCCGGATAACATGACACAATGGTGACTCTGACCCGTTGAGCCACCTTGGAACGGTCTATGAGATTCGTGTGCTCTTGCTGAAGGTCCAACATGGGATAATTGCCTTGACGAAAACTGCATCAGCTATCTCTCTGGAAGCTGCCAGAGAGCACGAGTTACCAGCATGAAGCTCCAACGATCCGTGGAGTAAAGACGACAACTTTGCCTTGGTTTCCGCACTGGCAGCGTGCGCGGTAGGAGTGGATCCTACGGACAACACCAAAGACTGGTTATCTAACTCTACTCCCATTGTGCTGGCGATCTTCAGTGTCAACTCAGCACCCGCGTTCACGGATTCAACTTCTGCGGACAGAAATGACGATGCCTGATCTAATGAAGTTGAAGCGTACGCATTTCCTGCGTGTGCATAGCATCCATAGATCGATATGGCTGGGGAAGCCAGCAAAGTCTTCACCAGATTTTCAAACGTGGATGTGCCGGGTGACACACCCGCACGCCTGCAGTTATTCAGCGCATGAACCAGCGTAACGAATGGGTCTCACTTTTGACCTCCATCTATCTTCACGAACACTGACCATTTCCGTGGCGTCTGTCGTTTACTTTCGCATTCTTCCAAGAATTTAATCTGGTCTGGATGATCAATCAACAGCCTCACAATGCCACCATCTTGAGCCACTTCGTCCCATAGAGATGACAAGTCGTTGACTTTGTTCGGTGCAACAGGCAATCCGTACAGAAGCTGCGACTCGGATGTTAGTCAGATGTATATGTAACATGCGGATGTCTGGTCAACTGACGTCCTTCACAGTTCCGTCCTTGAATAAACCATTTCGAGCAACCTCCCAAGCTTCCATGAGCGTCGAAACTACAACAGCATTTGTCCTATCTGCGGTGGAAATCATTTGCAGACGCGTTCCTTCCACCGTCTAGATTTGCATGAAGAAGTCCTTCGGTAGACGAAATCGTGTTTACCTTGTGTGTTTTCAGATGCCCTCTAAACGCGGTTCCCCATTCCCTCGCCTTTGAGTGCATAGCGGCGCAATTCTCTGCGAATACCTTACGATTTATGATCATTGCGGGAGTTCTAAGTTCATCGAGCCCTTTGCCGACGAAATGGCCAACAAGTTTGCTCTTTGAAGGCAAGGTAGCGAATTCAAAGGGAGTTTCAGTTTGGTGCATGTTGAAGGCAAAGGTGGGAGGTCCGACTTCATGAATCGTTAAATACTAATCTTTATCTCGATCATCGGGCCGTTCAGTGTATTACTATCATCACTCGGAGACCATTCTCCGCTTTGCTTTCGATATTTATGAACGATGGTATTTCTCTTCTGACTACATTCAATCAATAAGCCGCAATAGCCTCAATTTCAACATCGACATCGTTCGGAAGCTTTCCAGCCTGAATGCAGGTCCGTGCAGGTTTAGGACTGGGAAGCAACTATGGCGAACACGCTGAGCAGTGTATCACACAACTCATAAGGGACATGCGGACCTTTTCATAAACCTCGTTCATTGCACCAAAGTTATCCATGTCCTTGAGATAAACATTGACCTTGACGACCTTTTCCCAAGAAGATCCGGCGGCACTAAGGACATTTCCGAGGTTTTTGATGCATTGAGCCTTTGCGCATGCGAGTCGGTCAACAAAGGTTGTGGGCAAGAAGATTGCACTGACGGTATGCTCCTTAATTCCACCTTCTACAAGCTTTCCGTTCTTGTCCACAGGCGTCTGTCCACTGAGGAATATGAGGCCGGGGACTTTTGTGGCATGTGCTATATTCTCTCGTGTTCAATCAAAGGTTCAAACATGGGAATCATAGAGCATATAAGCGTACAAAGGATGTGAGTAAACTTCGAGTTTTCGTCAGAGTTGATACGTTCAACAGACATGGTCAAGGATGCAGCTTCGTAAATACAAGAAATTCGAACTTTATAGATCGTTTCTGATAACGGAAGAGTCTCCGGTAAAGGGCCTGATTTGTCGCAATTTGAACCTTCTCCTAAAGCTTATTCCTTAATGGCCAATTGGACGCACCGAAAGCTGCCAAACTGAATGTAATTGCCTCATATTACGCGGCAACATGAGCATATTGAGCACGGGACTCCTTCAAGTGTCTAGGTAAGAAACACGGCATACGGAACTACTTTTACCTTAGGGGTTTTCGGATCCCTTTTTGACGTGGTTCCCCCATTTCCTGGCCTTTAGGCAAAGCTCGATTACCACTTACATTTCTCTCTGTAGCGTTTTCAATAATTCAGAATGATGCGTGAGCAGTTCTCATGCATCTCATTCGCAAGTGGCAGCAATAGCCTCAATTTTCAACATCGACGTCGTTCGGAAGCTTTCCAGCTTGAATGTTAGGACTGGGAAGCAACTACGGTGAATGCTCTGAGCAACGTATTACACAACACATAAGAGACATGCGGACCTTCTCATATACTTCATTCGTTATCCATGTCCTTGAGACAAACATTGACCTTGACGACCTTTTCCCAAAAAGATCCAGCAGCACTGAGGACATTTCCGAGGTTTTCAATGCATTGAGCCTTTGCGGATATGAGTTGGTCAGGAAAGGTTGTGCCGGGCAAGAAGACCATACTGACAGTATGCTCCTTGATTCCACCTTCTACAAGCCTTCCGTTCTTGTTTAACAGAGTCTGTCCACTAAGGAATATGAGGCCAGGGACTTTCGTGGCATGCGCTATAGTTCCCCATGTTTGAGCGAACTTCAAACATCGAACATGGGACCTATAGGGCATATATTCGAGTCCTCATAAACATAAGTTCAACTTGCGATTCATTTACTGATTGGAGAGTCGCAAGTGAGGGGGGCGCCCTATGGCGCCTCTTGGGCGCGCCGAAACTACTCGTTCCTTCCGCAATCACAATACCATCAGTCGCAGTAAATTGAACAATTTCTCACGTTTTCCCCTGTTCAAACTCGCCACATGGTCAAGACTCAAGGCTGCAGCTTCGCCAATACAACTTTATAGAATCGTTTCTGATAACACGGTTTCTGAATGAGGTTCCCGTGCATAACCTGATCGTCAATTGGCTTATCTGTTTATCGCCATTGAATTTTCTCCGAGAGCTTAATGGAGGAGAGGATGCACCAGAAGCTAGTCCGGACTGAATGTATATTGGACGGCAACCCCACGAGCTGTGACGAGCAGATTGACCACGGGACTCCTCCCAGGTGTCCATAAAACCAACGGTCAACGGATGCCCTTGAGCTTGCTTCTTCCATCATGGACAAGGTTGAAGTACCGCGCTCAAGCGCCCCCGGGCCCGTTGATTTGGAAGTTTTGCCGAGACTGGAATCTTACCGCGGTCATAGCAGGAAAGACGAAGAAAACGAACTCGGCAGCACTATAACGTATGATCCAGTAGTCCAACGCTCCCTCCTTCGCAAATGTGACTGGTTCATTCTTCCTCCATTAACCTTCATGTAAGTCTCCCCAAAGGTAGGTCGAATTAAGAAGGCTGATTATGACTATTCTCTCCACTAGGTATCTATGCAATGCCCTAGATAAGGGTAATGTCGCCAATGCTAAAACAGATGGATGGGATAAGGTAATGTTCCCAGTGCATAAGAATTCCTCAACCTGTTCAAAGGACTTCATAACAGGATATTGGTTTAACGGGAGACCAGGTTCATTCTCAAGAATAGGCTGTAGCTTGAATACCTCTTGACAAGCTCTAACTTTTTAGTACTACCTTCTCGTTATGATTTTTTACGTGAGTGTTTTATTTGAGGTTGGAAGAAATGTCGGTTTAATTGGTCCTTCTTGGAGGTTCCATTTTGTCTGTAAGACCACTTCCACTTAGACGCTAATCCATCCCAAGTCACACTGATTTTTTTTCGTCGGACCCACCTACGTTTAGTTTTGGGACGCCTATCTCGATATTTGTTAAGAAATTTTCAGCAGCACGCGTGCTCCCGCTCATGATGATAGGATTCGTAAGCTCAAACTTTTAACTTGCTCTGCTCGTATAGTAATAGATCTCTTACACAGGGTGCAATGTGAGTAGTCCCCGGACCAAATACATCCTCTGAGTCCCTGAGCGGATGATGTTCGCATAGGTCTCTTTTTACGAGCATCGCCAAGAACTTCTCGCGTCAGTAATCACTCCTCGATTCATCTGATTACGAACGCCCCACTAAAAATATCTTCTGGACACAGAGATTTTCGCAATCCGGTGGTTTCTAGGCATCTTCGAATCTGCCATGTTACCAGGTGTTGTGCGTACCCATTCGAATTTTCGACTTCTTGTCACTGTCTTCGCGCTTCGAGTCAATAATCAGTACTCATGTCCATCTCATGAAGGTGTATTACTTGTCCACTTTCTATAAACGTGGGGAACTCGCTTCGAGAGTGGGATTATTTTATGCCGCTGCTGCGATAGCTGGCGCATTTTCTGGTGCGCTGAATATACTCTACATACCCTTTCGCCCGAGTCTCACTCAACTTCAACCCAGGTCTTATCGCATTTGGGGTATTCCAGATAAAAAATCCTCGCCACCATGCTTGGCAATACTTATTTTGGATTGAAGGTACATGATACACAAATGCTTTTGCATCCCTCAAGGGTTCGTAGCTGAGGCTTGAGCCGAAATCAGGTTCTGGTACAGTCACCTTTGCACTCTTCGCCTTTTTCTGGCTGCCTCGGACCAGTGATACATGGTGGATCTTAACAGAAGAAGAAAAAGCCGTCGCTCGACGAAGGATTCTGGAAGATAGCTCCTCAGAGATCAACGAGAAATTTTCGTTCCGAGAGGCTTTCCGACCATTTAAAAATCCGCTATATTGGGTTTGGGCGATGATCAGTCTCTCTCTTGGCGTTCCATTGGCGAGCGTCAACAATTTTCTGCCTCAGATCGTTGCAAGTCTTGGGTATTCGACTGTCAAGACAAACCTGTTCACTGTTGCTCCAAATATTGTTGGTGTGTTTCAACCTTCCGCCATTTGTTACATACATTCAATTGACCTGATCCCTCTCCACACAGGAACTGCTGCATTGCTAGTTTTGACATTCTCCTCTGACCACTTCCGCGAGCGTTCCGTCCACATAATGATTCCCCTGGCTGTGTCTCTGGCTGGATTTGTCCTTTTAGGATGTATAAATCCCTTAGCCCATCGCGGCGTAGCATATTTTGCATGCTTTCTATTGACAGCTGGGGTACGAGGTCCCGTCTCGCACTCGTAATGAAGGCTAACTACTACTCATTACTGGGTATGCATGGTAGGCATCAGCGCCATCAGTACTAGTAGCAACTTGGTACAACAACAACACACCCCAAGAATCTAAACGAGCAGTGGTTACAGCGGTGATGGGTATGGACAGTTTATCTAACCTAGTGAGGATATAACTAATAGCATATTCTACAATAGTCGCCTTGGCCAACGCTTCAGGTTTAATATCCACCAATGTATTTCGAGCACAGGATGAACCCAAATACGTCCCAGCCTTGGCAACTTCCGGTAAGCTAACCAGCAGGTAATTGCTGAAATGTAAATGTAATGAAGTTCTCGTTCAGCTGCTTTTGGAGGGTTGTGCTTGATTTTGGTTGCAGGGTGTGTATCCACTCATACTGTAACTGCACCTCATGGCTGACCGATCGTTAGCACTGGGATCTGGATGAGATGGGAGAACAAGAGACGTGACAAAATCCAAGGAGTCGTTCTTTCAGCTGGCGACATTCCAACAGAGACCTTGAGCGAAGGTCCTTTAAACCCCTCATTTAGATTCATGTATTAAGTAGCTAGTTTCCGTAAACAAACGCCACGAAGGAAAAATTTCATTGGGGCTGCGATGCAAAAGAAAGTAATGTGTGTATGAATCAGTAAACTAAAGAACCACATAAATTACCACCGTCCAAAAAGTCTCTACAGTTACATATTTTTATCGTTCGAAAAAGAGTGTAAGTGTAATTGTCAAAGAAAGAGACGAGTTCGGATATTTGATAGAAAAGCAGTAACAGAAAGGATTCCACAGACAAAATATCAACTACATGAAATGAGTGCCGGCAAGTTATATTACAGGAGTAGCGGTTTACTGGTAGCAATAGATGAGGAAGGATAAGATACTTCGATTGTGTGAAAGCAGATGACAGTATGCAGAAAGTATCCCAGTGCGAATGAAAGTAGAAAATCAAAAT
Source organism: Lentinula aff. lateritia (assembly GCA_027886305.1). Classification (NCBI taxonomy): domain Eukaryota; kingdom Fungi; phylum Basidiomycota; class Agaricomycetes; order Agaricales; family Omphalotaceae; genus Lentinula; species Lentinula aff. lateritia. Next base: position 169,997 of record MU794944.1, on the reverse strand, counting down.
CAACTCGCTACCGACGCCCGTACCTCACTGTTTCAGCATAGGTAGCAAATGGCAAATCCAAAGAACCGATAGTCCGTTGACCATCAAAGATATTTTGAGTCTCATCAGAGTCGCAATCCTCCAAGATATCTTGTTTCTGAGATTCCGCCTGGGTATAATCTTCTCCCTCGAGTAACGCCAAAGCGGTTTCCAAAAACCAAGTATTTTGTTTGATGAAATGAACCACAATCGTTCCTCCAACCCGTTTTCCTTCATAACGTGTATTGCGACCTTCGCGATTTGTCCAAGCGCGAGATACAACATCTTGCGTTGAGGTTGTGAACGAAGAGGTTGTATCCGACTGTATTGAGCTCATCTCACTGCCTTCCACCAGAGCTTCAATACTCTCCAAAGTACCGAGATCAGAAACGGGTGGGGTATAACGAACGTGAAAGGTTGATACACTTGATTGCGCCCAAGAGGCAGGTATACGTCCGTACGGGGTGAGCAGTTCGTTTGAATCAAACTGCTCAGAGTCTGACGATGATGGCAAAGAGATAGCCTGAGTTTCTGTGTCCCAAGATAGAGATGACGATAATGAGGATGAGGCTCCGAATTGGAGTAGATGTTTTAAAGCTGAAGACATAGACTTCCTGACGCGGCGAACTTCTGAGGGAAAAAGGAAACCATGACCGTAACTGAAGAATCACATGTAAATCACACAAAATGACGTCAGAATTAAAATTTTAAAAAAACGCACACAGTCCCCGCTCTCGGATGGTCGTATATCCAACATCGTTCACTAATCCATCGCACCTTTTCAGCTTGAGGATGCATTTTCATCCATTTGGCTGTTTGTTTATCCTCTGCACCTCGTGTCAATTCCTTAACTGAAGGATCTCTGGCTACCCAATCAACCAAGCTCCAACTGAGAGCATACAGTTCGCCAGCCATGAACCGGTGCAGCCGATTCGTTACTAAATATCCCCAATAGATGAGTGGATCCTGATCTTGAAAGGTGGAATAAGTGTTCGTCTGAACATTGAGCAACTTTCGGTAGGATCCATTATTATGTCGTGGTGGTGTATCGGAACGACGGTGAATGGCATTTCGCTGTGAAGATGAACCATCTACAGGTAGTTTGGCGTGCATTTCAAGCCTTAGTCTGGCCTCAAGTTCGGCAAGCATGACGAATGCATCATCATCAACTTTTACCACGAAATCGGGTCGGACCCAGGCTTGCGACTGCGGAGAAGAAAGATCTTGCCATGCATCGCTGGGGTCATGAGAAGCCAGCGGGGGAGGAGGTTTTGAAGCATTGGAGTAAGAGAAAAGAGGAGGTGGAACAGGGGTTTTCATGTACACAGGTGGAACCCAAGCATTGATGGAGGCCCAAGAGAAATAAGTATGCGATTTCCCTGCGTTCATATTTTCGGCCACAGGTAGTATGATAATATCGTGGTATTCTGAAGTTGGGAATGGAAATGTATTGAGAGCAATGAATAATTGAGACGGAGCGTACGAACCTTCCATTTCCAACTGAATCCGCCTCTCCCAATCCTTGCGAGGTTGCCCAAGGATGAATCGGACTATTGTCCGAGAAGTACCAACGCCGTCATCACCATCTCCAGCTCCTTCCCGACTACGAGGATGTGATGCCCAAGTGGAACGCACTAAGGCTCTACGTTCAAAGGCCGAGTCTGTGGAGAATACCCCAACAAACAACCCTGCAGGTGGCAGAGTGTCAAGTTCGTCATGAGGAAATGACGGTGCACTCATTCCAATAGAATAATTGTGGAAAGGATCGTGGTATAATGAAGGATTGGTAGGGTCTGGTGGTGAGTTCATGGAGGGCATGGAACAGTAAGCTCTCCACGGCAGCGGATCCTTGTCGGGATTGAGGATGTAGATCAAGAAAAGTGTGAGGAGAATGGCGAATAGAGAGAGGAGAATGAGAGACAAAACCTGAAACAATTTAGAACAAAATACGCGTTGACGGTACAAAGGGACATACGATAGTAATCGGCTGTCTTGGAAATAACGGATGTCGAACAATCCTCTTTGCCCATCGGTTGAGAAATCGCCATGTCCTGCCATGTCTTCTACGGCTTCTGCGCGATATTTGCCACCAAGACCGTCTCTCCTGCCTCCAAAGGTTTCTATTTCTCAGCGGTGTTGCAGTCGTAGGATCACTGTCTGTGTCGGAAGTCGTAGATAATACCGGACGAGAATTGACTAAAAATTGGGGAAGAGGAGAACCAGAACGTGAAGGAATAGGTGTTGAAGAAGCACTGGAAGCAACTGAAGAATGGCCGGAAGGAGCTGGACTTGGAGGAAGTAGGAAATGTGAACGTCTTGACTGAAATCTGGACATGTGTGTCGACTCCGACGAGGAAGAGCTGGTATAGTCTTCCTCATAAGACGGTCGACTTCTGGTGTCGACAAGCTCAACGGAGTGCGGCATCTGATTTTTCAGAAGCAGAAGCAGAGAATTACAGAGAATTTACAAAGATAAGAGAATTATTTGCGGGAAATTGAAACAGCCTCCTGTGCCAAGTGCTTACGTAAATTAGATATCATATGCCGAAAAAAAATAAAGCTGTTCCCTACGTACTACGTAATCTCATGTCATATCACCTAGACTAGACGCGTCCTGTCTAGGGAACCGAGCCCCGACCTGCTACTCAAGTACTCGAGCTTCAAGTACCAGGTTCTCCGAGTCTCTTTGCTACTTGGTTTTGACTGCCCGGAAACTATGCGATACCCGCTCTCAACAATTACATCAAAAGTTATCTCCACCGCTTTGATACAAATCTCAATGTAGTCCATGTCCGTAAACCTTCTTCCAGCTTGATCTTTCTTTCACTGTGTCCCAATAGATACCCAACTTAGTTCGTGCTGAGGAGCGCTCTGCATCTGTCCGTGGAGCATCACCGTGAACAATATTCGGAAGCACCAAGCTGCCGATATGCTTCTCCAGTTTCTCAATCACAACATTCCCGTTATCGCTTGAGCTACCTCCTGCAAGCATGACCACCCTCGCAAGCCACGCAGTCAAATGAGGATCGGCAATTGAGTATTGCTCTCCTGCATGATACGAGCAAGGTCACAATGAACATTCAAAGTCTTTTTTTTTTAAAACGACCCGACTCACCAAGGGTATAAGGACCGATGACTTTTTCATTCAACTTTGTGAGCACATGTACCAGCGCCACCTCCCATGAGGCTTTAGCAGCCTTGAAGTATTCTTCGCGACGAGCTTGAGCAATCGCGTCCAATTCAGTTGAAGGTACTTTGGCATTCTCGTACACCTCCAAAAGTATTTGCGCCGCTTCTTTCTTGGAAGTCCAGAATTTCACAACCTTATCCGACGCACGGATATTACCGGCTTGGGCATCGGAAAGACACTGATTGAGGGCCTGGACCTTGCCTTTCATGAGAGGTAGGACCGAGTCTGCAAGGGTACGAAGGGACTCCTCGTTTCTGGCGTTCATGTACAGGAGGTTATTGGGATCCCCGTCCTCTGAATGAATCAGGTCTTCAATGAACAATTTGCAGGTAGCAGCGAAATCTATGGTCGCTGGGGTCAAGATTGGCGCGGGAGCCTGCGATGTCGTGTTCGTGTGTGATAGAGGAGATCTAGGGTTTGCTTGTCAATACGACTACTGGTTCGCGCAATACCTAGAGAATGCACCTCGATTTATCAAGAAATTCGATGATCGTCTGGATGAAATGCCCGAATCAATATATGGTCGCCACAAATTCGCGTACCTTACCTTGGTTTCAGTAATCGCTTTGTACCTACTTTCAACGTCAACAGAAAGTGATTTGTCGAGAGGCACCACAAGGGTGGGGACGGTAGCTATCGTCGAGCGTATCAGGATAAATCAAAGTCTCGGATACTGTCAATATTTACCTTTGGAGTTGAGACGTAAGAACTTTGGTCCATAGTTTTCACCTTTGACTGTAGTTGGGACGTGTATTCAGCTAATCTTGACGGTGTCAAGAGATCGGAAGGTTGCATACCAAGGTCAACGACTTTCAACACGACTTCATCCTCTCCATAACCCTTTTCTTCGCTGCAAATATCGATCAAGACTTGAAAAGCTATTGGTTATTACTCGCGAACTTACAGAGCTAAAAGAACTATGGGAAAAGTGTGAGACTCGGCATCGGGCGGACAGAGAAATAGATAGACAGACCAGCACAAGACCAGATAGAGTCATTGTAGTAATATAAGACGGCTTTTGGAATATCTGACATGATGGTACAGAAGAAAGCAGCCTGAGCCTAGTGCATGACGTCGATGGAGGGAGTCAAGAACGTGATTGTATGCAGTATTCCACTTGAGCCCTTTTCTAGTTTATGTAGCGAGTCCTTGAACGCGTAGCGATGTAGTTCTGAATTTTCTTCCGCGCCTGCAGCCTCGCAGACTGGCAAGTGGTTTGTCACAGTGAACACGGTAGCACGAGGCCCGTGTGACACCTTCTCGAAAGTTCGCAATAAATTTAGTGATAATAGTAGGCTATGTGAATCTATAAGCGCTGTATACTCAACTACACTCAATCATGTCACTCCGGTGAGTCCAACAGTTTCTCTCATGGAATTCTCGCGTTTAATCCTCGATAGACACGAATATTATGAAAACGATGAGCGCACAACCATTTCGATCTTCGATCGTGGCGCTGACCCGGAGAAAGTTTCTATCAAATTCGAGCCTCGCAAAGTACTATCTATCGACCTCTTCTTTACTCTAACGATAACCCTTTTCTTCCAGGTTACATATACCCACGGCGAAAAGACTCTGACTCTGGAACCACTCAAAGGACAGATTAATCCGGATGCTTGCGATTACAATGTCGGTAAAGTTAAAGTCGAGATTCGTTTAGCCAAGGTTTCGCAAGGACGGTGGGGAGGTCTTATTGGCGACAGTCCAGATCGTGCGCCTTCTTCAACCCCATCTAGCTCGGTAACTTTCTGATCGTCGCCACACAACAGCTTTAGCAAACTCTGCTAGTACATCCACACCCACTCCGGCTAGGTCTCAGAAGAAGAATTGGGATGTACTCACCACTGACATCCTAAGTGCCGAGAAAGAGAAATCGCTGGAAGAAGATCCGAATGTCGGTGGAGACAGTGCAGTCAATCCGTTCTTCCAGAAACTGTTCGCCGATGCGGATGACGATACCAAACGTGCGATGATGAAAAGTTACTCAGAGAGCGGAGGCACAACTCTGAGCACGAACTGGGATGAAGTGAGTAAGGGTCGTGTTGATGTGAAGCCTCCAGAGGGTCAAGAGTGGAAAAAGTGGACATGAAGGGAGGCTAGTGTTCAGCGAGTTGAATGAAGCGCTGACCTTGGAGAAATTTCTTCCGTCCAAAGTCATTCTTTTTCAAATAAATTCTTCTAAGACGTCCGATCAGCTGATGAACGTAAACCGTGGTCAGTTTGAGTGAGTAAGTCTTGCAAATTTATTCACCGTGGGCTGAGTGCTTATCGGACAACCACTGACGCCCGTATTGTGACAATACGTTCGTTATGTAGTTATTGATAGATCAGCTTTTGTATAGGATACATAAGTACCGTCCATCCATCACACTTAAACTCTCTGTCTTGTCATGGTGTCCGACAGCTGCCATCCGAACCTTCGCCATGAAGCCAGCCATTTCTTCCTATTTTCGTGCAGCGCTTCACCATACCTGTTTTTCATTTCACTGCCAGAAATACTTGTCCTAGTAGATCTTTCCACACGCTGTCCAGGGCGTCATTATTCCGCGTCATATCTGCTCTTGGTGTCTGCCTTCACTGTGTTGAGACTAGGGGTCGATAAGGAGGGGCTAGAACAAGGTTGAACTTGTGACTTGTTATCAAAGGCAATCAGACACTTCAAGCTTCTCTATTTCCAGATTAATACCCCTCTCAATCGTGCCACAAAATTCTCTTCTCGAAATGTCTAAACTCACTCTTATCGTCGCAGCGACGAGAACGAATGGGATTGGTGAACATGGCAAATTACCCTGGCACCTTCCAAAAGAAATGAGCTATTTCCAACGCGTTACCTGCAATGCTCCTTCAGGCCAGAAGAACGCAGTTGTCATGGGTCGACATACTTGGGAGAGTATACCAGAAAAGTTCAGGCCCCTTAAAGACAGGGTGAATGTGGTTATCAGTCGGAAGGAGAATTATCATTTGTGAGTGCCTAGTCATTTCACGATGAACCCAATAATCTCAAATGAAAACACATTGAAGCGGCGAATCAGTCCAAGTTCATCGCGACCTCGCATCAGCCATGGAGCAACTTCGTAGTCAATCAGATCCTGCTGTTCATCGAACATTTCTCATTGGTGGAGCGATGCTGTATTCTGCCTGTTTGCAGTTGCCCAAAACTTCGCCCATCGCTTTTGTGGACCGAGTCTTGCTCACTCGAGTGATAGCACCTTCATTTGACCGTTGCAATGTATTCGTACCGGATTTCCTCGGCGAATGGATAGGAGCGCCGGACTTTAACGGCTGGAAGCAGGCTACGCCAGAGGCAATGAGCGAGTGGGTGGGATTCGAAGTTCCCGAAGGTGTTCAAGAAGAGAATGGAGTTCAATATGAATACCAACTTTGGGTTCGCGATTCTACGTGATATTGCTCTCTACCTCTCCGTATATCCCTGCTTCCCATAATTATACACCACCACCACCGTGCACGTACAACTCCTCGTTGCACATTCATATTGCGTATCAGGGAATCCCCTTCTATTGCCAGGTGTTAAAGAAAACGGACATCGAACATTTTTTTATCCCTGTCGCTATAACATATACACACGTCTTAGTACCATAGTTTTTTGCAGCAAAGCTGGACGCTCGCACCTGCTTATGTTTTGGGTTCTTCGAACATACCACGTACACTCTTCCTTTACGCCTCACAATACTACATCCATCACACATTACTTTTACTGATGACCTGACTTTCATTCCGCGAGTGAGGTGGGGCACCGTAATGGCTGCATGAGCCCGATGGATATGGGGAAGTTGACGAGCAAATGTATGTGGTCCTAGACGGGACAGCAGCGGCCTACTGGAGATCAATAGAGCTCGAAACATTTGGGATGATGATGACCGAAGACGGCAAAAGTGCAATTGCAACTTGAACCTCGGCTCCCACTCTGATGGCCTCATGGCCGTGATTGGTACCCTCATCATTTTAATGTCTTGCACCTCATTCTGGACGCAGTCCAGCAGGGATGACAAGCTAGCCATTTTCGTATTTACTGTCACTCTCTTCGCGTTTGTGGTCGAAAGCCAGCTCACACAAGTAAGTTTCTGGCTTCTTTTCTTCGTGACAGGCCGCAGTTTCTCATGCACTCAAAAAGTATATTCAGACGACATTGAACTATAGACACCCCTTCTTCTTGTTGTGAGCATGATCTTTGCTTAACTGTTGAAAACGGATAGGGTTGATGATATCTTGATATCGTACCAGCTGGATTGTACACTCATCTTTCGTAATTTCCCTTCCATGTCATCTCCTCTATCTTGTCCTGGCAACGCCTCATTCCTTCTCTGCCCTTTGGAAGGGCCTTGTTTGGGCAAATACACAACATCTCAATGGTCCTGAACATTGCTCTTCAATCAATCCTCAGACAACATTTCCTGTGAACAAGTTTATCTACCTCATGCTCACATTAACTGCCGCAATCACAATGCCAGCCTTACTCTGGTTTGCTGCCATTGAAATGGCTTCGTGAGTTTGTTTATCACAATCTACATTTCAATGCTCATGTCAATTGATCACTTTTTCTGGGAAGTGTGACGGATGTCACTGGTAAGTCGCGTTCGTTTGCTATCAAAGCTTTCTTGACTCTCTGCTTAGCTATCTGGAATACCAACGCATTCTTCGCGTACGTGTTTTCTGTCAAGATCTTCGGTCTTAAATGGGAATCGCGAAAGTTGGGCGCAGTCGTACTCGCTACTTTGGGTGTCCTCGCCGTTGTATATGGTGGAAGTACTGTATCATCACCATCGGATACAGTGGAAGAAGCAGTCCTGTCTTTCCCAAAGTCAACTGGTCCTTTGATTGGTGATATACTGACCCTGATAGCGTCGGTTGGTTATGCAGGGTATCAAGTCTATTACAAGAAACACGTTTCGCCGTCTTTCGTTCCGGAATTCGCTGAAGACTATCGACCACTATCAGCGGCTGAAGGAGATCCAGAGTCTGATACATTGCATGCAACATCCCACTTGAATGAATCTGAGCAATCCATAAAGGGCATCGAAACAGTCTACCCGCCGCCTTTCGGCCTGTATTCCAACTTTTGGACATCAGCGATCGGGGCATGTACATTTGCTGTTCTTTGGATCCCTCTTCCGATTTTACATTGGCTTGGGATAGAAACATTTTCGTTGCCTGAAAATCTTATAACCGTCGGTGCTATCGCGGGTATTGCATTCACTGGTTCTCTTTTTAACGCTGGTTTCATGGTACGTCCATTACATATGTATGATCCTGGTACCAACTTACACGGTTCGAAAACAGATAACACTCGCATTGTGGGGTCCTATTATCACGTCTGTCGGAGGACTACTGACAATTGTCCTTGTCTTCTTTTCGGATATTATACTCGGGGCAACCGAGTCTTTGACGATATGGGGTGTAGCTGGGTCTGCTACCATCGTCGTCGCATTTGGTGTACTTGCCTATGATATGTTCCAACAACGATAATTTGGCTAACGGCGCTCTGTAACAGTTAGTATGGTAAACTCCAGTAATGTCGATTGTATCCAGTAAGTATCTAAGTTGTGTCACTGTAATTTTGTTATCGGCGTCTGTACTTGATCAAGCTTTCCGAAATCTCACCGCATCGTCCCGAATGCCGGGTCACTAACCGAAATGAGTGCACGTTGGCTTGTCTATTGGCCACCATGAACTACCCATAAACTCGAAAAACGATGTCTAGTTATAGCACACGGCCTGCTTTCCTATTCTGCCATGGTCCATCAACGAACCAGTGGTCATCGAAAACCCTTTGTGGCCCTAATTCTAGCGCTGGGCGGTTTCGTCGCTCAAACGCAGCTGACGCATGTAAGTGCTTTTGGACCATTCAACGCGCCCCCCTCATGTTCGTTGTGTTTATAGCGTGTTCTGACGGTCATGAAGTATAATCGTCCTTTCTTCGTGATGTGGATATATCCGTCTCAGTCAAATACTGTGATCTGATTCGAATATCCTCAGATATGTCACTCAGTCGGTCTTCACTGCTTCAGTTCTTGTTCACTTGGTATATCTTGCAATCACCACCAAGGATCCGATTACTAGCTTGTGCAAAGGCTTAAAAATTACAATCGCTAAACGGCTACGCTCATCGAAATTGTTGCAACATATACGGTTTACTTGTATCAGATTCTTGCTGATCACTCTTACTTTGACTGCTGGATTTACCACGCCGACGTTACTGTGGGGTGTTGGGATATCATTATCATCGTAAGTATCAATGTATGCCAATGCTTAAGCTTGTACTCGTTAACAGACGCACCCCTTGTAGTGCCAGCGATGTAACCGGTAAGTCATGAATTGCGCCACATAATCGTCACTCACACACGACCGTGCTCAGTTATCTGGAACACCAACGCGTTCTTTGCCTATGTAATATCGGTGACTGTTCTTGGACGTCAACACCAACATAGCAAATTTGCTGCTGTTCTCCTCGCAACTATGGGCGTTGTCCTGGTCGTTTATGGCGGCGTTGAACCCGGAAACAGCGTTCTGCGTCATCGTAGACTACCCTCTCGTTCAGTCGGCGATCTATTCGCGTTGCTTGCATCTGTACTATATGCTGGATACCAATTGTTCTACGACAGATTCATAGAGCTCCCACTCGTATCACCCCAGGTTTTGGATGACTTTTCCTCCGAATCAACACCTTTGATAGAGCCTGAGGAGCTTGAGGAGTACAAAGACGCCATATATCCATCCCCCTATGGGTTGGAGTCGAGCTTCTGGACGTCTATGATTGGCTTATGCACGATGTCACTTCTCTGGACTGCATTCCCAGCCTTACAAAGCCTCGGTATCGAACATTTTAGCCTCCCGACCGACCTCCGCACTGTATTGGCAATCCTTGGCGCAGCGATGTCTGGTGCAACGTTTATGACTGGTACCATGGTAAATCTTTTGCTTTCTGGATCAATCGTCACACTGAGGTCAATGCTAAACAATTTCACAGATGCTTCTGGCTTCGTGGGGGGCTGTGACGACCTCCGTTACAACCCTACTGACCACAGTTCTCGTATTCTTGACAGATTTGCTATTGGGTGCCGCAATTAGCGTCTGGAGTATTATCGGTGCTGCTACAATTGCTGCAGCATTTGTGATGCTTCTTCTCGCTGACAATCCCCCCGCGTCCATATTGGTACATGCGACACAAGTATCGAATGTTTGATTGTATTGTAATGTACGCCAGAAGTTTTGTAGAAGTATAATTATAGCACACACAAACGATAGAGAGCAGCCCGAGTCAATAGATAACGACCACGGATGAAAATGGATGGAAAGGATCAAGTAGAAAGTTGAAAACTGTATGAGTACAAAATGTGGGTTCGGGCGAACAAATGCTGACAGGATGAAGTATTTCGCTACAAGAAGGTGATCAGTAATCGGAACCGCACCACCTCGACCACCATGGATATAGAAAGTCCGCCGCGCAATTCTCAGCCTCCGACTGGAGGAATAAAGCTAGTCGATACTATATTCGTATACGCCCCGTAGATTAAAGATGGAAACGCCGATTATGTAGCGGTGTTCATTACACTGTGAATGGAATCAATGGGGTAAAAAATATCATCATCATGGACGAAAATATGACCAGTACCTTTTTCGCTTGGCCTTCGTCATTTCTTTCCGCAACGCGGCACCGTCTAGGGGCTTGAGCAGTTCAAATGCGCATAGCAGATCTTCGGAAACACTATGAAGTAGGGTAAACCGTGAAAAAAAACATTGCGATCGTCAGAGTATCTACGAACCTCATACAAGCCCCGTAATTGTCGAATTCTAAACACAGAAGCAAATCAGGAATGTGTGAAGATGAATTGAAAAATAGATACTCACCTCCACAATAATTCGGCGCACTGAAAACCGTGACTAGTGTTCGATCATTCCAGAATTCGTATCCATCTTCTACCACCATATGTGCCCGACAGATGAGATCCATATCGTACCGAACCAAAAATTCATTGATAATCCCTTTGCCAAAACAATAACTAACGCCACGCTCGTTATCCTCCCAATCTAGCGCTGTATCTGAAGGGTCAGACCACAGCAGATCATTCAGCAGACCGTAATCGGGAACGTCAGTGGGGCGTTGTATTCGCTTAATGTCCTCCATCGAATGCAGGGAAGGAGAAAGCCCGCCGTGAACGCAGAATATCTTTGAAGCGACTATTGCAGCGATTGGAAGGCAATTAAACACATCGATGAAAGTCTTCCATGTCTTAATATTGCATCGTCTTTTGCACTCGTCATAGAAGCCATACACTATGGAAAAATCAACGAAGATCGTGAGGAGGAAGGTGTAAAGAGCGCACCTCTAGTAACGTTAGCGCACTCGTGATTTCCACGTAGGAGGAAGAAGTTTTCGGGATATTTGATCTTGTAACATAGGAGAAGCAGTATGGTTTCGAGACTCTGTTTCCCGCGGTCGACGTAGTCGCCGAGGAAGAGATAATTGGCTGCAGGAGGAAAACCACACATTTCAAACAGTCGAATGAGGTCGGAATATTGACCGTGAACGTCTCCCACAATCTTTACAGGGGGTGAAAGTTCGACTAACGTTGGCTGACTGAGAAAGACGTCGCGAGCGGCGAGACATATAGAAGTAATCTCAGTGTTTTTCAAACACAGAGATTTGCTGACTTTGCCCGTGTAGCCGACATCCAGAAGGCGTTGTATCATGTCATCGACATCGAAGGGTTTCAATTTTCCATTCATGTCCTGAGCAGAACTAGTGGTAGTAGATCCAGGGCTAAATGCACTAGCATTCGCGTTGGAGAGTATGGTCTGCGCAGCCGGAATATCAATCGGAGCTGGAATTGGCTTTGGTGAAGGTTGTGGCGATACGGAAGTCAGAGACGAAGGGTCGATTGAAGAGGGGTTGGGATATGGTGACCCATGGACCCCGTTCAATGGTTGCGCCGAAGAGTGACTGGGTTCTGGTACATTTATTGCAGGAGTTCCATTGGAAGGCTTAGGATCCGAAGCTGAAATAGCATGAGCGTCGGTTGAAAGATACAAATAGGTTGGGATCACTTTCTAATGAATCGTCTGGAGAGGTGTCCAGCGAGACGTTATCCGGAGATGATTCACTTTCCTTGTCCTTGGAGGTCTTCTTTGACTTCTTACTCGACTGTTGAGCAGTTTGAGACTGGGAAGCTGCGGGCTGGGGGGACGAAGGTCGCCCTTTAGACAGCCGCGATGTGAATACTGAAAGTAGTGTAGGAGCCAGTGTGAACGACCGGTCAAGACGACGATGAAAGTTCAGGAAGAAGAACAAAAGGCAAGGAGGCGGTGAGAAAGTCGAAAGAAGGATGAATGGATAGAGCAACGATTAGTGTTCTCCTCAAGTTGAGCTCAATCGTCACTGGCTTAATCGCCTTTGTATTTGTTCATGTTTGATCAAAACTTCCTTGGCACTCAAGTTGAAAAATACTGTCGAGAGTACATATCATAGGCTGGCCACAGCTCAACATCATGGATTTTATTGTTGTGCATAGCATAGGTACGAAGGAAAGATAGAAGAAACATGTGCTAAGACCTAGAATTTCCCGAAAGCCTTTGCAGCAGCCTTGTTCTTAGATACCCGCAGGACGTTGAACCGCACGGTTTTCGATAGCGGCCGACATTGACCTGTTGAACACGCTGATGAGACGCAATAGACCAAAGAAACATGATTTCGACGCACCAACTGTGACAGTATCACCCGTTTCAACACGGAAAGCAGGCGATACGTGAGCCGCCAAGTTTTTGTGTCGCTTCTCATAACGGTCTGCCCGATGATTGTAAATAATAGAACTTCCTCGAGGAAAGATTACGCACTGTATTTGGGGATATAGTGAAGATAATCTCTTCGGATGATAAGCGTGCGGTTCATTTTTGTTGACACGACCTTGCCAGTAAGAATACGACCGCGAATGGACACTTCACCAGTGAAGGGACATTTCTTGTCTGATAACACATCACTTTCTTCACTCTTGGGTGTAATAATATAGCTTAACTCACCGATGTAAGTACCATTGATTGCCTCTGCAGGAGTTTTGAATCCCAAACCAACATCCTTGTACCATCGTCTGTCCTTAGTCGAGACCTTCTTTCCGGCTGTGAATCAAAATTCAAAGGCGCGCGCAAACGATTAAGACTTGTAGATATCATAATACGAATGATTAACCACGGACCCTTGACTTTGGCGTTCTGGAAAAGAGGCTGCTTTTGGAAAGCTTTTTCGATCTAGATTTCGTAGCAGTTAGCACAGTCTCTGTCCCATCATACTGAAGTATCCTACTTGTTCGGCCATCTTGCGCGCGAAAAGGTCTTGGAGGTACAAATTTACAGGTCTTGAAGGACTGAAACAAGTGTGTGAAAGAATTCAATGTAACTATACAGCCTTAATAACATGTGACTAAAGCAGTTTTGGGCGCTAACCGACGGAAAAAGTTTGATTTCGTGTGCTACAGTACAAATCGGAGTGAGACCTGACTCGGCCTGGCATCCCACCAGCAAATGTACATTGATATCTTTCGATCTCACATCTTCGCAATCGTTGTGCATGCTTCCCTTACATAGCGATTGAGCCTAGCTCTCCGATGCGTTGGGTTTCGAATTTGGGGCTACTTGTAGTATCTGAGAAATAGTGACAGAAGGAACTAGGCTGTTAAGAGGATGCTCAATGTGGAAGAGTCTGGGCGAGTCTGAAAGAGCTCTTGGGCTAGTCTGCGGCCAACATTCATGCTCATGAAATGATGTTCTTAAACTTGCAATGAGGAGTCAGACAGATAGGTAAGTACTGTAATTTTTATGTATCAAAGAAGGACTTTGCTGTCGAACTAGTACCGCTCTTGGCTTCGGCGGCGGTCAGATTGTCTGTTTGAAAGTCCACAGTCTCTCGAAGTTCAACGTTGCAACATTCTAACTGAATGGCAAAGTTCGCTGGGTTAGGGTTCGAGATCAGTAACCTGTGGCGTCACAGCTATCACATGTTCTCCTCTATCTGTCTTGTCTTTCGACGCAGTGTTAGTAGAATGGGAAGACAGCAAACCCTTGGTTGGTTTCTTGCTAATTCTTCGGAGCATAATCTCACACACGTTCAGGAAAGTTCCTTGAAATGCCCAAGTCGATCAAGCCTGCACCTCCTCAACAATCTAACCTGCATGAGATGTGGAAGAAGCCAGTTCAGAAGGAGGCGTCGTTACCAGAACAGTGCTCAGCGGCTGAGAATGCAACGCATGATCTGTTAATGGGAGCTGAAGGAGAAGGTAGCAGTACGCGTCGGGATGGTATACAGGACCCCGAAAGCTCAAAGCGTAAACACGTCGGAGGGACAGGTATGTTTAACACGCGTCTTCGTTCAGGGAAACTGCTGGAATCGATCAAATCAATGCTAGCTAGCTCACTCAAGCTGAAAAAGAGAAGGATCATCGACTCTGATGACGAACGTGAAGCAGATACCACTACACAGGTGCCAGGTGCTTGTAGTTCTTTGTCTCTCTCGATTCCCTACTGAATGCTGAGGCAAGTTAGAGCCATCATCACCAAAATCTCCCAAAACCAGATCTCTCCCTCTATCCCCGTCGCCCAAAAGTAAGGGTAAAGCGAAAGCAAAACCGGAGCAGGAGAGCGTTCGGGTGGAAGAAGTAGAAGTTAGCAGTGCAGAAGAAGATCCTGACGAAGAACTTGAGGAAGAGGTTGAGGCGAAAGACGCTGCCGCCGCGTCGTCTAAGAGGTTTCATTATTTCTTTGGTCCTTCTTAACTCGAGCATGATTCGGTTTACTTTACAGTGCGTTGACCGCTTTATCAAAAGTCGAAGATGTAGATATAAAAGGAGGATGGAAAGTCGGTGAACCGTAAGCATTTAGCTCGCCTTATGCTGGTTTCTGATGGTGTTCCAAGGATTCCGTATGCCGCCCTTACCAGAACATTCTCTATGATCGAAGCGACAACTAAACGATTGGAGAAAACCGCAATCTTGACATCATTTCTCCTTCTTGTCATTCAACGAAGCTCTAAGAAAGACTCAACAGCTCTCCTTCAAGCAGTGTACTTGTGCATTAATCGCGTTCGTGATCGTCCTGCTGATACACTGATTGTATCTGAAAACGTATTCTAGCTGAGTCCTGACTATATTGGAATAGAGCTAGGGATTGGTGAAAGCTTACTCATCAAGGCTATATCCGAATCGACTGGTCGAAGTCTTGCTATGATCAAGGCAGATTTGAAGAAGGAGGGTGACTTGGGATTGGTTGCAATGGTCAGTTTCGTGTCCGCTCTGGAATGTTTTCAAGAAGCTTACATGACAATGTCCAGAATTCCAAGAACAGTCAGAAGACCCTGTTCAAACCAAAGCCGCTGACAGTCGCGTTTGTTTTCTCTAATCTACGCGAAATTGCTTCTAGTTCTGGACATTCTGTGAGTGGATTATGGGATGGCCTCATCGCTGTCACTAATTTAGGTGGTGTTGTTTAGTCCCAAGCTAAAAAAGTCTCAATCATCACAAAACTCTTAGCTGCTTGTCAAGACTTTGAGGCTAAATACATAGTTCGTAGCCTGGAAGGCAAGCTTCGTATTGGTAATGCCGAGCGATCTGTCCTTGTAGCGCTTGCCCATGCCGCAGTACTCGCAGAACATGAAAAGGGTGTGTTATACTAGGCCATCATTCATACGCTGAGAAATTAATATTATAACAGCTGGTAAAAGATGGAGCATGGAAAAGTTGGCCACAAAGCTCGAGGAAGGCGCAAATAATATGAAGTCGGTGTACAGGTACGCGTAATACACAGGCTATTTTCTACATTCTAAATATATGAGATGGAATAGTGAATTACCTAGCTACGACGAGGTCATTCCAGCGTTACTTAAACATGGTATCAATGGTATTCGCGAACACTGCAAACTTACTCCCGGCGTTCCGCTGAAGCCTATGTTGGCGAAACCAACCAAGGCTATCGGCGAGGTTCTTGATAGGTTTGAAGGGAAGCGGTTTACGTGTGAGTACAAATATGACGGGGAACGTGCTCAAGTGAGCATTGATCTGCTTTTTGGGTTAATATTCTCTGATCGCAAAACGTCGCAATAGGTACATAAACTACCTGACGGCTCCGTTAGCGTCTTCAGCCGAAATTCAGAAGATATGAGCAAGAAGTATCCTGATCTAGTTGAACAACTGCCAAAAGTAAGTGTAAGATGTCGAAGGTTCGTATGTATCCCTTTAACGCCTGCTTCCTCAAAGTGCATCAGCGAATCCACGAAATCTTTCGTGCTTGATGCTGAAGCTGTAGCATTCGATCGCTCAACGAACAAACTGATGCCCTTCCAAGAACTCAGCAAGCGGAAGCGGAAAGACGTCAAAGTCGAAGACATTCAAGTTCGAGTGTGTTTGTTCGCGTTTGACCTTCTGTATCTCAATGGGGAGGTAAGTAGCTCTACATGGGGCCCACCGGCACCGTTATTGACTTACCTCTGCAGCCTTTACTTCATAAAACGCTTAACGAGCGTCGCAAACTGTTGCGCGATCACTTCACTGTCGTACCCGGGGAATTCGATTTTGCCAAATCTTCAGACGGAGAGACTGTCGATGAAATCCAATCTTTCCTTGAAGAGAGCGTGAAAGATGGGTGTGAAGGCCTTATGGTGAAGATGCTGGAGAGTGATGCAAGTTACTACGAGCCTAGTAGGCGTAGTGTTAACTGGCTGAAGGTGTTACCCTCAGTGTACATTTTCGAGATCCTATTCACTCAACTCTGGTTTACTTGCAGCTCAAGAAAGATTATCTGGCTGGTGTGGGCGACTCATTGGACCTTGTCGTCGTTGGCGGCTATTATGGGAAAGGGAAACGAACCAACGTTTACGGCGCGTTTCTTCTCGCTTGTTACGACGACAATTCAGAGGAGTATCAAACCATTTGCAAGATCGGTACAGGATTCTCAGAAGAAATGCTGCAATCACACTACGACGTCCTTCACTCTCTTGAACGAGAGACCATGCGAGGTGACGTTAAGCCGGGTGGGGCGAAGCCTGACGTATGGTTTGAACCTCAGGTCGTTTGGGAAGTGTTGACGGCGGACTTGAGTCTCAGCCCTATCTACACTGCTGCACAAGGATTAGTGAGGCGGTTGATAATTTTGGTTGTTCTCCTAGCTCATCATTTCCTCCTTAGATTGACGAAAGAGGAATCTCTCTGAGGTTCCCGCGTTTCATTCGAATACGTGATGATAAAGGTGCAGACGATGCAACTGGCCCGGAGCAGGTGAATATGGGTTACTTAGTAAAACCATTTGCAGATTCTGACATTATTTTTTCGACACAGATTTCTGAGATGTACGAACGACAAGCACTGGCGGCAGGTAGTGGTAAAAAGAAGAAGGGTGGAGATGATGACGACGGATTTTGGTGATGCTCTTGCATGACATAACTGTAGCCCTATATACGAGAGGGAAACTTCGAATGCAGTATCTTTATAGGCCCGCTGTTCACAGATCTCTGGAACTGAGTACTTCCTTCGTATTAGTGACAAACCCGTAGCTCTAGAAAGTCGAAGGTAATGGTTCAGTAAACTCCAAAGCAACGGTTCAAATTGGCAACTCACATTCGCAGCATTATATATAACGGCCTCGAACGCACCATCAGGGGAGGTGGTAGCAGTGGCGTCTTCGAGTAGTATGCAATCGTAGCCTCTGAAATAGGCATCAATAAGAGTTCCCAAGACACACTGTTAACACATGTATGTATCAGTACATAGGCAATAAGCAGTGAGCACATTGAGATATTCACCTGGTCTGCATTTACCCCGGCGAAAAATAGTGTCTTCAGCCCATTCTCTTTGAGGAAGTTTTCGAGTAGCGTTTGGTCCCATAGGCCGCTTATCCTGAAACGGAAGGGGGACGTTCGAACTTTCAAAGCCGACAAAATAGGGTCGACATTCACCGGTTTTTATGAATCCAAAAATCTGATCCCTTGTCCCTCCCATTCTCATATAGTCCTTGCAACGGACCATACAATTCGGAATTCCTCTCACCCCTCATCAGCAGTTTCCCGAAGTTTCCCGGAAGCTCCGATCCGAATCCTCCCCCTCGAGGAGAACCATGTTTCGCGAATCCTCGAACGAGCGACGGGGGAATGGTACTGAGCTCGGCGGCGGTTAAACCCCAGTTACTGCATGAGAAAACATACAACAGAGAAATATGAGTTGAGAGACGGGAGTTGTTTGTTCAAGCACCTACACCCAAAGAATCTTGATATTCTTCTCCCTGAAAAACGGTACTACCCTCATCAACGGATCTACACAAGCCAAGCCCTTGGGATGATCCCGGATATCCTTGTGCAGAAAGAAATTCTGCATGTCAATAATTACTACTGCAGTCTTCTCTGTGTCCAAACGAACAATTCTCTCGCCAGTCATTTGAACATCAAGTTGACCGGGAAGTAGAGTCGGTGTAATGATATTGGAACCTGCGAGTAGGATGTTTTGAGCGCCAGGCTCTTTGGTGGTGTCAATGTCGAGCTGCTTCTCCGCAGAAATCTTGAGGTCTTTGAGATGCGTAGAACGAGAAAGGTCAACGAGCCCGTGGGGATACTCGACCCAGAAATCGTTCGATGTTGGGTCACCGTATTCAACGGGCTGTGGGACACGAGGTCGAGAGGTCATTCCGAGTATCGGTGTGTGGTATTGCGGGATAGTATCGGGCATTCACCTCGCGAGCGACACAATTTGTGGTGTCAAGCTTGAACTTGAGATGTGTCTAGTGGGAAAGACAAGGGATGAAGATAAGTGTGTGACACAGATTATGAATTTCGTCCATGAGTTGTCATACACATACGTGAGAGCTGCAGGACAAACGAAGAGTAGTGAATCACTGAAGCCACATCATGCACATGCCGCAATGTCAGAAGTTCAAAATCAAACAGAAATACTGAAGCAATTCAATATTGCATTGATTGTTCATTGATGTCGAGGAGTTCAGCGCAGGGGTTACTTAAGAATTGGAGGAAGGAAGCTTTAAGGTGCCCCCAGATTTTTGCTGTCTCGAGTGTATCGCGGTTCCAAGTTCCAGCGAAAAGGCTAATTGACGTTGAATTTCAGCGCAAATCCGTTTATCGCATCAAAAGAAGGATATGAAGATTATTCTAGAACAATAAATATGTCATATTATTAGATGAATAGGAAGTTTAGGGTTTCTGTATCTTGTCTTTAACAGTGCTGGCAGTCTCCGCAACGGAAGTTTTGATATCTTGAACAGCATCCTGCGCGGCACCTGTGAGACCTAATTTCCTCTCCCTTCCACCTCGGTTCCAGTACTCATTGAAGCGATACAGTTGTATCGACTGTGCTGTGACGTTTGTCATATGACAAGCAAGGAGGAGATAATTCCGAGGTTGGACGACCCATGCTGAGGGAATAAAATATCGTCAGTCACTGAGCCAGAAAGGAACCAAATGAAAGGAGAGCAGACCGAAGCGCGAGAATGTCAGACTAGATATTCAAATTATCAGCACGAATGAAGTTATGGGAAGAACAGGGTAAACGCACGAATAGCAGGTCAAAGCAGTAGTCATAGTGCCTGATATAACCTCCTCGTCTTTCTTCAAATCAGCCAGGGCAGCAAGTGGTAAGCCCCAGTTTGCAAGCTGGTTGGGTTTTCTAAATAAATGTACGATTCTAAATGGCAGATGCGACTCACAGGGCCCCAGAAATGAGTACCTAGAAAGGACGGTATTCATGAGATAGATTGATTTATCGACTTGGGAACATACTCATCAAGTACTCTCTACTCGCTGGAGAGCGCAGCCAAGCCATAAATGTCGACATGAGGAGGATAAAGTCAGAAAGTTTGACTAGATTTTGAGTGAAGAAAACAAAGGGAGGGCCGACAAATAATGTACGTAATACGGTTGCGGCATTGATTTTTTGAGATGCGTTTTGCTCAATCTCTATTTCACAACCGTAACGCGAAGCATTATCTCTACCTCAAAGAAAAAAAATCAAAATTATCACTTTCTCTTCCTCAAAAACACAAGAAAAATAGCTGGGAATTCTAATTAGACGGAATGTTTACACGTTGCGCGCTTTTCGGTAATTCCGAATTCTAACCGGGCCTCATGTTCCTTGGCTTTTCACATCCACAATCTCTAGCCTGAATAATCATGCAACAGTACTATGGCTCGTATCCCACCCAATCAAACTATTACAGTCAACCTTACGATGGCGCCGGCCCTTATAATGGATACACTCCGTATACACCACAGCCTCAGGCTCCAGTATGGGGCTCGACTCCTTACGCACCTAACGCCGGCCTTCCTCCCCCAATGCAGATGCAATCCGGTGCTCCGCCTCCCACTCCCACTGCTCATAGGTCGGGTCACCGGCGAAGAACTACCATGCCCTCAAGAAACACGAGTCAGCCGCTAAAATCCGCGCTGAAGCCAAGTAATAGCATCCAGATGGCTACTCCCTCTTCGCCAGCTCCCCTCCACAGAAAGCGTGCGATGTCCAATCCAAAAAGAGATTATCAGAGCATGGGCATGCCAAACGCTGCTGATTCCACCACGCCTTTTAGCAATCAAGGCTTTCATCTTCCCGAAGACGAATCCAGTTCGTTCCTCGTTTCACATTTCTTCCCCCATTCCATCATTGGTTGTCCTGATATTGACCCGTGATCAGCGTACATGTTCGTGTCCTTTCATGGCACCAACGAATTACATATCGAAAACCTAGCTCACAAGGCCATGGATGAGATAAGAAAAGAAATAGTTGGCATGTGGCCCGGGGGTTTGGAGTTGGACGAGCTACAAAACACTCAATGGAGACTGCGGTTCAAGAATGCTCCTTGGTCTCTTCGCGATGAAAATGTACAATGGTTCGTCGCTGCATGCATACTTTCGCCTCACTTCTCTGATTCGCTCATCAGGGCATGGAGGATGTTGGTAAAGCTCTTCACGTTATTCCAGGAACGGGTTCGTGAGGCGTCTCCTCCCAGCTCGTGGTGTTGCTCATCATTACGGTTCAGGGATACTCGTACAACACCACCCTTGACGTTGGAACCTCAGTACGCTTTTCTGGTGTGCTTCAAAACGTCACTTGTGCTAATCAAATTTCGCAGAGTCCTCGTTTGCACTTTGTGTTCAGTTCGCTATCCATCTATCGATTCTTCCTCGCCACAATCTCGAATGGTGGCCGAACTTTTACACTGATAGATCCTCCTATGGATGTCATGCGAGATTTGACTACTGGATTGCAGGGTGCACTTCCAGGTCATATATCCAAGGACGAGTTTGGTAGATTGGGCGAAACCAATCTACGTATCGTAGAGTTGAGGAGACCTATCTATGGTGGTGAGGACGTGTCATTCTGCTGTGATCCATTCCAACGTGCTTGATATACAGGCAACGAAATTACATGCAACCAGTTTCACTGCCAGATATTGCGGATTCTCAAACATATCGGTTATACGTTGTGTGCTACTTTACCGATGGCTCGCAAGGGTCCTCTCTCTGCGATCGGCATTGGGACAAGGCAGGAATTGTTGGTGCTCAAATCAGTCAAAGGCTCGCCGGTGCTTTGACTTGATCCAGATATTGTGTCCGTTTGCTTTGAGATTATCTATCGTCGACGTACGTATTCTATGTATTGTTCTATATCACGCCCAGGTTCTCGTGTAGCCTTATGTACCGTATTGCTTTCTCTTCATCGCATTTCTACTAATCTACGATGGCTTAACGACATGCTGTGCCTTGGGTCAGGGATCATTTACATAAGTTCGAAAGTAAGATTGGGCGGGAGACGCGGGTGGGGAACACTGATAGATACTGATGGTGGTGTCGTCGGGAAGGTACAAGACAAAATGCTCGCAGTTGGGTACCAGCTACTATTGAAGGAAGACGTCGTCGAGGATGGCGAACAGAAGACTCTCCCCTAAAGTTCCACGGTTTTTGGGAATGCGCTTTAACGGCTCCGTCTAAGACGGGGTCCCACAAGGGACAACAGCCGGGCCTGCATCGAATCCGACAAGAGATGGTAGACTGCAGTGAGAGTGGAGGGGGTAAAATACATGTTGTGGTACATATTATGTTGTAGTACTGTAGAGTCAGCTCATTCCCCTTCACAGCCCTCAGTTTCATTACCCACAACATCGTCGAGGTGTAAATCAAAGTGTTCCTTTTGTACTCGAGTCTTTTGAGCACTTCTCCTGAAAGGTTGGATGCTCATCGGAAATCATAATGTCCATTTTATCTGCACTGATAGAATGAGCGATCATCAAACTGTTCTCAACGAAAAATTTCTTCTGATTTTCGTGATTCATCTATGTATTGTTTACGCGTTCCAATCACTACACCATCTTCACCACTTTGGATCCATCTACGATACCTGCTAGACTCTTGGCGGAGACTTTGCCATCAGCACCTTTACGGAGTAAGAGCTCGTCCCACCATCCGAAGAGAAAGTCGCGAGCGATGAGCTTGAACCAAGGCGTGAACAAGTTACCTGTTAGAGAAGATAAGAACGATGCTGAAAGTCGTCGCCCTCGAACAAGTTCGTACCTGTTTCTTCAAACATTGACTGTAACTCTGCCTTGTCGACATATTTATGGTCGCATATTTCGTTCTCGTTGGGTGTAACAGTGACGTCGGCAGTGATGAAAAGAATATAATCCACTGAGATCTTTCATCAATTGTGATCCCTTCATCTAGAACGGAATACTCACCTTCGTGCTCACCCCACATCCCATTCGAAGGAGCCAGGTAGTGTATACGTGTGAGGTATTGGAACTCGTCTACAGGGGTTTGACTCTGCGGGATTCCAAGTTCATGTTCGAGTTTCCTTGATGCAGCGACCCGAACACCTAGTTGATCTTTCTCGATCTTTTCTGCTTCAAAATCGTCTAACGGATGCGAACAGCAGGAATTTGTCCACATATCCGGGAATGTGATCTTTTCGGGAGCGCGTTTTTGGAGAAGGAGCTTGCCATCTGAAGGCCGAAACACGAAAGCCGAAAACGCGCGATGGAGGAGACCTTTGTTAATGTTCTCCATTAGATGGCCTGTGTTGAAAAGAATTAATAACTTTGATAAGAAAGCGAGGAGAAACACGACTTGCATGTTTTCTTATCCACAGCTCCAAGAGCATTGTCATCCTCATCGACCAAGATACATCTTTCGTCCATCAACTTGGACTGAACGGGATCATAACCGGAAAGGTCGATACTGGTGAGAGCGGCTTTTGCAGCGAGAACGGCTGGGGAAGACATTGGTCGAATCGCGAAATAAAAAGGTGGGAGAAAAGATGGGGGAAATGGTACGATACGATGTCGTATCAGCGGAACAAATAATCGCTGCAGATTGGCGAACGAGGTAACGGAGAAGGGTTTACATATACCGCCAACACGGCTAACCTTGCCGTTCTTGTGGAAATGAGACCAAATCCCTCTTCATTGTCCTGACTCGTCGCTGATCAGAATAGAAAATCCGAATAAGCTCATTCCCACAATATTTTTTACATGTTGTGCCTTCTTACTCCTGTCCTGCTCCCCTCTTTTCCTCTCTCTCAGCGTGTGTTGTTCCGTTACTCCCGGCTTTGTATGTATCCCTTTTCAAGTTATCAAGCCTCAAGTTTAAAGACCAGGGTGGTCAAACTAGTGCTGCACATAATTGTTGTCGTTGATTCTGCGCAATCTCGAGCCCTACATATATCTGTACGGTGGGCCATTCGTCTCTGGAGTCCATCTATCTCATCCACCCACAGCTGAATATTCGCACTAGTGTCCATCTATGTCAACTAACAAAGACTTTAAGTGATATTGCTTCATAGGGCTGTGCTTGGTGGACCTTTAAGAGGTCCTTGGTCGCCAAAACTAGATTGCATGAGCCGCCATCAGTTAACACTGATGTTCACAACCCATGACAATCATCTTACCTAGGCAATGATAAAAAGCGGCAGCCGCTACGTGTCGTGTACTAGTCAATTGGGGAACCACAACGTCGAATGAAATGTTTTCGCTTCCCGTGGGCATCGCTTGTTGTTGCATCTTGGCATACCTAGGTGCAATCACGTCAACGACAATTTATGCGTCGTATCGTCTCAACCTCACTCTAGGAAATTGAAGGAATTGCGCTCGAGCGTGATGAGGTTCAAATCAGACTTCTGAGAATCTATCTGTGTGTTGGTGTTCATCGTCTGCGTGTTCTGTGTATTCATCGTCTGAGTGTTTTCCGGTTCCACTACGAGTGTAATTCAGCCCGACAGGTAAGCGACGACAGGCGCGAATACTCACCTCCACTGAAGACGAAGTCTTCACCGATAACCTGGGATCCTCGTATCCCGATGTCTCCAGGTGATATGCCTCGGATACCTGTGCTACCATTTTGGCTAGGCACAAGGGAACTTTCACGCCGACTGAAGGAGCTTCCCCGGATTCTAATCTCGGCGCGATCGATACTAACCCTATCACTTCCACCCCCGAACGCGTCGACACTAGAGGATGGCCCAGCGCCAGCATTATCCCAAGGAAAGAGAGAGCTCCTCTGCGATCCTTCCTGGCGTCCAAGAGATCCTAAATCAAAGCTGAAGTTTGCTCCTATGTCAGAGGGAGGTCTCGACATTTGACGCCCTTGGCCTGGTTCCTACAACAAAGCCCGCAATTTAGTTTTATATTGAGCACAGCCCAGCAAGCTTTACCTCAGAGGAACGTAATCGAGGTTCAACATCGTTGTCATTCCACCCAGTCTCAAAGAAATTCACTTGGTCTAAAAAATCATTAGATGGGATGAAAAAGTTACTGATGTAAGTTGTACCTCCTCGACCCATTTCTGCCTCGTTCTCCATGTTTGATTCAGGCTGTTCCATGTCATCTACCTGCATGTAATCCTCGAATCCTCTGTCCCGTGCAGCAGCCACTTTCCTACGTTTGGTAGGAGGTTCATCGTCCTCTAATGAGAATTGTCAGACGAGCCATAAAGCACAGCAACCGAAAGTCCTCACCCGACATGTCCAAGTGTATCACACCCGTCCTAGTTTCGACCTGAACTTTGAAATTTTGTTGCCAGAAATCTATCAAAGCCGGGGCTTCGACTGGAAACAGAATTACACATTTTTGACATGAGATGGTAGAATGGCACACGTACTTCCTTTCGGGACGCCCCAAATCAGGTCTTCCACCACCCTTCCACTGTCCTTCTCTAGTCTCTTGCTTATGAATTCGCGCCGCTGGAGGTATTGTTCAGAGAGATATTGTGCACGGGCAATCTGTGTAAACTCGATCGTCACAAGAAGTGCAGAAATAAGAGGCTGCTCCACCAACCTTCAGTTCGTCGTCAGTAAGTTCAGTTCGAGCATCAAGCAACAATCGGGTTCGTTTATGTGTTTTCTTCTGAGGTTTATCTATGTTTTTATGACCTAAAGTGACATCCGCGAGCAGAGCTGGCTCTGGTAATAATCCATCATCCTGCGAAAGCAACAGTTGAGCGAATGAATTCGCAGGGCTTGCAGGTGGTGGAAGAGCTTGTAATTGCTGTGAAGACGGTGCCGGGTTTTCCTTTCCCTCTGTGACCTATATACATGACAATCGGCAAAACAAAATATGACCTGTGGAAGAAAAAGCCTGCCTTTCTTCGTACTGGGGTTTGTGGTGCGAGAGACGGGATCCTACTGGCCGATGGTTCATCTAAACCTTGCCCGCCAGTGCCGAACTCATCTCCGCCTAGCATAAAATCAAATTCAATGCCTGTTTCTCGATTCTCGAAATGGATAGGATCAAGCGATTGCTCGTCCACGTCCATACGATTTCTGCTAGGGATTCTTCAGATCGAGAATCATTGTGGAATCTCATCGTAATCTACCTGTCGGCGTTCTTGAGAGGAGAGGCACCCCAACCTTCTCCAAGTTCCCTTGCCAGATCATCCCCTAAGCCAAGGTCAATACCCAGGCCGTCGTCGATTCCGAGAAATAGATTGTCGTCGAAAGCAAAAGCAGGTTCAGCTTGAGAGGAAGAGACATCAAGACCACTCCGTTGGCTTCCTTGGAAAGAAAGGTCCAAGGAGTTCGAGAGAAGGTGGTCGTGGTGCTCTCTGAGAGTGACCATGTCTGCCCGAACCTGTTCGGTCAGTGCCGGGGGTTTCACAACATTATTCTTCTTTCTGGATTTTTTGGGATCGGTGGGATTAAATTCTTGTTCATCATCGCCGTCTTGCCTTTTCTCATTGTTATCTACGCGCACAAATATGTCCATACAGTTCAAAACTGAGAAGAGAGATAGCTACCATTCAAGTTTAAAATCTCGTCCCAATCCTGTAAACGCATATAGTCAAGAACTGGAACCAGATATCATATTGGAACGTACCGAAACGAAATTATCGAATTCCAAAAAATACAGAGCTTGTGGATCAGCAGCGATCGTGAAAGCAGATGGTCTTTGGAATCAAGTTAGTTATAGGCCCACTCTCGGTCCAAAAACAAGCAAATATTGACCGAGTCTGTTGTTGCATTTGAAGGGACGCGTCCTTGGCGGCGATGGTATGAATGTCTTGCACAACTTTCTTCAAGGATGATACACAATTTGTTACATCGTTCATAAATAATTCTTGTTTGACTGATGAAGACCGTCAGCCCCGAAATGCCCGATGTGAAATGAAGACAAACACCTTTATATACTCTAAAGATCCTTGTATACTCAGAGCACATAGGAAGACAGTAAACTTTTGAATACGTACCGAGCAACTCCGACCATGAGATTACTCGATAATCGCAATGCCAGCGGTTCTTCTGGTTGAGCAATGAGTTCACACAGTTGCGAGATATCGGCAGTAAGTACGGAGCGTTTAGGGAGTTTTTTGAAAGTAGATTTCGAGCCTAGAGTAGCTGCGAGCCTGCATGATAGCAGCAGTTCGTTGAAACTGGCATAGATGACGCATACGAAAACATGTACCATAGTAGGCCAAATCCACTATCTCTCCGCGCGAGAAGCTCAGGAGTGAAAAACATATCGGTATACTGAAAACTTGAAGCATGCAATGAAGTGCGATTGTAATAAAAACTTTGGAATATGAGCAAAGAGTTTGAATCTGTCGGGAGAGGATCAATGTTAATGGTACGTATTGTCCTCGATCATCTACTAGCATTGTGCACTCACGCGATGTGGTTTAAATAATTATACAGCGAATGAGTCGTAGAGGTCCTGGATTGGTCGAGCGAAAGTCAGTGAGACAGAAAGGAAAGAAGGAGAGAAAAACAGCGAATTAGCCTGAACCGAATTAGCAAGTTTGAGATAAGGTTTGATTTGCGGAGTCCAAAAGAGGTGGCTGAAATATCCTGCTTTGACCTGCGAAGAATAAATAGGGTACACTAACCACGAAGGTATACACACAGCTGCCCTACAATCATAGAATATTCACACTTTCATCCAACGCTTAGCATCTGTCCCTATCAAACGAGCGAAAATCTCATCCCGCCCGCCTACCCAAGGGAAAACCTCCTCTCTATGTTCGTCATTAGTCGCATCAATCCATTTCACAGTAAGGCCCTTGAGCAAACCCGTCTTCTTGACAGCTCGTATATCTGCCAATGGAATGGCGACCTTCGTTCTTGTGGATGCGATCGGGTTGAAGAATAGCATATCTTGAGTGAATGTTAACAGCCCCGGGGAAGACGTATGCTGGCATGGGAAAGCTGACAGCAGGTGAGCAAAAGAGGGCTGAAAGGCAATCACGCGAAAGCTCACTGTGTGTTCCGCCTGAAGGGAGAGGCGCATCAGGTAAAAAAGTGGGTTGTGATGGTGCAGCCGAAATATTTGAAGTCTATCTCGAGACGAGTCAGTGACAAGGAAAATACCATGGGAAACACTCACATCTGGTTTTTTACTCACAAGTTTCTTGTCGACCATCCATGCCTTACCAATGGCTGCTCGCTCACCCCATTTCTTCCAGTCGACGTCTTTACCCTTTTCGGTTTTACTACCGCCGGGAGTTGTCGGGGCGCTTGAACTAGTCGCATCGTCTGTTTTGATTTCGCTCAAAGCGACTGGGCTAGGCCGACTCTTCTGGGATGATCTTTTGGAAGGGTTGACATCGAGACCGGCAGCGATGCGTCTGGATATGACTTCCATCGCGAATTCTGCATCTGTAGGAACATCTTGGAAGGCAGGTGGAATTCTGTTCTGTCTTGAGTATCTCAAAACACAGTCTCCATGAACGCGAGGACATACCTGGCTCTGTCTTCTGAAGGTAAGGCTGCGAGAATAGGTATGATATGCCAAAAGAACGCCCCGCCTAGAAAATACACGAGCTTTGCGATGTATTGCGCAGGTAGCAGTAGAGTGAGAATGCAACAAAAGCAGAGAGCCTAATGCACGGATGATCATTCGAAGTACGCATTCACCGTCACGAATCCTTGTTACTCACTGTTCCGTAGACTTTGGACGATGCTGGCCTACGCCAGATAAAGATACTACATGACAATCAACAAAGTCTCTGAAGATCGTGAAACACCGATGGAACAAACTTTTTGATACGTTCATGCAGGTCTGCAACATCATTCATAGCTAGCAACACAGCACGTTTTACATCCGTCTCTTTCTGGCTTTCCTTTGTATTATCTAGAACAGTAGGATCATCAACACCGTCGTTGGGGTTCTCCAGCCCAATATTGGATTTCAGGGCCGATTTGTTTTTATTAGATTTTGTAAATATCCTTGAAATTCTCCAGATTTCCTTTAAACCAAAAGACGAAGTAGAGAGCCTGAGGGATATCTCTTCGCCCAACTCGTTAGCCTTATCAACCTGTTTTCGTCTTTGCTTGAGTTCCATGAGAGTTGGATACGTGAAGATCTTACGCCGTATCAAGGCGTAAAATATCCGGAAGAAGAACGTAGGTAGAAGGAGGTTGTAATACCACAATACCCAAAAAATCTGAGAAATTATGCGGCGGGAGATGAAGTATTAGCTTTTAGGAAAATCTTTTGACTTACCATACAGTATCTTGCGCTCTTTCTGCGATCTCTCCAGGTGCACAGTGTAACTAGATGGTGAAAGAAAGGAACATAAACAGGCCATGTGGACAAGTATAACCTCTGTGTTGCCAGACGTAGTCGGCCAAGTGCGAATGGTGGGGGAGGTGGTGGCGGTGGAGGTAAGAGAGGAAGAATGTATTTCTGCAGCCTGATGAGTTGATTCATGTTCAACGGCCCCGTGGAGAACACATACAAATGCTATTCCCTCCGATAATGTTTGCCTACCCTCAGATGGGTTGAATTTGGGCCCTACTTCGTCGTTCAAGTTTTCCACTGTACCGGACGTTTCCTTTGGCGCACTGTCGGATGTTCTAACGTTTTGTGTTCCCACAGGCGTGGATTCCGGAAGCTGGACTTCTGTAACGTGCTTCACAATGATTTATTAAAGGAGAGATTTGAAGGCAAAGAGAAACAGGCTTACTGCAGCAAACAAATGTAAGAAGCGCGAAACTTCTTCTTCATCGTATAGCCGCCGAAGTTGCTCTTCTGAAAATTCTTCGGGAACTTGTTCATCTGTGTCCATGTTCAACGTGCGGAGGTAAATGACTCATGACGTCACGCGGTACCCCGGCAAATCTCGGCAAATTTCGTTTCTCTCTTCCTTCTACATAAACTTCAAAATATCGATATTTCTGGTATTTTCACGCAATTCACGATCCCCGAGACCAAGTCTGCTATTTTCTGCTATCTACTGTACTAGCGACATGAGCATCTTTGGGTCCGTGGATTACAGGCATTCAATTCCGACTTCAGCTGTCGTCTTATTGTCTTTTTGGGCGATGGCCCCGCGCGCTCAAAGTTCCAAGATTAAATCCTCAGAACCTGACCAGGAAAAGACAAAAAACAATGGTATTTAGCCGTAAAGTGGCCGTAAGCCCCGTTGGATGAGAACAGTGACCAGATCTTAATTTTGACAACCTGTCTTTTTGTTTTGCGGTCCGTAGGACCATCGTTATTGTGTTTTTGAACGTATAAATCTAGGTAATCTAGCGATGAAGAAGGTTCTTCAACTTTATCGCACCCACAATCCCAACGCGCCATACACCTTACGTCGACTTCAACACGCCAACCCTTATCAACATGAACTCAGTCACGGTTTTCTCCGTTGGTTCTTCCGAGGCCTTCTCCTTACTGTCCTCTGTCTGGACATCCTCCTCTTCTGTTGACTCGGACGACGAGGCAGAAACTTCTCCTGGTCCTACTGATCAGGAAAACGAAAGCTCTGCGTGTAACAGCTGGTGTATCATATCATAATCATGATACAGCTAGCTGCAGGACACTACACTTTGTCGCTGTTCGTGTTAGTAGTCAAGTGCCTCTTGTTTTCTTATTCATACTAACGAGCTACACCGCAGAATATCGACGATGCTCATGTCCTCATCAACATCACCGCAGACTACTGACGCGCTTGCGATGCCTCACGACCCCAATGAACAAACACGGAAATCACGAGTCCTAGGAGACTACGTGGCCAAGCTGCAACGAGATATCATATCCGACCCTCCTCGTACGGCTACGCTCGACGAGTCAAACATCATGCACTGATTGTACATATTCTACCCCCAACCAACCCACCGAGCTACCTCGACCATTCTCACCGTCATAACCGCTTATAGCTTGATGCTACTCCTCTCAATCCGCGAACCTTCCTCCCTTTACCTCCTCAGCGCCGCTTTCCTTTTTTGATTTACTTATTTGTAAACAACATTATTGTCTACGTTAGGAACACACTCTCATTTTTACCCTGTTGGGTGGACTATTTCTTTTCTCCATTTTCCGATTCTATCTGGACCAATCCATATGTATCGTATCCTGAAATCAATGTACTATTCAATTCTCGTAAGTCGGTCAAAAGTAGATTCCCTGATTCTTCCTTTTGCCTGAATCTCGTCCATCTCTCATATCATCTGGCATGAAGCTGCTGAGTCCGCAGATTCTTCTCCGTCGCATTAGTCAAAACCGACAAGATCAAGACTTGAAAGTAACTAAAAATTTGAAGTTGCACAACCTCTCTAGCTCAGGCTGCTGAGGATCAAAAATTCTCAGATTATCGTTCTTCTTGCTAACGTCTTCGTCAAAGTACTTGTCCTACACTAGCAATTTCCTCCATGATTGTGGGGCTAATTTACCCTACTCCACTTCCACCTACTAGTCTTCACCCAGAGATATTCGCTGGTCGAATCGCGAAAGTCAACCCAGATGACTATGGTTGACCTATTTCTCCGCCAAGCAGTGTTCAACTTGAAGCTTGAGGCTCATTACTTTGCGTGTTGTCACTGACGCCATGCGCTCCCCGTATCGACTATACATTGCATCCATTTCTTGGTGATCGCCCCCGGGCCCCTCGATGTCGCCGTAGTTTCCAGGCCAGTGGCTACTACTTCATGTCTTAAGCTTGAACGTCGAGGTAATTCACATGTTTGAAAGTGTTTGTCCAGTGACCAATCGTATCTAGTCTCCGACCCAGCCACCCACGAGTCGCTCGAGGAATGTCGCGCGTTGGAATCCTGCTCGCAAAAAATATGTCTTGCAAGATGCTGCATTTACCGAGATGCAGCTCGTTCGCTTTTTCATGAAAGGCACTGTCCCTGATCATGAAGCCGAATTCGAATTCGTCGCGACTAACAATGGCAGAAAAATGAACGCGTCGAATACCCTGCATCGTTCAGACAACGCAGTTTGGAGTCTAGCATGCTGCGTGTGGATCAAGTTCAATTGAGCAACGTCGCCTGTGTAGCATATTCATATTCGATGTCGAATTCCTTCAAGGGGTGATAGACAAATCTGTTGAATCCGACCTGACCTTCGTCTTAACCATTTTACGGAGTATTGAGCTGGGTCCTTCTCCTGTATGGAAAGGATTCTACGAAGAAATGAATCGTGCGAGGAACGCATGGTTTGCCTGCGATAGACACATTTTTCCTTCATAGTCAAGGTGATGTTGGTTCGATGCCTCTCCGTTCTTTACTGCCGACATTGAAATGATCTTTACTGCAGTGGTATTTGAAAATCTATCGTGGAACACTCATTCGTCTCTCAAAAATATGAACCATGCGAAACCTGTTGGTGAAAATCATTGTTATACGCGTTGCACGGCAGAGTGGAGGAGAGCTCGGGAGACTTATATTCGCAACATCCTGTATGTATGTATGCCACGATTTGGAACCAATGAAATACCATGAGATTCTGGGATTCTCAGGGGATAGTCCTCCTTTTCCCGCCCTCAAGCTTTGTTAGAGTGTATAAGTTCACGTCCATGGGTCTTCCTAGAGGTGAGAATTGGTTTGGACAATGGCACAATTGTAGCTCTGCAAGACACACCTTGGGTAAAAAGGACGTTATTAAACACATTATCGCTGATCTCGGCGACCCTATCCCCACCGGTATCATTCAGTGTACCCCAGATTCTCGTTGTCTGCAAAACTTTGTTCGTGAAACGCACCGCTCCCTTACCCTTCCAATTGGACGTCGGGGAATTCAAAGAAAGGATGACGTCAAAATGGTACCGACCTTCCATATCTGGCTTGGATGGGGAACCATAGAACTTGAAGTTGTCCTTCAGGTCTCCAAGTTCAAATTGTGATTTGATTATTCTTCGGAGGAATTTTTTGATGGCAGCCTCAATGTGTAAACCGTTCTTCGGTTTGATGTCAGTTTCAGTTCCTGGAAACTCTACTGAAGCTAGCGTGACCTTGGGGATATAGGATGTCGGGGTCAAGGAATTGCGTTGTTGAACCTGAGAGAAAATCGATAACACTCATCACTCTTCGCGCTATGAACACAAAACAATAAATACTCCACTCACTGGCTTAAGACCGGGAACTGCTGCTGTTACAGCAGAGACAAGAACGAGGGCAAGTAGTAAAAAGTGAGAGTTGGTTCGCAAATAGTGAATATACATTCGGGCAAGTTCCTGCTCTTTGTGTGTGGGTTAATTAGTTCGAAGCAGACGTAGAAGAAATCCAAAACGCACTTGCGGACAGAATCGATTGGCCGACCAGCGGTTGAAGTCAATTGGAACCATTTTCGGAACCACCTTTTCTCTACTTATACGACGGAACAAAGGGGCCGATAGGGGCGCGCCAGTCCGTTGTATGGCGGCTATTTTGCAGCCACCGCCTTTTCCCCTGTCTGTGCAAATGTGACTTTTCATTCCTCGGCTCACCATCACAGGATCAAGAACGCGTTTGGCGAGTAAAGGTATCAATATGAAGGCCCAGAAATCAAGGTCATAACCTTTGAGGAATAACTTCTTCAGTGTTCAGAAGGCCTCACATACGACCACATACAACAGCAGACGACAGCATACAATCGGCAGTCGGGAATCAAAGACCGCAACATTTCCGGAGGCAGTAGCACACTGCTTGGCGGTAAATGCTGTACACTTCAACGGCCAAGCGGCGGAGAAGGAGATCTCACTGCAAATGAAACAAACGAGCAGAACTCTCCGCAAGTGAGTGCAATTCCGTCGAATTGATCTAAGTATGGAAGTTTAGTCTACTCATAATACACTCACGAGCAGCATAGAACAGGGCAATTTCCACAGAGACTACGCGGATGGGTTACGCAGACCCGACAGCAAAATATTTGTTCGAACGGGTAGTCCTTTGATGAGAGTTGTTGCTACAGATCCTGCTGAACCTAGAATTTTGTCGTGAAACGAATTGAACATAGATGGTTACCCATCGCCTGATTTAAGTACGCGATATATGATGGGATTCTTTCCCTCTGCCTCGTCTTCTTCACACTGGTGATGAGGTTCGCAGAATGAGGAGTGGCGAAACTGCTTTCGACTGATGAGACACATGTCGAGAAATTGCCTTTGGATCAAGCCGCTCGGCACTCCGGTTTATTGACACAAGTTTGCGTCCCTTGTACTTACAGTGTTCACCCATCATGCTAAGCCGTAGCAGCTGTTGTCTGCTCACCCAGAGCAAGAACAACATTTTCAAGACCCTTTCTCGCGCCGCTTCATCCGCTTCTATCACTTCTAACCATATCACAACACCCACTTCCGCCGGGTCCACCCCTTCAACGCCAGTTATCGGCACTCAAGCACCAAATTACCCTTCAACCTGGTCTGCCAACCAGCGCACACGCCCTACATCCGGCTCAGGACCTCGTTTCGAGCAAACGACGATGGAGTTTCAGCCGAATCCGCTTAGTGCAATGGCAATGATTGCAGAGGAACCGATTCGAGTGGTGGAAGGGAGGAAGGCGGTTTGTGATGGAGGTATGGTGTACATATGATTATAGGAATGACATAAACTAATGTGGTGTCAGGCGGTGGACCATTGGGTCATCCTAAAATCTACATCAACTTGGTACGTTTATTGTCGTCGTCTATTCCCGTTTTTCTCCAGAATTGAGACGAATCACTATAGGACCGACCAGGACCTCGACCTTGCGGGTGAGCTTCGCTTTTGGATTCATTGTTGCTCATGCATCACTCACGACACGTACTCATTACTTTCTGCTTCTCTCACTGGATCCTCCATCACAGCTACTGGTGAGATCACCTGTTCAGATTGCCATGTTTCTTCCTCTGATTCATACTTCATCTCTTTTTTACAGCGGTCTTCGCTTTGAACAACATCATCATCACTGATCCCTCGGATATACAAAATTTCCTGCCCATATAGGGCGACGACCAATCTTAGTAGATTTGGGAAGGGTGGTCAGATAGACAACATAACACATAGCGACATTGTGCTGTTGCAAGGAATTAGTGTATCCGCTGCCTCGTATGACTCGTATTGTGTATGGCACGCATCAGACCCCGAACAAGTGCTATGCACTCATGTTGAAACATTCTAAAGAATTGAATTCCCTCGTCTTCGCCCTTACTGATAAACAAAACTTACTGCTCGCGTAGCAGCCTCGTCTTACTCGAAGAACAGACTAAACCACCAGGTGCAAGTTGTGTAGTCCGCGAAACAGAGAAAATCTCAAGACTATAGCGGAGTCTCAGGAAACAGACACATGCATTGATAGTCAAAAGTCCACCCGTTGGTGATTTATGCTGTTGGATTATGGACAAAAATATTTTCACGCTTTGGAGGGTATACATCAGGCGGTAAGCAACCGAGAACTGCAATTGAGAACGACGAGAAAGACAAAACGGTCACATTTGATAGATACTAATAGGTAGTAGTAGTAGTGTTTCGTCACCTTCCGTCGGCTCCCTAGATCATAGATGATAGGGGCCGCGGGCGTTTGTTGCGCCCATCGGGTGATTAAACCTATTATGGTGAAGCGCTCCGCTCAAGCGGTCTGTGAACTATAGGAAACTCTCCCTGGTTCGTCCACAAACTATATTATTTTCCTCTTGCTGGTCAAGGAAGATAGCTCCTGTTACTCGCTGAGCGCTCTGTCACATTCACGTTTGCAATTCTCACTTATCTATCACCTCGACGTACTTGGAAATCATAATGCGTTTCGCTCCGGCTACCTGCCTTGTCACTTTGGGAATCAGCTTGCTGTCAGTTGCGAGTGCGAGGCCTGTTCTAGTGAGTGTATTTTCATAGCACCAGGGCTTACTTTTGACTTACCGTCATCATAGAACGACAATACTTTTCAAACACTGACTGGTCGCGAAGAAAGGAATGCGGGGGGTTTTGGCCATACTGGTCTCACACCGGCGCCATTAAAACAGCCACAATTCGCTGCCGCGGGTTCGCCCGCACTCCCCGTGATTTCTTTTCGATCCGGAATAACTGGTAACGATGAAGGTGAACCTGGATATCATTGGAATGTGCGGGACGTGGTCGCAGAGTTTCTGGTGCAGAAACATCTCTACGATGATGCTACGCCTGAACATTTTCGCTGGGAGAATGGGTACCGACCAGAGCAAACAGGTTTCATTCAATTTACATTGAAAGATCACGGGCATTGTCATGAAAGTTGTCGTGCCGTGCTGAACAAACCACACAGCCAATGGACAGCAGGCCAACCAATTGTTGGTACAGTGGGCTCGGGCGGAGAGAGCTGGTATACGGTACACCTTACTCATGGCAATACGTAGAGTATGTAAAGCCCACTTCGTCGAACGGCGCGGGACTCGGCTCTCGGTCCGTTCCGTTCCATTGAAAAGGAAAAAAAAAATTGCCACCATCTCTTTATACATCTTGGCGCGCCAGTACATCAACTCTCGTTGTCTCCGCCAGCCAGTGCTTCCCAGTGCTTTTAAATCAGCTCTTCAACCTATTGATGGCTAACTAGTCCTAGTCTCCCCTCGACTCCTTCAAGCATCTTCGAGTCCTGCTACTTATATCTATCAGCTATCTATATTTCAATCGTCCATCTAGTTCTGCTTTCACCTTCTCACCAGCTGTACTCTATCTTTGACTGTAAAAATGTTGAACGGAAGTGGTATCAAAATCTTCACTGGTGCGATTCGTTCTGTTTCACCTTTTAAGTATAATTCATAACTCTACCCTCTCAGGCACCAGCCACCCCGAACTTGCAGAAATCATTGCTCGTCGACTCGGCCTGACCCTTGGCAAAGCCTCCGTAACCAAATCTTCCATTGGCGAAACTGATGTCTGTATTTTCGAATCCGTTCGCGAAGACGACGTCTACATAATCAACACTGGCTCAGACAAACCCACTTCCGTCAATACCTCACTGATGGAAATGTGTATTATGATTCATGCCTGCAAAATTGCTAGTGCAAAACGTATCACGGCAGTGATGCCGCTTTTCCCCTATGCGAGACAGGATAAGAAGGATAAAAGTCGGGCACCAATAACGGCTAAGTTGGTGGCGAATATGTTGGTGAAGGCCGGTTGTGACCATTTAATTGTGGGTTTTATTCTTTTCATTCTACAATCTCTGTTACATACTGACGAATACTTCTCCCATTCTCCCACCTTTATCGCACGGCGCCCACTAATGATGATAGACTATGGACTTACATGCTTCTCAAATCCAAGGTTTCTTTGACGTACCAGTTGACAAGTGAGTCTTCACTCGTCTCATTTCTGACAGCTTGCTGACTTCTACCACCCACAGTGTGCGTAATAACTACATTCCATTCTCTACAGAAGCTCATTCAATTTACTGCCTCATTGTTTCTTCTCTCATGCTTCGCTTCTTGTACTGCCACTTTTTACGGGAAATCCCCTCCACGATTGACTCACTCCTCCCCCCTCGTTGGATATCGATATCCTTCTTACACGCTATCGCGGTACACTGCCTTCATCTTCATGTTTCCTCAATTCCGCCACCGCAAATTGCTCGCATCTACGGGAATAGTTATACGCAGAGCCATCCGCGATTCTCTACATTCGATCGCATTTTAACCTTCAAGATGTGGTGATCGTTTCGCCTGATGCTGGTGGAGCTAAGAGGTGGGTAACTCTTATGTAAATTTTAATGAGTCATTACTGATCAATTATTTACTTCTCGCTTTTTCTTTCTCTGTTCATCTGTGTCATTTTCTCATCGGCGGTGTGCTTTCACTTTTTCGGTCGCATTGCAATTATATGACATGCTTTCATCGTCTTCATTTCGTCACATTCATCACCCGGTACTGTTTCTTCTATCTCCCTTATCTCCTTCCTATATTGCCTATTTCATGTTCATTCTGTCTTTCACCCGCAAAATTTCATCTATTGTCGTCTCCGCCTGCTCCATCGGGCGCTTTCAATTTTGCCCATTCTTTCCCATCATTCCCCCCCCCCCCCCCAAACTTCTTCTGCCAATCCCTTTCCACCTGGTACATCTACAGAGCAACCTCCATCGCCGACCGGCTCGGTGTCGACTTTGCCCTCTTCCACAAAGAACGCAAAAAGGCCAACGAAGTCTCCCGGATGGTCCTCGTAGGGCATGTCAAGGACAAAATTGCCATCCTCGTCGACGACATGGCCGACACGTGTGGCACGCTCTGTCTAGCCGCGCACCACCTTTCTGAAGCCGGAGTCCGCACTGTCGACGGTCGGCCGCAAGTCTTTGCGATCGTGACGCACGGGATCCTCAGCGGAAATGCGTTGAAGAACGTTGAGGAGAGCGCGTTAGAGAAGTTGATTGTGACGAATACGTTGCCGCAAGCAGAGAATCAAAAGATGTGTGCGAAGATTGAGGTTATAGATATTGGGAATGTGCTTGGAGAGGTTATCAGGAGGAGTCATTATGGGGAGAGTGTATCAAAGTTGTTTCACGAGGTGCCATATTGAGCATGTATTGAGCATGTTATGGTGAGTCAGCTAGGTTTGGAACGTAGGATGGGTATTTGGGATATTTCGGGTAGGTGAAATCTGAAGTACTTCGAACAGGTAAGATAAATGTGTGCTTGCTGTAGATTACGCGACAAGACAAAGCGAAACATGTATGTAAGTACATAAAATTGAACTTGAACTCTAATCGAAGTGGTTAGTACTAAACTTATAACCACCGCTAATTGCCACCTACCAGCAGCTACCATTTTTTTCAGACTTGCTCCCAAGTTGCTTGAGTGTTATTCTATCACTGCCTCTTTCTACGAAGACTGCGTACTATGCCGTCTTACCACTCCTGGCGTTAGCCTGCTCTGTTGCATGTGTGATGCCCCTTTCGGTGAGCCGTGTTCTATAGCCGTAGCAACTTGCGTGCAATGGACTCAGGCTTTCGACCATTTCCTTTCTGGACTGGTAATGCAATGATGATTTGAGGCCAAGAGATCTTCCCTAATTACCGTCAAAACTTTTCGGTGGAAAATCGGAAAAAAAATCCAAGATCCCGTTTTCATGAACGCCAGACGCCAAAAAAATTGATGGAGAAGACCCCAACGCCGCAGTTATCCAACCAACCATATCCCTTGCGAATTCTATTTCAGCCTAATCATGGCGGGACAGGTCAGCACAATGTGAATGTAGTCACCAGCATTACCCTGCACTGGTGGCCGGAGATGTTGAATGGGAAAATCGAGAGCAACTCGGATCAGAATTGACTGTGCATTTCCGAATGGCAGATAACCATGAGGGAAGATTGCAACAAGTTTTGTGATCGTTTGCTGGACATATCAAGGAGCACTGCTGGTCGTCCCATTGGGCTCCGAACGTAGCACATACCACGTAGACATGAACAGGAGATTGTAACACCGATACTATACACCCAATAGAATCTTCCCTGTTGCGGAGGCATAAACGGAAGGGCATTATGCGTTTAGTCCTGCGTCCGTCGATGACGGTCTAGTACTCTGCCTCTCGAGGGATCTAAAGTTACTTGGCTGGTTGTTCTCAGATAATTTCTGTTGCGATCTCAAAGTGCGAGGGTATGCAGGGGTATGCCATAGTTTGCGAGATTATCCGCTGGTATCCGGTGATTTTTGACGAGTGATTTTGGCCCTTTTGTGCCGCGCCTACAATTGAAAGTACCGACCGACCGACCATACGAAGGAGGAAGGAAGGAATTTAATAGCTTGGTCCGAGATCTGGACACCGCATATTCCGGGGATTATCCTGGCGTGTAGACTGAGAGGAATGAGTAGTGAGAACCATTCCGACGGCGAAACATTCTGACCATAAATTGACGCATCGCCTGGGCCTCAGTGGAAAATATATATAAGGTTCAAATTCTTGAATAGCCCTCAGAGTCACGAACCACCATCTTCTTTTGCTGGTCAAAGAAGAGTTCTATATTCGCTCTATAACACACCTTCTCGCGCCGTCCGACTGCGACAATTAAAACGACAGTTACCATGCGTCTCTGTCTGATTCCTTTGTGCATTGGCTTGTTTTCGATCAATGCGTGTGCGATGCCTGTTTCGGTAAGTCTTTCCTCAGTAACGTAGTAAAACAAGACGATTTGGAACTCACTTTTTCTTCCCATGCACATTTCTTTCTTCCCAGGATGGTAGCACAATGTATGTACGTTCTGGACTGCTAGCATCACAACCTCCGGGACATGTAGGAGACATTGCCAAACAGGATCCATCTCGCAAACCAACAGATCGAAACAACCCTACCGATCAGTTAAGCGCCCAAAAACCCCCTCCCCGAGACGCTCCGGTTACAATTACATTTGAGGAAGTCCACGAGGAAGTCCCCACCCAAGGTGAAAGGAATATAACTTTGGAGAACTTTGTCGTATCGCTCTTGCAGAGGCAACACTACACTACAGCAACGTTGAACAATCAGACTCATATCCAATGGGAACATAACGTGCGAAGTGACTGGTCCCTAGCCCAATTGTTCTTTCGGGTGGAAGATAGACGTACGGAGGAGTATTGCCATAATTTTTGTGATGCTACGTTGGATGTGCATCGGAGTATGCGGAATGGACAGGCTATAGGCGAGATTGCAACTCCAAACGCGGAATGGACGGATTACTGGATATCTCAGCATGGCGGGCACCGAGGTTCATAATAAATAGGAAATTATATATCGAATAAATCGTTATGCCAAGACTCACAGAGTAGCCGTATATGCGTGAACCTGCGTGAACCCTTTGGCAAATTGTTCTTGTCGAGAGCGGGCCGAGGACAGCATGGCAGTCGTCGTCTCCGTTGACCCGAAAATAGTGAGGTGTACGATCGGACATTTAACATGGAAGACCATGGAAGTACATAAAATAAACGTCGCTTTGGTCTATTTCGGTTAGTTTCATTGAAGGCGAAATGTACGTATAGTAGCGCTTAACATGAGTACAGATGGAATGGACTCAAGGAAGGTTCAAGCTAAGGCTCGGATTCAGAGTTTACCGGGGAGCTGAACAAGTTATTGCCTCCAGCAAATCCACCTGCAGTGGCTTTCATAGCCGGTATTTTGATTCAGAAGTTTATGGTTGCTTGGGCTTTAAATTTGGTGGAAGATCTGTGGGATGAATTTGATCGAATCAAAGTTATCAAAGTGGAGTGGAGTGGAATACAATATTCCGGTCATCTTGACTGAAAAAAGCCAGAAACAGCTTTTCATATCTGCCATCATTAGCCGAACCGAAAGATTTGGTTGTTACGCAGAAACCGCAAAGGCCTTTTTCCTAAAACCTCCAACGTGGTTCTTTTTTCTAGTCATCAGTTTTCTCTTCCGTGGAAGCACCGACAGTACCGGCATAACGGCGTTCTGGATCTCTCTCTTTTGGACTCCTTCGTAAACGTCAACCCTAAACTCTCACTGTAACGGCCACGGCTAACCGAGACGACGGCCACCACCAAATCCCGAACAGTGACTACAGAGACAAACTCGGACTTTTCCACCTTTGCTAACGGCGACAAGGACGTCGACATAACTTTGGTTGCGAGATGCGACTATGAACGCAGTCGTCTCACCACAAAATAATTACACCCGCCAACACCATCACAATATAACATTACCTCCACATGCTCAGCACAATCCACCTGCACCTCAACCTAATGGCAATAATAATAATTCCAGTGGAAATAACACCATCAAATGTATCTCCGTCGTCGGTGTACCCTCAGTACACATATCCAACAACAGACTCGTCGTTGGCTCGTCCTCATCATCATCTACACGGTCATATACGCCGCTCAAAGTTCTTGGAGACGGCTCTTTTGGAACGGTCTGGTTATGTGATTGGCATGGAACTCTGCCACCCAATACACCTTTGTCGCCTATGCAGTGTGGGGCAGGTGCGAGGCCTGAGTGGGTGGGAAAGAGATTGGTGGCGGTAAAGAGAATGAAGAAGAGGTGGGAAGGTGGTTGGGATGAGTGTCAACAGTTGAAAGAGTTGGAGGTGAGCATACTCTTTGTGATGAAGGAATGAATGTTCATTTAATGCTTTGCTTCAGAGTCTCCGCGCTATTCCTTTTCATCCCAATATTATTCCTTTATACGACTTTTTCCTAATGCCAGCAACCAAAGAACTGTACTTTGTATTCGAGTCTATGGAGGGCAATCTGTACCACCTCATCAAAGCTCGTAAAGGTCGTCCACTCGCTGGTGGCCTCGTCGCCTCCATTTTCTTTCAAATCGTCTCTGGTTTATCACACATTCACGCCCACGGGTACTTTCACCGTGACATGAAACCCGAAAACGTCTTAGTCACCACTACCGGTTTATTCGACTACACTACTCTCTCGCCTGTCGCTCCTCCACATGCACCTCCAGAAAAAGATGTGGTGGCGATTATCAAGCTAGCTGATTTTGGTCTGGCGAGAGAGACGAAAAGTAAGCCGCCGTATACAGAGTATGTGTCGACGAGGTGGTACAGGGCACCAGAGGTATTGTTGTTGAGTAGAGATTATTCGAACCCCGTAGATATGTGGGCGTTGGGAACGATTATGGCAGAATTGGTCAATCTTCGTCCGTTGTTTCCTGGATTGGACCAGGTAGATCAGATTGCGAAGATTTGTCAGGTCTTGGGCAATCCGGCGGATGATCATGGTGTAGATGTGTCAGGTGCACCTATGGGCGGCGGCGCATGGCCTAAAGGATTGGAGATGGCTGCTCACGTTGGTTTCGAGTTCAGAAGAGTGAGTGCAATATATTTCTCGTTTCTATCATTTATTTAGAACTTTTATTCAGATGCCTCCACAAGATATTCATTCGCTGTTCGACCGATCTATCCCAACATCTCTCATCCACTGTATCCGTGATCTTCTCAAGTTTGACCCCGACGTTCGACTCACGAGCCACCAGTGTCTTCATCATCCTTATCTCGTCGAGTCGCTTCCCCGCAACGACATACCGCTTCCTCCCGGGGTTCGGCTTGCCACCCCACTCTCTCTGAATGAACACGGTGTTAACGGCCTCGCGCCTTCAATCAGCCCAATTTCCCCTCGATCCATTCCCCCATCACACTCTCACACGTCACAGCTACAAATACCTTCCGTTACTGCTTCTCACCGTACTTCGTTTTTTCAGTCCCATTCGCCCACACTTGGTCCAGCTGTCAACGGTGCCGCTGTTACTCATGTTGGCAACGATGGCGATTATCCAGTACCTATGGATATATCCCCTCGAGCCGAATCCCCCGAATACGCTCTACTAAATGGTCATTCTCATGCCAATGGTATGTCAACTCACGCCACGGACCCCTCCCTCTCGGCATCTCAATCTCAATCTACCAAACTTGGCAAATTCTCAGGCTTTGGCAAAAAGTTTGGTTTAGGCAGATTCGGGTCCGATAAACACGCCACAAATTCGCAGAACCATGAATTGCCTCCCGTACACGATATTGGCTCGAGCTCTACAGGGTCCTTGAAGCGTACACAGTCTGACGGGTCAGATACACGGTCTATGCGCGGGGAACCTTCCTCTCCACGAGAAGCTCAACCCTCTGTCCGTCATGAGGATGGTAGACGGTTCACGAAAAAGGAAGCTGAGCATAATAAGAAAGAAGCAGAACGTCTCCATCGTGAAGCCGAGATCCAGCGTCGGGCTTTGGCTGAGAAGATGCAGAGAGAGCAAGCGAGAGCTGTGATGCAAAAACGTAATTTCCTCATCCAGCAGAACTCTATGAAGGGCGCGAAAGGCGCAACCGGA
The DNA here is from genome assembly GCA_027886305.1 of Lentinula aff. lateritia. Lineage (NCBI taxonomy): Eukaryota > Fungi > Basidiomycota > Agaricomycetes > Agaricales > Omphalotaceae > Lentinula > Lentinula aff. lateritia. Next base: position 126,347 of record MU794944.1, on the reverse strand, counting down.
ATGGGCAAGGAAATTGAGTGGAGGAGCGGAGGGAGTGAACACCCCAGCATTCCTGTATCGTATACGCAGCAAATGCAGCATCATCAACATCAGCAGCAACCAACTGCCGGACCAGCGGCAGTTCAACCAGGTCTATCTGCAGTGGCGAAAGGGAAACAGCCAGTGGGACCTGGTCCGATTCGCACAAGGACGAGGGATAGAGAGCATCACGCGAACGGCGTTACAGTCTCCCCTAGATTGCACCATCCACATCCTTCACATCTCCCAGTGGTTGGAGTTGGAATTGGAGTCGCAGGGCCTAGCAGTACTCATTCACACGATACTATGGACTGGCGAGATAGCAATCCACCAGGCGAACGGTCGACAAAACTTCGTCGAATGGACCTTGACGATGATGTTTCTTCTGTAGTGTCCTCTTCGACTGACGTCCACAGCACAGGTCGATCCTCTATTTCGCGTATGTCTCAGCTCTCGCAGATGTCAGCGATATCGTTCGCTTCGGTGGGTACCGTGGATACATTCAACACGTTCAATACGATTGGTTCATCAAATACTGTGGATTCTGTGGGGAGTGATCCTGGTCCATCCAGGCCATCAAGGTCAAGGCCGGGGATCCGAAATAGACCGAGTTTGCTGGGCTTGAATAGGGTTACTTCGGCGGGGGCCTCTTTGAGACCGTCTTTTGATAACTTCACTACTATAGCTCCTGTTCCACCTGTTCCACCACTTCCCACTAATTTTCCGCCGAATTTCCCATTTTCGCATTCTTATTCACCGCATTTGCATGCGCATACTCCATCTCAGCACTCACATAATTCGTATCACTCATACCGCTCCACGCATACACACTCGCCCTCCACGCCCTCCGCCCGGTCCTCGAACTCCTTCAATAACGCGCCTTCTTCCATTGACGGTCAGCTCGTGCATGATTTTCGGAATTTGGCGTCGATGGATCAAGAGCACCTCACAATGGCGGAATCTCCTCCTCAAAGTATCTCTCCACCTCCAATGCAGCTGTTATCCTTGTCATCGCCTTCACGTTCACAGACACGGTCCCACTCTCACTCTCATTCCCAATCACAGTCCCGTACTTCCATGTCTCCTCTAAGACCGCCGTCGCCCTCCTTGTCGCCTTCTCCGATGCCCATCTCACCACAGTCTCAATATAATGGTAGTTTGCAAGTCCCCCAAATATCGAATCAAAGAACTGAATCGCTCTCATCTCGTCGTGGGCAGGCTCCTCCGCCATATTTGAACGTATCTTTTCAGCAGAGGAGTACGTCGTATAGCCCGAGGAGCGTCAGTGGTAGTGATACTACTCCGAATACGTATGAGCCTGAGAGGGAACATGGAATCCACGGAGTTCAGTATGGAGGTCCGAGAGAATTTAGTCAAAATACTGGATTAGATGAAGAGGAATACGAGCGAGGGAGGGAACGGACAGAAGAATATTATGGTAGGAGTGGACATGATCCAGGAGGAGGGGCTACAGGACCAGGATATACTGACTACCACCATACATACACCAACCACTCACCAAATCCCAAGCCTAATGATCCTCATCTGAACCTCAATCCGCCCACTCAACCGATGCGAAATAAACGATCCGCAGATGAAATCTATAGTAATAGCTATGTCACTACTATCAATCCCAACACTAACGACGAGATGATCAATCCCATATTCAAAGTGGTGAGTTATAGTTACACCTCATGGGATGTTGATATGGGGGGATTGACTGTTAAACCTGAATCGCCCACCTCGTCTTCGACCACGACCACGACCACTACCTCGCCCACTACGACCTCGCCGTCCTCTGCCACCTCGTCCTCAATGAAATTTGTTGCATATGATGACAACGGTGTTTTTGGTTATGATGAGAAGCCACCATTATCTACGCCACCATTGCCTACGCCCACGTCGGCTAACCCCACAGAAGATTCGTTTGATTCGGTAGATACGATGGATACTAGGGACACAAGACATTCTATCGACTCGATGGACACCCTTGACAGTGGTGCATCATACGACAGCACGATGGAGTACACCTTCCACATTAATCCGACATACTTTGGCAACAGAGCTTCGAGTGGCACGCTGCATAATAATGCCTACTCCGGTAATGGTAATGGTGTCGCTTATAATAATACTTATGAACGGTCGCCATCGGCATCGCTAGCATCATCTTTACCACCGTCCTTACCTCCATTCGCGGAACTCGACGCTGTCGCAAGAGGTGGTGGGTATGAGTATCCCCCGTTGTCGCCCATGTCGTTCACTTCGCCTTCAGAGGTGGTGGAGGAGGCTGGTTCAGTGGAGAATTAGACTCTGGCTCGTTTCGTTGTGGTGACTGTTTGGGTGGTTTTCGTGGAGGCGTAATCGGTGGTACATGAGCTTGTGGGACTCTTTTGCGGGATAATCAGATATTGTTCAAGACTTCGTTCGTAGACTCGGGTCAGATCTCCTTTTGCTATTGTGCGTTGGCTGGTGTGTACTAGGCCTTCACCCCTACTTCATTTGCTCCTTCATTGCTTCCACATACAGAAATACATCATGTGCTCTGTGTTTTCTACCTTCTACTTTTGCTCTTCTTTGCCACTCATCCTTTCACGTGAGTGCTATTTTAATTTTTCCTTTGCTATTTCTTACCCTCAATTGAAGAATACTCACCTCCATTTCTATAGTAACAGTGGTCCCCAGCACCACTCATTCAACGCTCATTTATCGAAAATTCCTTGATGCATCTGCCTGCATGCACTCTTTCGCTGCCAATGACCAACTCAACACCACCACTCTTTTTTTTACTGCTTATAATTTTTCCACTCTCTACTTACTTATTGCATGTATGCCACCAGGCCCTAGTGGTTTGCTCGTCGCTCCTTATTCTTACTTACACCTGAGTTCTCTCACCATGATATCTTCAACTTTGTGTTCTTATTGCACATTATCCCACATATCCACTCGATACGCTCTATCCCACCCTATCCACTTATCGCCTATCGCAAGCCGCATCAAATCTAGTAGACCTTTCGTTACTTAGCTATTTACACCCTCTCTCTCTTGTGGTCTTCGATGGCTCTTCTCTCCTGCTTCGTTTCCATCATTACTTGCTCTCTTATTATATTACACCTTGCGCTTACAATCTTCAACAATTTCGGTTTCTCTCTTTCCTTCTCGTTTACCCACATCCTTCATCTTTTCCTTTTGATCTCTGCCACAAATTCACAGTATTCCCCCGCATAGTTACTCGATCTTTCTGTTTTCAATATTCCTGCAATATCGAAATCTTCTGGATACACAAACATATTGTATCATCGCTTGGTATCACTTGTGATCAATCCTTTGTTGAACGTTGAAGCCAATCGCTGCTCTGTTGTCTGTCAATCCGGGTACGTACTTTTCTTTCATCGGATGATTGAGATCCTTGTTATCGTCCCATAGAACGCTTCTCGCGTCTTTGGGTTCACACTTGAATTCATTGGCCTAGTCATTTTCGAAGTTCTTCATTTCCCTCGAGTCAAGGTCGCCCACACTTGCAGTTTTTCATTCAACCAACATACTACTAAGGGGGAGCAGAGCCCCTGTCTACATAGCTACTCTACATCACCTTGCTTGGCTAGGTTTCTCGCCATCTTGAATTGACACAGTTATTCGTTCGATAATCGCAAATATGCCACAGCACGGCTCGGCCGGCTATGCAGGGAAACTGGGAAAGGGCCTCGTACCAGGCACTCCTACCGCGATGAACATGTCCATTAGGTGAACGAATATCGATGGCAGGCTCTAGGACCTGGCGAGAATCTAAGAAAAGTTTAGTTTTAAGCTCTTTCAAGCGGAAGATGATGATGAACTTGGGGTTTGCCACAGCATTTGTGTTGGAGTTCTGCTTATTTAATTTATTTACTGTGGGAATTTATTTTATGTTACAAATTTGGCTTGGTTGCCTCAACGATTGGCAGACGCCGTTAACGTTATCTACAAACGAATTCACGCGATACACGAACCTCGACAAGAGAGCTGGCTGTTTATCACCTGGTCTACATATACACGGCCACACGTCTAAACTGAGAACCTCTGAACGCCTTATACGCTCTACACGTTGATACACGAGGAACAGCCAGCCACGACCGCCACATACATACACCAGCATACGCCAGGATCACTAGAACGCCCCCGAAAGAACGAGCTCTGATGAAAAAGCGCCTGCGATAAAAAGAGAAACATATTTGTACAGTTGTTTACAATGGCTGCGGTACTGTCTAATATGGGTACGTCTCTTTTCTTCCTTGTATAGACGCGTCGGTTCGAGGTCGATCTCCTTATGGATTCTGAACTCTGTGTAGAGCCCGCTGAGAATTGGGATGATGATTTCGAGTTTCAAGCTCAAAGTCAACAGAATACGCAGGATACAAACGGTGGTAATGATAGTCGAAAGAGGACAAACAGGAATAAAGACAGAAGTCCGCCTCATTCACCTCACACACCTTACTCTCGTCGTACGCGTAGTACATCTTCATCGTTTTCTCCATCGAAACCCCGGATCTCCATGTCAACCGCGAGCTCACAAGTGACGATGGAAGCGGAAGATTGGGATTTGGAAACCCCTGCGCATACACCTGTCCATTCGAGGAATTCTTCGCATAGTTACTCGAAACAACAGGACCAGCAGAAAGCCAAGACATGGGCTGAACCAGGTCCATCGACACCTCCACGACGTCTCGTGAGCTCTGGCTCTGGATCACTTCGTAAAACAGAGACAACGACGACAACGACAACAACGGAGAATTGGGACGAAGATTTCGAGGATCGCGTTGATTCTCCTGGGTCGCCTGGATCTCCTAGGGGAAAGGTGAGGAAAGACGGGAAAGAGAGAAGGAAGAGTTCTACGACTACGACGACTACGAGGAAAACTACCACAGAGAACTGGGACGATGAATTCCAATTCGGTGATTCGCCTGCACGGTCGATGCGGAATCGACACCCGCAGTATTCTGTTCACCAATATCCTTTCAATGAAGAAGAGGACTCTGACGATGATGATGAAGCAGACTTCCACTTCCACGGGTCAGACAAAGATGAAGATGATAGAACTGTTACTGCGAGGTCACGTAGAGCCGCGTTATCTAGGCTCGTGTCAAACTCCTCATCGTCACCACCACCTCCGGTTCCACCTTTACCGTTTTCCCTTTTGCCTGTACCGCCACAGCACTCCGCTTCTTCCGACTACGACCACAACCACGAACATGTATTCCCGCACTCCCCGACTACGTCTGTATTCTCCGTCCCCACGTCTCATTCGGACGGAACAGACAGAGACAGAGACTCCATCGCAGCTCCTTCGCATTATTCATACGGTTCGTACAATTCTACGACACTTCTGCGTCCGACTGTCTCCCGGTCTTCTGCTGGAGGCGGAGGTTTAAGTCACCTCCCACCGAGCCCACCGATTCATAAAGAACGCGAGCGGAGACGGTTGAGGAAGAAGAGTCGGCCGCAAGAGCCACAGGGACCTGGGTTATCTACTGTAATGAATACCATGAATAGCATGAGTGTAAGCAGAGAAGGTATGGTTCACATGGTGGTGAATTCGAGCAGAGAAAGTATAGGGAACACCGGAGCCAATGGACGTCCTGTCACACCGCTATCTCTTAGGTCAATGAGGTCGCTGAGTCCGCCTGCGATGGGAACAACCTCGACGACATCGAATAGGAATAGTGTGATGAGTGCCAGTGATGATGGGAATACCAGTTCTGGGTTGGGTCATTCCGAGTCAAATGTGGAATCCAGACTCCCATCACTTTCTAATCTTCCCAGTCTCCCTTCATCTCCACCACCGCACCAATCCCATTCCCAAGCACAAGCAAACCCAGCACCAAAAACTCCGCTCCTAACCCGTATCGGGAGTGTCAAGAAGAAATGGGCTGTGCGAAAGAAGAGAGCAAGTTCGGCACCGAGTGAGGTTGAGGTTGAGGGAACTGGGTTTGGAATGGAGGGTGAGTTTTTTGGTTTTACCTTTTTTCATGTCGATATCAACTATATAAATCATTTCGCTCGTTTGATAGAGGACCAACATCAGCAACAACAACCTTCGAGCTCAAGGGCAAATTGGTTTTTCCGTGCTACGAGTGGAAATGGGAGTACCAACTCGAGTACCAAGATCATGGAGGATGAGTACAGCACGAAGTACGATGCGCATCAGACGCCTAAAGCGTCACGGACCAATGTGTACAACACCTCTGGTATCAATCCTCTAAATATCCCTCCTTCGATGCCCTCCACTCCCGCGACTCCCACAACCCCATCGAAATTAATGAAACGCAAAAGTTTTGGGTTTGTTCAGTTGAGACCAAGGAATAAACCGATAAACGACGTTGATACAGGGAATGTAGTTGGGACTCTCGAGGTGGGTGTTCCTGCGATGCTCATACGATGTTTCTAAATCTCACTTTGTCGTTTCCCTTTTCTCTTACTCTACCGTTGTTTCCGTTATATTTCTATCCTCCGTCTTCTTAACAGGCGCGTGACCATGTCCCTCCGCCTCCTCCCCGGAACCCCAACCGCCCCAAGAAACATTCCATCAACCCATCATCGTCCGGTGGTGGTCATGCAGGTAGTTCAACGTCCGACCTTCCGTCGGATCTGGAAGCGGAATTGCATCTACGCGCGGGTCTCGGTGGTGGAAGCCTCAGTTCTTCGTCAGGTGATCTGCATGTTGGAGAGACAGCTATACGGCCCTCCCAGTCGAGACATGCGTCGTACGGTGGGTTAGGGCTAGGGAGGGCTCCGCAGGGTAGTTCAGAGAATTTGGATAGAGATGGAGGCGGAGACGGAAAATCAAGAAGTAGACGGAGATCGTTCTCAAAATCATCTGCGATGAGTAGCCATAGCGGGAGTCAAAATCGTAAGAGGTCGAAAAGCCGAGAGACCAAACGCGGGACCCCTAGGGAGGATAGCGCCATGCGAGAAAGCAGGGAAAGTAAGGAAGCTGGTAGCAGGAGTTTCATGGGCTCCGTTCGGCGGATATCGTTCATTGGGAGTTCGAGAAAGCAGGGGAACGGGGATCAAGTTAATCAAGAAAAACAGCATCAACATAAACGGACAAAGAGCGGTGTTTCTTTAGCTTCATTGGCGAGTGTTGCGATTGGGGATAGTGGCGGGGCCATCCGAAAATCGTTTGACATCGACCTACATTCACACGACGAAGACGACGATCCACGTCCACCTCCAATGCCCCATCAAAACCTATCCCAGAATCAACCTACCCAGGTACTCCTTCCACCGATTGAACTACTCCCGCCTTCACCGCCGCAGCGTGAGTCTCGAGATTCTACGAAATCTACTGCTACCACTACCACTACCGCCAATAATAATCCTGCTCTTGCTAACACTACCATTAACCATTTTAATTCTCACACAAAGCCTGCTCCCGTATCTCCAGTATCTCCTCTCACTGCCTCCCTAGGGAGGTCGACGGTCGCTCCTTCGATTGGCGGAAAGATGATTGGTGGTATGTCCGCTGTTCTGGCTTGATCTATAACATTCAACTGACTCAGTCATTATCTATACAGGTGTTTCCTCCGGAATTTCTAACCTGACCTCCTCCACGAGCATGCCCGCTACCTCTGCCTCGTCGAACGTTCCCCGGCGCAATTCTTTGGGCGACATGCGGAACTCCTCTCCTGGGGACATGCGAAATTCCTTGGGCGGGTTGAAGATCCCTGCACGAATCAGTCAAGCCCAGGTGGGTCTGAAAAGGGATTTGGGGATGGTTAAGGAGTTTGCCGGGAGGGTTGAACGTGAGTAGTGTCGGTGTTTTCGTATTCACTATCTGACCGGGTGTCTTCTTTTGTTTTGTTTTATTTGATTTATTATGAACACGTTTATTTATTTCTAACTATTTCTGTTTCATTTCTTTGCTCACATAGAACTAAAAACCCTACAAACGACGTATCACAACCTTATTGCGGAGGTACAGGGGATACTTGATGCTCAGCATGCTGTTGCTCATGCTGCTCAGAGTCAGCACGTGCAATACGCTCCTCGTCCGGCGTCCCGTCCGGCGTCTCCATCCCCGTTAGGTCCTTCTGCTTTATCTCCGTCAGCTAACTCAGCACCATCACCATTGGGTCCTTCGTCCACCTCACCTCCCCTGCCTTCCTCTCCCTCCTCGCCTTCCTCTCCCTCATCGAAAAATATTTTCCGTCCCTTATCCAGGATCAGATCGAACACGGCTAGTACGGTGTTACACTCTTCATATATTGAGGCTTCGTCTTCTTCGTCCTCCTTGGCGTCTCTATCTTCTCCCTCCGCCTACATAGGTACCTTAGACCCTACGCCCACACGCCACCATGAAGACACATCCAATGTAAACACAGATCGCGCAGACTCGTACAAACATCTCGCGGCGGCGTTTTATACCATCAACTCGCGGTATAAGATCGCCTGGGAGTGTGCAGAGCTGCTGATTGAGCTTGGAGGTGGGCCGGTTGGCGAAAACGGTGGTAGTGGTAGTGGTGGTGGAGATGGCAACGTAGGGGGCAAGAGCGGTGCTGAATCTGTGCCGAATTCACCTCCTCCGCATGGGAATGGAGGTGCTGGGTTTCCGGGGTCTCAAGGGCAGGGACTCCCGTCGACGAGTATTTCCGCGCCTGTTGCACTCGCTTTTGGCACCTCACAGCTAGTGCAAGGGGGTCAAGCTAAGAAGAGCAGGGAACGAGCGATCACGTTGTCTGGGGATGAAGCGTCGTCGAAGCCTGGAACGCCGACGCCTGGAATAGGGATGGGCGAAAGGAACTATACAGGATCTTATTCGTCGTACGTTTTCCTTGCTTGTGGTGGTTTTTGACCTGAGATTGAGGTTTGATGTGTTTTTCTGTGTTTCTTGTAGGTCTACGTATACTACGTATAGTTCTACTACTACCTCTGCTCCTTCTATGACCACTCACATTACTACCCATGCCATTGCTTCCATGGTCCCTACTCCAAACATGGCCTGGAGAGCCTCAACCGGACGTCACGACCTCAACCAGCGCCAGCTGTTGTTGTTGCGCGAGATGCTGAATAATGAAGGAGGGTCAGGTTTTGTATCTGGTGGTGAGGGGTTTAGTGGTGGAACTATGCAGCCTGGAGGCGGGACAGTACATCCTTCGCAGCTTGGACAACATCCGCGTTCTGATGATACTCATCATCCCAACTATCCCTCATCTTATCAAAGCTCCCGTGAACAATCGCAACATTCTTCCCCTGTGGTGACTACGCCTCCTGCTCTCCCTGCTTCCGCCACCTATACCCACACTCCCCATACTCACCCTCCTCATACTCATACTCATCCTTCTGTACCTGTACTAGAAGAAGAACAACAAGTCAACAGGGAATGGCGCTGGGGCGACGGTAATCATGGGATGAACAACACCAATAATAGCACCATCACCCTTCCCTCGGCTCCTTCAGAGGAGAGTAGTTCTGTGCCCAGTTCTGGGTTTGGATTAGGAGGTGCAAGAAGAGTAAGAGGAATAGGGGAGGGCAGCAGCGATGCTGTGACCAAGAAAAGAAAAAGCAGTAGGCTGCGAGGGATGAGCGGATTGAGAGATATGTTGAGGTCTTTGACGAGGAGTCAAAACCAAAGTGTCCCCAGTACGATAAATGGCATGGGTACGGTCCCCAATGGAATGGCGCCACCCTCAACGACGTCGTTTAGCACAGAGTCGTCCTCTGTGGACCATCATAACCAACATTATCAACATAGGTATCCGCATGGTATAGTTCCTGGATCACCTCATCCCTTGGGTTTAGGCACGGGAGCCGGCCCCGCTCAAGGACCTGGAGGAATAGGCTCAGCTTACACCACCTCCGGCCGACGAAGGGCAAAGACTAGCTCAGGCCCTGATGCTAAGAGCTCCGTACGTGAGCGGGACCAAGAGAAAGAGAAAGACGGGAGATCGACGTCTCCGTACATGCGTTCTACGTCCCCTTACACAACGTCCTCGCTTTCTGTAAAGGCGTCCCCGAGGAGACCGTCGTTAGCGTCGATCTTTCGAATTGGGGGGAGGGATGGGAGGGAGGTGAAGGAAACGAGAGATGGGAAAGCCCCTCCATCGTCAGCAACCTCATCCACTATGCCTTCGGCAGCCGCTTCGGCTTCAGCATCTTCGGCATCACCTTCGTTGTCCGTCCTAAGCCCCGTCTCACCGAATAACGCGCATAAGAGGGGAAGTACCGGCAAGACTAGCGGCACCAGTGGGAGCGATGAAGAAGATTGGGATAGGTTGGAGGAATATCCTGATGGTATCAACACACATCACGCTTTTAACCATAATTACTCGTCTAACACATCCACCACGATCCGTGGTCGGTCCCCGTATACGCACCACGATGGTTCTCTGCCTCCGGTGCCTCCGTTACCGACAAATGCATTACAGGCAAGTGGTTCACAGACGTCGTTGGGTTTGGGTTTGTCAGGAACGAGTGCGGGTGTCCCTGGTGTCCCCGCGCGAGCCACACGTTTATCGAATGTCGAGGAGAATGAACATCCCGAGTATCCTTCTGACTTTCAGAATGACCATCCGGACAACCACAGGGCGTCCAAGACGTCTCTATTGAACCGTACTAGATCTGGGTCTGGGACAAGCAGCCCAGTTCAATCAGCCCAATCTAGGACAATCACCTGGGGGAACAAGAACCTGACTGGTTCAGTGCGTTCAATGCCTCCTCAGATACCGCAGGCGTTAGCCCCGGATTCAGACGCTCTGACAACGAGTCGGTCGAGGTTTTCGTATAATCCCCAAATCAGTCACCACAGCGAGGGTGTTCCTCAGATTCTGAGTGGCGCGTCAACCCAACAACATACCAAACTAGCAATGACACCGGAAAACATCAAGCCCCTGCTGGAAAACGCGAACGAGGTGTGTGCAAGGTTAGGAGAGTGTATTGGGGAGATTAGGGGGTTAGTTGGGGGATTAGTGTAAGAGAAGGAAGGAGTTTTAGAGCATCAGCTAGAGTTCGTTCGTTTGCTTTTCTAATTTTCACGGACTGACAAGCCAAATGCAACGTTTCCCAGAATGCAGCAATAGTAGCATCAATATAACATCTTTATCGTTTCCCTGGTCATTTTGCTCGCTCCACTCCTTTATAATACAGTCGTTTACAGGCGTTTTATTACTTGTGTGATCATATTTACTATTTTCTTCGATATATCGTGTACATATATCTTCACCCTCGATCCGAAGTCTGTCTTTAGCTTGAATCTTGAAGTGATTTGATTTCTATCCTTCAATCTTTATCTTCATCCAAAATTCATAATACCACAGTCTGTCTTCGCCATATGTACTACATAAATGTCGTTTTTTAATAGAACAGCCATAGACTCAAAAGTGTCCATAGATAAACTCTTCTGCCTTTGTGCTTCTGCCTTTGTGACAGTATGAGATTGTGGCTGATTGTGGGATTGTGGGTTTATGAGTGCTTTATCTTGACAATGAGACAACAAGGAATCCGGCGAGTCGCGAAGCTCTCGCGATGGCTTGCGTTGACTTGCAGCATGTGGAAAATCATAAAGCCCTCACCTCCTTGTGCTCTTCTCCTCCGGGGCAATCATCAGCTCTAGTAGGCCGTAGTCGGCATCAAGCCTACCTATTGAGGTCGTTCATCAAAAGTTGAGCAGGTTTTACTCACTAGCGATGAGAAATGACTCTGAAAAGATTTGAAATAATAACTTCTGGCTCGCTTCCCTTTCCCTTCTTCCTTCGACCAAGCTTACCACCGATTCTGAATCTTCAGTGCATTCCACTGCGAAATTCTCTCCTCCTACCCATCGTCGCGCAATTCCAGTCACCCCAGCACCCCCATCATCTCAAAGCACAACTCGCAAGTCCAACTCCGGAAGATACTACATCACGTGAGTCCCGGGTATAAATGAGTCCCCAAACAACCGTCGGGTTCCTTTCTCCCACGGAGACCATTCCACCGCGAGTCGGATGAGGGGACGGGTCGAGACGTTCATGAACCAGGATTTGACCCCAGGTCTCGAATTTGGTCAAATGAAAAAAAACCACCAGTCATGGGGATTAGTTTTGCAGGTACAACTTTCTTAGAGTAAGATTTTGGAGAAAGCAAAGGTAAAATTCCAAGTATGGGGATAGCGAGATAACGATCGCGGGTATTGGATACTTTAGAGAGTTACTGGTCAGTTTCCGGAAAATTTATCAGGGTAAAAGGCAAGCGGATGAGTGTAGCAAATAGAGAATAGAGAATCAGGAAGGGAATGAGCTTTCTTCACAGAGGAGAGGGTAGATATATTGTCGGTTGAATACAGAAATTGTTGTGTGCAACCAGAAATTGTAGAAGTGGGTCAAGGAAAAGTTCAAGAATAGTGAAGTCAATCATTACATAACGAAGGGTCAGAGTCAATTATATAAACAAGCATTTTTTGATTCGAGGAGTCTTCCCTCTCTACTTTGCTGGTCAAAGAAAATCTACATACGTTGCCGAGCGACCTCGTCTTCTAATCCCTCGACCATCTCACCATGTATTTCGGCACCCCCGCTTACCTGCTTACGTTGGGAATTATTCTGTTGTCCCCTGTTGTCCACGCGATCCCTCTTGCTTCCTCAGGTCAGTATTGAAATCCAGCGATCTCATAGCAGCAGCAAAAAAAAGACTCAAAAAATTTCTTCCTTCCCTCAGAAAGCAACTACGATTCTTCATCGAAATCCGTTTCCGGCGATGAAACGTCTCAGCATAGTGCTCAGCCGTCCCAGCCCCGGACACAAAACTATATATTAACAGACAGCCTCGGCCAGGAATCCGAAAAGAGACAATCACTCAACGTCACGTTTTTCCCTGGCGTACCCGAGGGACCAAGGGATACTGCTGTTCATGGAGACTTTGGCCTGGCATTGAACATGGAGGAATTAGTCACTTCGTACCTCAGCACCAAACTTGTCAACTATTTTCCAAAAGGGACGTTGAAGCATAACAACATCACCTGGGTCAACACATACTCCAAATCAACGGAGTCGCATTCCTCAACCCGTGGTACCAATCCAACCTCTGTTTTGTTCCTCGTGGAATATAGGAGCAGTATTGAGGAACTGCGGTCTGGTTCCACTGCTTCATGGATGGGTGTGGTGGACGCACATAGCCCGAAAGGTGCCGCTCGTGGTTCACTTCAGAACATTGATCTGGGACAAAAACCTCAGACTGAGGCAGACTTTGATCAGTTGTTGTCTGCTCATCACTCACCGGCAAAGGTTTCGAAATTTGCGAAACTTCGCTCAAAGGTTTCTTCGAAGTTTTCAAATTTGAAAAGTACTTCAACTCGTAGTGTTGAGTAGAATGATTGGGAATTTGTATAATGCACTTATCACCACTTGATGTCCTAAGCGAGCTCGTCTAATCAACAGATTGTGAGCATTCTGAGCAGCACCTCACTACAGCCTCGAAACCAGACACAAGCTATGCAATCTCACTCATCCGCCCTTCTAGTCTCATTTTTCCCACCTGACAACCAATAACCCGATAGCCCTTTAGAATTTGACCAACGCGACCTGGCTTTGCGGAAGTTGGTCCTCCGTTTTTTGAACCAACTGCGATATAGCCATTACGTTGGGCATCTGGACCGTACGGATGTTATTTGGAAAACCAATTGGTACCCAAACATTAAGAATGTTGAGTTCATTGTGGACGATGATGATGTACATGGGCGCTGCCATTCGTTTTGTCTTGCTGTGCTGGACATACCGTCGGAGGAACAGTATTCTAATCCTGCGTTCCAGATTCACGGTACGCTTGCTACCGCGAACTCTGAAGATTGGAACCAATTGCACGCGATTCACAAACGGAACAGACCCAGAAGAGAATAAATTGGATTTGGGACGTATTTTGCATGAAATGATAAGAGCCATGCGAAGCATTTAGATCCACCAGTGTAGGAAAAGTAGTGGAAAATATACAGTTGCAATTGTGTTTTGGTAATAATGCATAATACAAGAGGAAAGATATCTTGGAGCTGAGTGCGACATAGCGAAGTCACAAAGTGAGGAATTTAACAAAATATACCTAATCTTGATGTCCTCTGAGCCTCAAGCCTTCCTCGTCTTAATCTCCCACATCCCCGAACTCTTTCTAACAATCCCAGTCCACACCCAATCTTCCTCCATTCCCAACCAATCAACCCTCCTCACACCCTTACTCATTTCCCTCGTCTCCCCTTCACCGAAATGTCCGAAATCAAGCTTCGCGCGCTTCGAGTCCCCAAAAAGCTCTTGTCCGACAAATTTGCACCGTGAACGAAATGCCATCGATACTAAATCCCGAGCTGTCTGAGTTGGTTGAAGCTGTGGTGGTCCGTACCTGTCATAGCCGTGACCAGGAGATAAAGGAAGTGCGGAATTTGACGATAAAGGTGTCAGAGGCACATGTGATGAGAATGGTGAATGGGATGACAAGCTTGTACTTCGAGTCCTTCCTCCGGTCATGACAGTTCCCATTTCCTCATTATAAAAATCTCTACTCGTGATCTGTCTTTGCAGTTCCCTCCATACGCCTTCGATGACTTCCCAGACCGTCAACCCAATAACACCATACCCGACCCCAAATCCCGGTGCACTCGGACCTGCGCCTGCTCGACTGGCTGCAACAGCAGATGCTGACATAAGGTCAATATACCAAGGCAACCTCGGATGATATAACCGCATATGCGGAGACGCTGGTTCGCATGCCATTTGTGCGAAATCAATATTATTAGGAGGGCGGTTGAGGTAAGGGAAAATTCCCCCGCTGCCATATCCGAAATGAGTACGTTGTTCGGCGTGGAGTTGCATTTGGGTTTGGATAGGAATCCGGAGGTCAATGAACATAGGGGGGTGGGAAGAGGATGTACGGTGCAAGAGCGAGTTAGGGACGCGTTTAACTGGATCATTCATCTCAATGACGTCTGAGCTATGCCATTGACGAGGAGAGAAACGGGTAAAGATGTTGGGTTTGACAGAGTATTCAGCTCGCCAGTCTCTCGGTCGTCTGACTCGGTCTTGAGGACCGTATATCTGGTTTTCTACGAGTCGATTATTAGAGCCGTACGGGCTATCTTGGCTTGGCCATGCCAATCTATCCATCCTTTCTCTAGATCTATGCGGTTCCATATTGAAATTTGTCGATGCCTGTGGCGCCATGTCGTTTGAATAAGACCGTTTCATTGCAGACTTCCGTCTGGGCCTGTCTGGGTGCCGACTACGAGAGCGCGAACGACCTCGATATCTCGAACGGTCGCGTTGGCCATCCTGAATTCCCATCCCACTGAACGAATCTACGAGATCCCAGTCTGTAGAGCCCGAAGTCGCATTCTCATGTCCACGATCCATGCTTCGCATCAAATCCGCTCGCGCACGACGCATTCCTTCTTCCTCCTCATCCTCTTCATCTAGCTGCTCTTCGCCCCATGCGCCCGCTGGTTCTGCGCCCCAGCCATATGCTTCCTCCATGGGTTCCTGTCTTTGACGTGGACGTGATTGGGTTCGAGAATGTGACCGATGTTGACGACCAGCGTTGGCAAAGTACCCTCCGGAGTTTATAGGCTGGTCTGTATACGGATTTTCACTCCCCCCTCCTGCTTCAAATCCAAGCCCAAGCCCGATACGAGGCGGGGCACTGCCAGGTGGAGGACCTCGACCATAATCATTAGCGTAGGCGCCTCCGCCATATTCTACATACGAAGCACGATCCATGTCATAGTCCGGCGGTCTCCACGCTAAACTCGAAAATCCATCTTCCCGAGGAGTGAACGTTGATTGACCTTGACCGTGAGCGTGCGCCCATGGTGAGGGCATGTTGTTGTAATGAGCCGGCATTTGTGAGGGATGAGGTAGATTAGGATGGTTGAAGGCTCCGGGTGCAGTATGGGGTGGGGGTGGTGCTTGATAATCCCAACCTGGCGGTACTTGCTGTCGAGGATGAGGTGTACTGAGCATCAATTGTGTTTGTGTGAGTCATACGGAAGGGAAGGTAGATAGAGAACTCACCCGGGCCTAACTCCCCAGTCACTTTCCACGATTCCTGGAAACGCGCCCATGCTGAGGCCTTGGCGAGCCTCAAATCTTGCTCCACGCAGTGGTGGGATATTTCCTCCGTCGCCGCCACCAAAGCGCACTGGTTCTACCAATGGCGGCATGTCAAAATTCCAATCCTCATTGTTGTTTCCCCAGGCACACATTGTGGAAGACAGCGAGATAGTTGAAATGAAGCGAACCTATACTGTTGGATGTGTATCAAATAGTGAAGCAAAGACGATTTGTGAGAAAGGATACTGCAGATTCTCGGGATCAAGTTCATTATATATATGAATCAGGTGGGAAGGAAACAAAGCAACCAACCTTGTTTGGCTGTACAAGTGATATAGTACAAGGTATTGTAACTTTGATACACTGCCCACCGTGATAAGTGATTCCTATGCTGATTTGATAAAGTGGAACCTTTGATTCACTGACAACTGACATGAAAGGACATGGTTAAGCACAAGATGAACGGGAACAATGGGCAATATAGTTCACAAATTACAAACTTCTTCGGCGACAATAATGAGGATCTCCAAGTCTTTAGTGTTTTAGTGCACCGCCCGTCTTGTGTCGCTGAATGAATGGATAATAAAGGTAGTACAGAGTAGATGCTAAGGACAAGTCGCTTTCGAATCCTGATTTGATTTTATACTTGCTTTAGCCTTTAATTTCTCCCCTGTTGAATGTCCACGGATGGTGTAGATAAATCTGCAAGAGGTGAAAGGAGAAGAATGAGTGGAAGACGAGTAAATCCATTAAGCAAAGAACGCGTTAACCAGCGCTTGGCAGGCAAAACGTCGGTGCCGATTCTCGAATAACGTAACAGAGTCCAGGTGCGCCTTGCAGAACATCCGCCCTTTTCTGACTTAGGTGCTCGACACAAAAATGGCTAACCCGTTGATTAGTTGAAATCTCTTCAAGTGAGAACCCTTCTCGTACCGCAAATTTCCACCTCGTTACTCACTTTCTATCACTCTCAAAAGCCTCAAATTTAAGATACATTTCTATGACCATGATGAAGAAGTCAAACCCCACTCTCTCTCAGTTCAACTTGGTCACTACTCGAAAGGTGTCGTTCCTCGATTTCTTAAATCACCTTGCTTGTGAGTGCCTCGGAACAAGGCCCTTTTCCAGTCTATGGGAGCAAATGATTTGTTAACTTTCAACTTAAGCTCCGGTTCGTTTTTTATTTCCTACTTTATCAGTTGCTTTCCGGATACAGCCCGAACCCACCAAGCAAGCATTCAAACTCCCCAAGTCTTGCCCTTCCTGCCGTCGGTTAAACAAGAAGTAGTATTCTCAGATTCTTGAGCGTCCTGGTCAACCCTGCTGGTGATTCACATGTGTGTGCGACGTACAAAGCATAGAACAAGGGCCTTCTGACAACAAATCCGCCTCGCTCTGCCTTTGCTTCCTACTACCTCCCACTAACTCCTACTAGATGCATCCCCACTAATCGCTTGAAAGTTCGCCGTACTGTCCCTGCGGTGCGTCGGTGCAAGTTGGTACAGACTTGTACCTATGTAGATGCATCTTACGCAGGATTGACTCGTGGGCTTCTAGAGAGTCCTCAACCCCCGATGGGACTTTTTATCAACCCAAGCGATTCTCATATGCACATGGTCACGTAGTTCCTTGATCTCTTTTTACCCTGCACACTAATCCCATTGGCACAGCTGCAAATTTTTGCTACAGGTCGCAACTGCTTTGGAAACTTGTCGGAGCCGGGTCGGAGCCATATCTAACCTTACTATCTCTTCTTTCCGTCACCAGCCACCACTGCATTTTCTAAAGGAATCATTTACAGACCTGTCAATTGATTACCTGCGATGAGGCTGCTGGATCATCTGGTATCGTGAGGAGGTCAGTGGCAGGATGTTCTCGAAGTGATATACTAGTAGGCTTTGCCAGTCTAGTTACGCATCAATCTGAAATTGGACATTTGGTATTGCTATCTCCTGGCATCTTTTGTCCATTCGACCAGTTCGTAACTGATATATGTGCATCGGCTACAAGCTGTTACAAGCGAGGGTGGAACTAGAAGGGTATATAAAGACGATACTCATCATAGTTTCAAACCAGGATTTTTCCTTCGCTGGTCAAAGAAGATACCTCACCACTCCATCGCATCCTTGTGCGCGCGTCACTGTTCTTATTATCCGAACCCGTTTGTTACCGCTCAACTAGCACCATGCGTCTTGCTGCAGCTCATGTTGTAACCTTGGGCATTAGCTTGTTGTCCGCTGTGTGCGCGATACCTCTTTCCGTAAGTGGCCGTAGTGGAAGTCCTTCGGTAAATTTCGACTCACCTTCTATTCCCCAAGACTTTCAATCCTACACAATCAGGAACTGAAGCGCGTTCGCTACTTGATGGCCCTCTCGAAATATCTACACACCACCGAGATTTATACCCCATCCGAGCCCGATTCATACCACCTCTGGTATCATCTAAGGAATCCCATCCCCTTGTCAATGACCCCAGAGCAAAACAACTAGTCAGAATATTCCTGAACCAAGGTCACTATCATGAGTTGGAACCTCACGAGATTATCTGGGGAAATACCTACGACCACGATGAAGCAGATATGGGCATGATTTCATTCTTGTTGATGGATGACATTGAGGGTACAGCATGCCATGAATATTGCATCGGTAGTTTGAAAATCCCCGCGACCCCTGCCTCGACCATTCACGGTGTACTTGCCCATGAGTCAGAAGATTGGGCAAAGCTAGACGCAGAGCTATTGAGAGCGTAGTTAGATAATCACAGGACTAGCGCAGGAGGAGGATGGGAAATATATGTAGATCATTTCCAATACTTGACCAATGATTTGCGGCGGAGTTGATCTTGGGTGATACCTTCATGCATAAACTCCGACGGAGCGACGAAGTGATAATTAGTGGCCTGTTTGAGTTCGAACCACGGTCTTCTTTGCTGGTCAAAGAAGGAATTTTTGCTGTATCTTATTCTCCTGCTTCCCTATTGACAACGCTATCCCTCGGTAGCCATGATGCATATCACTGCTGCTGTTGCTTATCTTGTTTTACTGGGCGTTGGCCTGTTCTCCGCCGTGTGTGCGATACATCTTCCTGTGAGTCGTCATTAATTATTGCAGGGATCCAGAGACTCACTTCGACTTCTGCTTTGCTGTGCTTTTCTCTAGACTGGTGATGACATTCATCCTCACAAACCTGCGCCACCCCTCCCAGAATCGCATTATAGCCTTCGAGTCTCATTTTCACCCCGTCCTGATCCGCTAGAAGGACATCTTCACAAACAGTCTATGACTCCGGGTGAAGCTGAACAGATGAACTTGTTTGCGCAAAACCTTGTCGTGGTATATCTGAACCAAATACGATATGATTCCTCCGGGTGGAAGGTCAATAATATCGGTTGGGAAAATGAATTCGAATTGCATTCAGCTACATTGGTTCAATTCATACTAGATGATGACTTTGGACACGCACTATGCCACCCGTACTGTCTGGGTGTAGTGAATGTACCGGTTTCGATCCAGCGTGCGCCGGTCTTGGGTACACTTAGACCAAATGCGCAGACTTGGGAGGAAGTGCTCAAAGTCCATAATGCTCGCTATGGCTCGAAACACTCAACGAGATGATTGGAATGTATATTGGTAATATGGGCTGGATAGGGGCTCTTTGTAATCTTTACCCTTACATCCTGAATGCAAATCTGCCTACGCACTGAATTTGTGGTCAGAGGGATGGTGCCATTTTCGACCTAAACAGATACATCGGTGGGTTGAAAGTGGGACTAGTAGCTAACGGGAAGAAGTATGTAGGATGTATATGAGTGAGTGAGTGGTGAGCGTCGTGTAAGTAGCAGGCGAAGACTACATTGACTATTCGGGGAGGTAGAGATAATGGGAATAATGAGCGGACAGGTTTACGAGTCGTGGATCAATATAGAACTTGGGGTAGAAAGTGAGAATATAAACTAATAGTACTTGTACTTGGTAGAGGATATACGTTTGCGAACGACAAATATCGAGCGTGAAACAATACAACTAAAGAAAGGAAGCGAGAGACTAGTGCGGTGTATCATCGAGAATCAAGAATCAAGAAAAGAAAAGGAAGAAAGAGAGAGAATGAAGGGCAAAAACAGGCAGTTATGGTAGCCATTGAACAACATGAACGGAGAGATCGTCGGAAAAGTGGGGAGGGTGGAGTGGTAGCAGCAAATGGGAAAAATAGACTCAAAGCAAATAAGATAGTGAAACCAAGATCGACAGCGAGACACGTGGATATGCAGGAATAAGATAGAAACGGTAAGCGATACAAGCGTGGATTGGACTATATGACACAAAAAAGTGAAATAGAGAACGTTGTGCTAGAATGAAGAATCAGACGCAGCTTATACAGGCCCCCGGTATGTACCTGGAAGGAGCGCATTACCGTTTTTGTTGAGATTCCCGTTCAAAATAGACAGCAGCGGGTTTCCAAGTAAGGTAGACGGGCCTTGGTAGGGAAATAAGGGGGCATTGAAGACGGGGGATAGCGCTGGAGCGGACATTGGGACCTGGAGAGGAAGAGGCGGGACTGACCCAGGAAGGACGGGAACGGAATGTTGGGGGGTGGCGTATGAGGCGAAATAGGTAGGCGGTGGATCAGCAGTGGCAACAAAGGGTGTATAACCTGATACAGAAGGCGGGAAGCGAGATTGTGCTTGCGCCCCAAGGATTTGCCTAGGAAGAGCAGGCGAAGCACGTGTAGGGTTCATCAAAGCCGAAAGTTGACTGTGGGTCATACTCATACTACCGGGCATGTTCGGTACCCCAGCGTATGATGCGCGGTGGGAGGCTTGACTTGTCCGAGGTCTCACTATGAAAGGATCATCATGCATTGATTGGTAGCTAGTATTCCCTAGGATAGGAGGAGGAGGGAATCCGGATCCCCCCATAGGAGTAGAGGAGTAGAGCAGATTTTCATCATGGAAGGCCGACGGTGGTGAAAAACGATGAGGAACAGACTGGGATACAAAGCTTTGTGAGTACCTCGCCGCTTGATCTTTCGCCACGCTGTTTACAACAGCATCCCGCATCTGCAGCATTGGGGACATTCTAGCAGATTCATTCGCTACCGCCTCTAACAATGCGATTTGCTTTAGGTGCTTGGCAGAAGAGGGAATTTCTGGGGCCTTGGACAAGTATGGCGAGATATCTGCGGTACTCGACGTTCGTCGAGACGCACCCCGGACCGGTCGGACCGGCGATGTGGAAGCTGAGGTGAGTGGCAACAAAGATTGCGAGGCATGTGACGTCATACGCAAAGGAGGAGATTCGAGAACATCCCGAGAACGGCAGCTTTGCCCTATTGGAGCGACATTTAAAGCCGAGGTTCTCCCAGAAGCTGTAGTCGGTAAAGTTCGGATGGGGGCGATTTCTGGGAGAACTTCGGGTACGCTGGTCATATACGAAGATAGCTGCGGTGTTGAAGATTTCTCCACAGCTTCCTCGTCTACGGCAGCTGTCCCAGAAAGGGTGAGACCGCTCAACAGCCGCGCAAAGTGTGGATCGAGCGTCGCAGTCTCAACCACACCCACATGATTCGCACTCGTCGGTATAGATCGTGGAGAAGGAGTTTGGGGATCACAGTTTTCCGCTGACGACGATTGAGAGCTTGTCTCCTGATTAGCTTCTTGGGACGAGCTGGAAGGCGAATCAGCGAGTGAGGACTGGTGTTTATTGGCTGGACGTGATTCGTAATTTTGAGTTTTCTTAACCTTCGGTGGCTTGCGTGGAATATTGACGGGTTTGTGTTCCCTGATGAATTGCTTCAACGCACTAATGAAGAACGTTCAGTATCATCGGACGAAATCATTAAGGAAGGTAATTACCTAATGAAAGGCGATATCAGATAGAATTTCCCTGGAGTCGTTTTGTTACGCTTCCAGGTAGGAAGGTCGGATAGACGGAACCATTCTATTTTCTACAAATCGAGGAATGACCATTTGTGATACTGAAAGAACGACAAAGACATACACTGATCTCTTTCCGTGTTTTCGTCTTGAACAAGTAGTCCTCCGGGACACCAGGAACAACGTATAACGCGATTTTCTGCTCCTTGATGGACATTTCGATAACGTGATCGGGGTTTAGTTGACCAGCCAGGTTGTAACCTGTCTCTTCGAGGACCTGCATAAGAAGTTTAGTATTAGAGCATCGGATTGATGCTGAAAACACACTTCGCGGATGGCACAGTTGGGTTGAGGCTCGTCTTCATTTATTTTCCCTTTTGGAAACCCCCACCCCGAGGACGACTTCCAGCCTTTGACCAGGACACACTAAACATAAGTCTCAGCAGATGAGGAAAGAGCTAATCGATTTGGAAAGCACGCACCTTCTCCCAAGTGTCGTTCAGCATTATCGCACCACAGACAGGTACACGGGTTTTGTACTGCATGAAGTTGTAGAATGCCTGCTCGTGGTCCTCCCGGTGTAATAAGGGACACGCATTGAACAGCATGGCAGAAAATTTCTTGAGTGGTAATGAAGGAAACTTCGGATTTGCTTCACGGATGAAGTCCTCGTAATACCAATGTCTGTCATTCGGTGGGTCAGTTGCTGTTTAACAGCTGTAAAGACTTCAATCCTACGCTTGCTCCACTTGAAAAGAGATTCGTTCTATGGAATTGAGCTCTTCATCGGGAAGATTCAGGATAAACCGACTAAGAGAGAGGTCATTGTGGGCTGCGGGAAAAGGTGATAGAAGGAGGCCTACCTAGTCAGATCTTCTAAGACGTCTTCCTCTGTCTCGTACATGGTCGAATAGCGGCCTTCAGAAGGATCTGTTTGTGTATGTATACCAGAAGATAGTTCCGGAGAGGATGATGATGATGAAGACATGACTATCTGTCCTAAGTAAGAAGATGATGATGATGGTTAGAGTGGTGAAAGCGAGAATGGAACTTGAAGAGGCACCAACGACAAAGAAGGGAGTAGTATCACGTGGTCTCCGGCAGCTTCGTCTGTGACTCGAAGTCACTGAAGACCAGTCATCATTATGTCACATGCCATGTCACACTTTGCGCAACAATGGTCAGTGGGTCACTGTATTTGAACGTTTCATTATCCCATAACCACGAACATTCATAAGATGTACAGTTATATTATACGAAAAAGGGCTCCTACTCCTATCAGTCCGCTACCGAAAACCCATCCTTCTCGCGTATTCCCGCTCTTCCTCCAAAGTCAGCTGATCAGTACCAACCCAGTTTGCGGAACTCGTTCGGGCTCTGAATCTGTTATTCCTGCTTCTGAATATCTCCTCCATTCGCAATGGACGGATGGGTCCAAATATATTATCTGGATTAATTGAACTTTGGTCCACTAGCGCCTGCCGAAGCTCCGGAGACTGCGCCCAATGAGGAGGATCAAATTTCTTGACACGGTCTTCATCATCTGAATCTGAATACTCGCTGTCAACTTCTGGAAGTTCAATGCTTTCACTCGGAATCGCAGGTTCCGGGCGCGCTGCTTCAAGTTGAGCCTTAACTCGAGCAGCCATTTGGTTCTGCACGTGTTGTGACGGGTGTGCGATTTCGTCGTCAGGAATAGGGACCTTGACTGGTGCTTTTAGTTTAGATTTAGCAACGGCCGGGGGTGCTTTATTTGAAGGCCCGGCAATGGCAGACGACTGCAGGGGGTTGGTACTTGTGGAAGAGTTCAAACCATGTGCTTTCTGAGTCGGCTTGAACGCCGTCTTCGAGTTCTGAGCCGGTACTATCTTGGACGGAGCCTTTTTAACTTCGGGCAGTTTTCGTTTGAACGTGGAGTCCTCATCCTGTGATTCTATCAGGATTTCATCACTGAAATTAGTTGATTACTTGACTTGCCTTCTTAGCAATGCCATTGTTGGGAATCTTCAACGGCCGTTTATCGGTGTGGTCTTCACGTTCCCGCTTGCGCCGTTCAACCTCTTCCTTTAATTTCTTCTCTTCTTCCAGCTGTTTATTCCTCTCATCTTCTGCCTTCCGCTGGATCGCCTGCTGACGTCTGATTTCCATGTTCTTGAGCACCGTGGCTTTCTTGCCTTTTTCTTCTTGTTCCTTATGTCCATCCGTTTACTCAATATCGAGTGGGCGAAACAAGATAGAGTTGATTTACCTTCTTAGCGGCTGCAGCTGCAAGTTGTAAGCTCTTCACTTCGGTCTTGCTCTTCTTGCTTGTACCAAGGATGTTATTCACAAACTTTGTTGCTTGACTGAACACTCCGGCGTTCGACTGTGAGGACGATGTAGATGTCATCGACGATTGACTCTGGCTTCTGTTCAGTTTCGGCTAGAGAATTTATTCTCGGTAACCTCATTGTGTACAAAAAATGAACACTTACTTCCACAAGACTGACAGTCGGCTTTCCTGAATCGATGCTGAGGTCTGCCGCAGTAAAATCATCGTCAATGTCATCAATATCCATCTCAAATGCACCAGGCACAGTACCCGGGCTAGGTTGGCGATTCAGGGATTCAAGTGGCTTAGTTTGAGTGCTCGTATACTCCGGGAAGAGCTTGTCCGTGTGGTTGGGTTCACTACTGCTCCATGTATTGGTGCTGTCTCCACCGAAATTCCAATGCACACCGTCCGGAAGCTTCTCATCTAATGGCCAACTATCATCCTCGTCAAGTTGATTGAGATAAGTTTGGGGTTGAGAGTCTTCGTATTCAGTCTCCTGTGTAGAAGGTAACCATGCAGGAGCATCCTGACTATCAAAGATCATTTCTGAACGATCCGAATGAATACTCTCCAACGTGGATTGAGCAGAAACAACTGGCGGTCGATTTACGGGAGATGACCTTAAACTCGGCGAGAGGCCTACCGTCATCGATGCAGGTTTTGAGTACTTTGATGGAAGTAATGGAGGATCGTTGGTTTTGGTCATGGATTGAATCACCGATGAAGGAGGTACGAAGACAGGCGGAGGCTTGTTAAAGACAGGCCCAGAGGGAGGTACGAAAACCTGGGTCAGAATCACGTCCTTTTGTCGAGAGGAAGTTTCTTCCCCTTCCTGGACCTCTTTCTCTTTGCCCTTCACATTCTTATCGGAGACTAGTTCAGAAATACTAAGCCGATCAGAATTCGACTTGGGCTTGAGCACTGGGATCGAATTTTCCTTGAGGAGAGGAGCGAAAAGAGCTTCTGTGGGATGTTCAAGCGTCCTGGTAATTTCTTCTTCGCCCTTCTGAATCCGTTCTGCGACTTTGGCCTCCGCCAGGGCTTTTGCTTCTGCAAGTGCACCGACGGTTGCCGCTCCACCCAAGGACTTGCCCTTGCCCTTACCAATGCCCAGCCCCTGGACGGTCTTTTTGAACTGGTCTAGCACGCCGAGTTGGACTGTTGGAGAAGGCTCTGTTTCTTCAGAAAACACTTCCGGCGTTTCCTCGACGACAGCTTGCCTTTCTTGACTCGTGTTGGCATTTACAGGTGCAATATCGGCAACTGCTTGTTTGCTCGCTTTGGGCTGACGTTCCTCCTCCTCCCTCTGCGATTGTGAATGAGTGTCACCTAACATAATTGAGCTCTTCCTCTTAGCAGAAGATATTTCGTGCGAGGGACCGACCACATTCGTCGGTTTATTTTCGAGGGCTTTGACTTCCCGCGCTTTCATCAACCAGGATGTCCTTTTACCGACGGGCGCACCAGGTGTCGCAGTCGCCATACTTAAACCTGCGGAAGGATCTCGAGGCACGCGTATAGATGTACGAAGAAGCATCGGTCCAGGCAACGCGGGGAACGCCGGAGGTGGAGGTTGGGATGAGTCGACGATCATGTCCTCATCACGCAGTGTAAGAGTTTCCTCACGCACAGGGGATGCCACACGAGAAACTGAACCTCTCAACTCGACTGCGGGATTATTATGAGATGGATGCGCCGATACCTCCACCCCTTGTGTACCTGTATCTGCGACGAAGGAAGACGCCACATTTGTCTGTGCGCTATGCGCATTCGAGGACCTGGTCGATATTGGGGAAGAGTCCAGAGATATTGAGTGAAATGTATTCGCGGAAGACAATGTTGACATGTCCACAGGGTGTATAGGGTAGGTAGTAGCTTCTGTTGTATCTGCAAGGCGGTCAGGATTCAGAGTATGTGAGGAAATGCGAGAGCCGGATGGCGGTGAAGCTTGAGAAGGTAGATTGGAAAGGTGTGAACGCTCTGCGGGTTCATCATCTTCAGCGATCATGGAAAGCTCGATGGGCGCAGATGGGTTATCACCGCTTGCTTGAGGAACATCAACTCGAACGACAGGCGAGGGACATGGATGAGGCTCAACATCAGAATATAAAGGCATGGTCGTAGTGCGCGTCTGTGGGAGTTGAAGCAATGGAGATTGTTGTAACTGAGCAGTATTAGCCGGTTGTAGTACACTGGAAAGGTCACGAGAGGATGGTTCCTCCTCCGCTTTCGCCTGTAGTAACGCTTTTTGGAAGCTATTCGCCGACTGTGAGTTCTCCTTCTCCTCGTGCTCATCCTGCTGAAATGTGATGCAATTGTATATGCGTACTATATGTGGACGCACCAGTGCTTCGACCGTGTTCTTGAGTTTGGAGGATGCATGAGTGAACTTCGGTTTCTTCGGGGCTAGTCTCTTGCGGCCTGGGGTTTTCAACAGATCAACAACATCACTAAATGTAGGAATAATAAGCTTTCAGGTATCATGGTTTCTAAAAAGTGGACGAACCCCTCTTTCGTCTTTCCAAGAATGTTATCCAAATAGTTGTCAAGAAAATCATAGCCCTGTCGTTGAATCTGGTCTTGAAAATATTGGCGGCCTGGGTCAAATGCCATAGAGCTTCGAATGTAGTTCGCCCATTGTACGATGTCGATTTGAGCGGCCATAATAACAAGTTGAAAGAAGAACGGTAAACCTGCAAACCACACAGGCGTGTGAACGTTTGAAGCAGACTTGTCACGTGGTCGTTTCCTTGCTGTGTTATCGGTGATAGACAATGATGTTGCTGAAGCTTCTGTTGAATTCGTATACACAGAATGAATATAATGGATGTCGCTTTTGGACCAATGTTGATTATGTATGTACTGTACATGATTGAAATGCTACTCGTAAACTAAAAAAACAAAATCGGCGCTGTACTATTTTCGAAAAGTTGGCTGTTCGTGCTTGAACCACATATACAGGTTCATACCCCACACATATCCGGCGGAATAAAACTACATTATTGATTTGCTACATACCACATAGTTAGTCCATCTCTTCAATTTCAATATCGTCATCATCTATGTCCATATATTCGTCGGATGGGTTTCCCTCGTGGTTCGGAATAATTGCGAGACGATTATGAGGCCCGTCGAAGGTAACACGAACAGTCTCGCCATCCTGGACGCGATTAGCTAATATCATGACCGAGAGGGGATTGAGAAGCTCTTGCTGGATGGCACGGTTCAAAGGACGAGCACCATATGTCGGAGAGTATCCAATGGAGCTGAGATACTGTTTCGCTTGGTTATCTAATTCCAAGACAATCTTCCTCTCTGCGAGCCGCTCTTGCACCTCTTGTAGACGTATATCGACAATTTTCAAGACGTGTTTCCGAGAGAGTGCTCGCTGCAATATGAGATTCAGTGAATCGTGAAGAAAATGATACTAGGCAAAAAGAGACTCACGAAAACGATTATCTCGTCGACACGGTTGACAAATTCCGGAGGGAAGTGACCCTGTATAGCACCGAGAACAAGTTGTCTTGTTTCGGGGCTGACCGGTCCATCTCCCATGTCGTTGAGGTATACCGCTCCCAGATTGGAGGTCATAATGATGACAGTGTTTCTGAAATCTACAACACGCCCTTGTCCATCTGTAAGACGACCGTCATCCAACACTTGAAGAAATAGTGTGACGAATTCTCGTGAAGCTTTCTCAATTTCGTCGATAAGGACAATGCTGTATGGTTTTCGACGTATATATTCTGTAAGTTGTCCTCCTTGATCATGGCCGACATATCCAGGCGGTGCCCCGATTAGACGAGCGATAGAGTGTTTTTCGGAATATTCAGAGCCGTCGATTCGTATCATGGCGTCGGGGGAATCGAACAACAGACTTGCGAGCTGGGAAGATAAATCAACATCGGGGGAATGAGGAAACAAATGCGGAAACTTACCGTTTTCGCCATTAGCGTTTTACCTGTCCCAGAGGGCCCAGCCATCAAGAAGCTGGCGATTGGACGGTGCGGGTTAGATAGACCGCTCCTCGAAAGTCGAATGGCGTTTGCGATAGCCTTGACGGCCTCACTCTGTCCGACAACACTCTCCGCAAGAATCCTCTCCATGCGAAGAAGTTTCTCTTTTTCTGAGGACATCAGCCGAGTAACTGGAATCGAAGTCCAACGAGCGACGATCTCAGCAATTTGTTCAGGTGTTACAGTGTCTGCACCTCCACCCTGCGCTGCATCTTCTGCGGCATTCTTTTTTTCAAGCGATTCGAGGCGAGCTTGTAACTCGGGTATGGCGTAGTACTTGAGGTCGGATGCTGTCGCAAGGTCGTACCTGAAGGAAACGCATCAGAAGTCGTGGATCTTTGATTTGGAGCTGAAAAACTCACTTTCGTTCAGCATCTTCCGCTTTTGCCTTAAGCTCGTCGATCTTTCTCCGAGCCACATTGATCTCATCGCCGCGCTGCTTTTCGCTTTCGTAAGCCGCTTTCAGGGGCTGCAGCTCGTCTTCAACGTCAGCGATGGCTTTCCGTGCAAGTTTGAGCCGCTCTTTGCTTGCATCATCTTTCTCCCGTTCCAAGGCATGGATTTCAACTTCGAGTTCCAGCTTTTTGCGCTGGAGTTTGTCAATTGCTTCTGGCTCAGTTTCGCGTGTAACACGAACACTGTAAGAAGTGCCGTTCAGTAACTCGCAGGAATCTCGCTGACATGAACATAGCTCACCTTGCACAAGCCTCATCAACCAAGTCGATGGCAGCATCAGGTAGCCGTCTGGAGGTGAGGTATCTGTGAGCTAATTGAGCCGCCGAAATGAGGGACCCATCCAATATTTTGACACCGTGGTGCACTTCGTATTTTTCTCTGATGCCACGAAGTATACTGATAGTTTCTGGCACGGTGGGCTCATTGACGACTACTTGTGCGAACCGACGTTCCAGTGCAGTGTCAGTTTCGATGTACTGACGGTATTCTGCCAGCGTGGTAGCACCAATGCAACGTAATTTTCCTGTGCACAATTAAGATCCATGAATAACCTTTTCAAACAGAATGAGACCTACCTCGAGCGAGGAGGGGTTTGAACAAGTTTGCAGCATCCATGCCTCCTCCACTAGCGCCACGTCCAGCCATAATCAAGTGAAGTTCGTCGATGAAGAGGATGACCCCGGGACCACCATCCTCTGCAGCTTTCTCGACCTCGTTCAGAACGGCTTTGATACGCTCCTCGTATTCTCCTTTGTATTTTGCACCAGCCATAAGGGCACCCATGTCTAAAGAGTATAGTCGACAAAATAGACTCGCCGGTACGTCACGTTTGACAATACGTTGAGCCAGTCCTTCGGCTATGGAGGTTTTACCAACGCCTGGTTCCCCAATCAAGACTGGATTGTTCTTGGTTCTACAGCGAGAATTGTCAGTATAACTAGATAACGGCAGACGGGATCTGGTGTTTGTCACTCACCGTCTACAAAGAATACGAATCGTACGTCTGATCTCATTGTCACGGCCAATGACAGGATCGATCTTTCCTGCCTCTGCTAGTGAAGTAAGATCGATAGCGTACTTGTTAACTACAAAGTAAGGATAAACTTAGAAGGTGTTCCATGATAGTGACTTATTTCACTTACGCGCATCGAATCCTTCCTCTGCGGTTTTCGATTCCACTCGACGATTGCCCCGAATCTGTTCAATCGCAGTTTTCAACGTTGCCTCCGTTAGGTTTGCTTCTTTGAGAATTGACGAGATAGTGGAATCTGTCAAAAGGGCAAGAAGAACGTGATCTTGGGCGATGTAAGAATCGTGCATTGTCTTCTGAATGCTTTGAGCTCCGCGAAGGACTTTGAGTGATGCGGAGCTCAATGTGGTGTCATCTGGAGGAGGACTTTGGGAAGGTAGTCGGACAATTGTCTTTTGGAGTGCCCGCTTGACGATGGAAGGTTCACCACCAGCCTTCTCGATGACAGAAGCGAGCAATGACCCCTCCTCGTTCAGAAGGGCAAAGGCGAGATGTACAGGATGTACTGAAAAAAGAAGCTGCAGTACTTGCTACCAAATCAATAGATCTGTACATACCTTGGGCATGAGAATAGTCCTTGGCGCATTGGATGGCGTTAGCCAAGGTCTGCTGTGTTTTGTCGGTAAAATCAAAGTTAGAAGTCATTGTTTTCTAAGGGTATATTGAGATAAAACTCGAATGTACTGGCGTTCTTTTATGCGAAATAGAGCATACTTCGAGGCTCAACTAGAAAGTAGTCGAAAGTTCAAGAACTTATGACGCAGGCGTTTAGATTAGATTGCATAGCAAGTTGATTAGATGCTTAGTTGTGAGGTAATCAAAATAGCCACGTGAATACACAAGCTTCTCTCGCGCTAGCGCCTAGCCTGCATGCTGCTCTGATTATGGACAGAATTTCTATTCCTTTAGGAATATTCATTGGCCTCCTCGCTTCTTTTGTTCAATCCCTGGGACTTACAGTTCAACGCAAGAGTCATGTTCTCAACCAACGCCTTCCGGAACACGAGCAGCGTCTAGAACATCGAAGACCGTAATTATCTGCTGAAACTCAATTTCCTCCACGTCTTGTCTCATTCTGACTTCTAGGCTCTGGATTTTCGGCTTTGGCATATTCATATCCTCGAACATTCTTGGCTCTTTGGTTCAGATTGCTTCTCTACCAGTTGTAATCCTAGCACCCCTTGGAGCAGTCTCACTTTTGTGGAATGCTTTTTTTGCCAGGTTGATCCTAGGCGATGTTTTTTCCTCCTGGATGATTCTAGCAACGCTCTTCATTGCCGGAGGAGCCGTACTCATAGCTATATTCGGCATCGTGCCAGAACCCACACGATCTCTTGAAGATTTACTGGAACTGTTTCGAAGACCGACGTTCGTTGTATATTTCTCCCTGTTGGGCGCTGTGGTGTTTGTTAGCCTGGCGATAGTGCGTACATTTACTGATACTCCATAGTCTGTTGCTAATAGGTGGAGTAATATTAGACTCATCTGAACGAGTACCGACTCAACCGCAGAGTCGCGCAGACTATTACTCCGCTCTCCCAGTCGCCTACTGATATCACTCCTCCAATGGCCCTGGAAGCTCCTACAAACCCTTCTGTCCTCAATACTGGGCTGACAGACACTGTCACGGATGTCATCACCACTGAACGTACACCGCTTCTGGACTCCAAATCCCGAGATTCTTCGCGTGCCCCATCTTTCCTCTCGGTGAATAACTATACGACAAACTCACAGCTGCGTTCTATCAATCGCACTAGACTTATGCTCGCTATTTCCTATGCATCTTTCTCAGGCATTATTTCGGGCATGTGCCTTCTCTTCGCTAAAAGCGGCGTTGAGCTTTTGCTGTTGACCGTCCAAGGTCACAATCAGTTCTGGAGATGGCAATCGTGGATATTAGTCCTCAGTTTGATCATATTTGCTTTACTGCAATTATGGTATCTGCATAAAGGTTTAATATTAGCTGATCCCACATTAGTTTGCCCCTGTAAGTCGAGGTTGCAGTAGTATGGTTGCTTTAACATCTGATCACTCTTTTTAGCTGCATTCTGTTTCTATAATCTATCGTCGATAGTGAATGGCCTAGTCTATTTCGATCAATTTTCTCTCATATCTCCCTTACATCTCGGTCTGGTGGCTCTCGGAATCGTCGTCCTTCTTATTGGTGTTTGGGTCGTCAGTATTCAAGCTGGTGGAGAAGGAACCTTGGACGTGCCATGGGTGGAGGGGAGTGCTCTTGACGAACAAGATCTGGCAGTGGACTCCTTCGAGAATGAAGATGTTCGAAGTCCAGGCGAAATTGAATCTGGTACAAATGTGAAGTACCATCGACATGAAGGTCGCAGTCCGTCTATGCAATGGGGGACGCGGTCGGAGCCTACGAGGGGCATCGTACAATCTCCATTGGATTTGGGAAGACCCATGAGTCCTTTGTCGACCTCTTCTCGATCACCATTGTCTCCAGAACCTACCGAACACTCACCTTCAAACATTCGCTCGAGTACCCGTAGAAGGCCTACTACCGTCATTGATACCCGTCATATTCGAACACTATCTAATACCCAATACCATACACTAACTAATAATAGTAATCATCAACATTCTCGACCGCCATTATCACCGACTCTTCCTACCGTATCCACCCTTGCAGGAACGGGATTCCAAATTGGTCTCTCGCCGTTTTCTCCCGGTTTCTCCGTTATGCCCTTGGAACAGAAAAGAAGGATTAGCAGCCATATTGGGCCAGGCTTGCCTGCTAGCACTAGTGTTGCAAATACAGGTACAGTAAGCAGCGGAGTGCGCCCTATAGTTAATGGGGCAAGACAGAAGGAGGGTGATAGGCGAAGGACTGTGAGTGAGGGAGACATCAAACAGCGCGCTATGCCGTCGGAACGAGACAGAGAAGGTGATGAAGTGCATCACGACCTTCAAGGCGTGAGCGTTGAGGAAAGCGGTGAAGAACGCAATGAAGTTGATGTTACCGCCGTCGGAAAGGGCAAAGGAAAGGATTCTGGCTTAAGAAGAACCTGGTGGAAGAGGATTTCTAGATTGTGACTTTTTTGTAGTGGTCCCACGTGTCTGCTGTGTATGAGCTATTTTCTCGATATCGATCTGTCATCTTATCCCCTTACGGGGCGAATTGGTGTCACTGTCTACTGTTGAGCTTCTTTTGAATCTTTTCCCCAGCGCCACTGGGTATTCGGATTCGGACCGTGAAGGCACTACAGTGTTGATACTGGTAAATAAAGGATCAAGATAAATAGCGGAATACTCGTCAACTAGCGTCAACATTTCTTTCTATTTAACCCCCCACCATGGCTTCATCCCAGACCACTTTGTTCATTCTTGTGTCCACGTCTCAATAACACACGCAGCGCTTGTCGCTGGCGGGTGCGCTCGCACAGCGTCCTGCTCTTTTACAACATGGTAGCTTATTGTTGTCCACATTTCTTTCCCTTTGTTATCTGAACCATCGTTCCGTTGTCCAGGTCTTAATCGAATCTAAAAAATATGCCTGGTACGCTGACTTCCCTTTTTCATTCTATTCTCTAGTTTCGTTGATTCATGTGCGTCTTTTTTCTTTTCATTCACAGTGACACCTGTATTAAAGGACATCGCTCGTCTGCTTGCAAACATACTGACCGACCCCTCTACGAAATTAAAAAGAAAGGTCGACCGGTCACTCAATGTGAACACTGTCGTGAATTACGCAAAACGAAACAAGTTCATGTCAAATGTATATGCCATAAAGAAGAAACCGTTGTTGGAGGTGATCAAGCCTCTGGCTGTAGCAACCAAGGTGTGTATCTCCACTCCACTTATACGACGACGGTTAGCTTAGCCATAAGTTTACTTCACCTTTTTCACATCCCGGGTTCCGTTCTGTAGGTGTGAATAAGATGTTGGAGAGCGCCGCGTTTCCTAATGGCTTGCCTAAGGCATTAGAGGCGTCGGTTGCTGTGCAACTCTTATCACAAGGAGCTACCTCTGATTCTGACCTCGGTAGGTTCTTCCCATTTTCATTGTATTTCTACAGATCTGATCCTACCATTGATGACAGATGGTTGTTCCTGCCTCTCCGGGGACGAGTGTCATTGCTGGACTCCCCGAAAGGCGGCGCCCAGGGTAAGAAGGAAGGGAAAATCTGTATCCGAGTTACCAACATCAACCCCTTCTCCTTCGGAATCCCAGACTGCTCCGAAGGCCCAGACTTCATCTAATGTCTCTAATCGGCTCGCTGATTTTCGCGCTTTACTGCCGAAGCCTGCGCACGATCCTTCTTCAAGCACAGCTCCTTCTACAGTGGGCCGCTATCACCCCCATGAGCTGTACAGCCCATACGGACGAGCTCATGGTCAACTTAACTTCAATCAGTCTACTCGGCATACCTCTAAATCACCGCAAGTCGACAATACCCCCTCTGCACTTTCAGTTACACCCTTACCTGATGCTTTCGATCACGTTGATCCTCCTCCTTATCCACCCCGCACCTTACCGTCGACTCACGACGCGCGTTTTATACAAGCTGTTCACCCCGAGTTCGACGCAGCTGATATTGAAGCGTGGAACTCTTTCCAGATGACGGGAGCTGCCATCGCAGGGTCTCTCTGTGGGTGCGGCGACGAATGTGCATGCCCTGGCTGCATTGTTCACAAGCTGAATGACAACCGCCCCCACCTCAATGCTTCTAAATGTGGTCAACCAGATGCCTGTCGTGATTGTCTCGATTGTGCCGCCTCATTCTCGTATCAATCAACTCGAAATATCCCTCCTAATACCGCATTGTCAATATACGACAACACATATGCTTTACCCGGGAAAGGCTCAATTGATGACTGGATCCGACAAATGCAGAATTCCATATCCCCTTCGCAGCCAGGGCTCGTTGCCGACCTCTACAGTCAGAATCAGAGTAGCTCTTCGACTAACCCTACCTCCAACTCACTTTTGACTGTCCCACTACGCGCAGAGGGCCTGAATCTTCGAGACATGCCTTCTGGTGTATTGTATCCCAATGAATCTGCAGACCCAAGGTTGCTCTTTGGACGCAGCCGCAGCTTTGATGACTTACTATCCACGTATCCCACCTTTGACACCAGTATACCCCTCGACCTTTCATTGTTCAATGGTAACAACAGTAACCCTGATATTCTTTCTACCATTGATTGGAGTCTGGAATCTCTGCAAGATGTGGCAACGATATCTGACGGTCTGGATTTGGCAAGTCTTTATCGCAGCCGCTCTGCGTCCGAAGCCTCATCGGAGGCGAGTGGGCAGAATCAGAATACATCTTTGGACACTTTCTCAGACTTGGGAGAAATGTCATCGATGTCAATGTTCTATCATCACAATGGGACTGGTGCTGGTGGTGGTCGCTCTTCAGTAAAATCTCTGCCAGATACTTTGGGTTCTCTCTGAAGTTCAGTTTGAACATGGCATGGAATCTCTTTTTAGTGTAATCTTTCACTTTCTGTATGAGTTTATCTACCATTTTTCTTTTCTTCTCTGTCAACAGTGCAGGTCTGTTCCCTTGAAATACTTCTTGCCCTTTTTAGTACTGTTTTCATGACGCACATCTACATCCAAGCTGCCCTTGTTTTGTTTTGCTGCAAATTTATGGTGTTGGCGTAATCGAATTGACGGTCGCGGTCGCTTTGACTGCTTGTGTTCCAATGGCCAAACTCGCTCTCTGTCATACATAGTCACTGTCAGCATTATCAGCAGCAAGGCCAAATAAGATTTTACTTGCAGGCGCTCCAAGAGGATTCCGAATTATTGGAAGATCAGGAGGTACTGTATAATATATTGAGTTGAAGAATATGAAGTTATTTTGGTACATCAGCATCAGATATTTTCAAGCATTGGGCGCATATAATTATGGAGTTCTGCTGGGTTGTGCCATTGCCCTGGGTTGAATAAGGCTGGGCGATCATGCAAGGATTTGGAGAGTTCATCAGTAGAGCGGGTCACTGTCACAGTATCAGAGCGGGCCCGGAGACGAATTGGCACGTGATCGCGTAGGAATGTTTGCGATCTCGCGACAGACTACGGTTGTACGGTATGCCTATCGAGAAAAGAGAATTTGGAATCATGTGGAGTCAAGAAGAAGGCGACGAGCATTTGGACAGGAACTGACAGGAACAGCGAAGAAAAATATATATTATCATGAATGAATGAGTTCCGAGTGCTCAAAAAAGGAGAGCATGAGAGTCTTCTTAAGCGAAGGGAACTAAGGGTCAAATAAATGGAAAAAACTAGACAGTTCACATATAAAGCGGATAACACGGCGAGAACGGCCTCTTATCATTCCCTCCCTGTCTCCTGAACCTTGGCCGACTTGCTGTCTACAGCTCTTCACGTTCCTTAACAAATCTGGAGGTAAAGAGTGGAAAGAGAAAGGTGTGAGAAATGAGTCGGAATATAGCAGAGAACATCATCAAGCCTCGACTTTCCGAGCCGACATTGGGTGGGAGTAGAGGAAAGGATGCGAATATCATTCACGAAGAAATGGAAGACGACTTCATCAACATTTCGCGTGCCGCGGGAGCAGATTTACATTCTTCCCACACTGGAAATAAAGCAGCGCGCGTTCTAGGCCTCATTCAACCACCTATGTCTCCTGTACTTGCGTCAGGCAGAAATTCTATAGTTTCCACTCGCTCAGCCCGTGACGCCCTTCCTTCAACTTCTATCACTCCTTCTCTTCCTCTTGCCTCTCTCTATCTTGTCTCTGGTCTACCAAAATCTCCTCATACTTGGACTTTGGCTGACCCAGATGCCGTACTTGGCCTTCATCACTCTGATGGTGCTGTCAATCGCTGGTGGCGTCCAGAAGTTCTGGGCAGTACTGTAAGCCCTGGTACTGGTGGAGGGAAAAAGAAAAGACGAGGAAAGGGAGAAGAATTGAAAGGCGCTGGCGCTTTGAGTAAAAGTGAAGTCGGTAAAATGTTATCAAAAGCTTTGAAGGTTAGTGCGACGCCACCAATTCACATAGAATGTCACTGAATTCAATTCATTTCGTAGTTATCTTTTTGTCGTGAAGTAGAAGTCATTGCTTCAACTTTGCAACCTGCGTCCACGGTTCACACTTTTACCTTCACTCTTCCTGCGCCAAACACCCCTCTAGGTCCCACTCCTTCTGGCGACCTGCTTCGTGCTTCTGTTCTTTCTGATAATAGATCCTCTGTTACTCCGTCTTTCAGTCACCCCTATTATGGCGATCCCTTTGCTAGGCCATCTACTACTTACCTTGGTGGTCCTCGCCCCGGTTCTTCCGCTACAGAAACACCTGAAATGTCTTCTTCGGGAGGTACCATCACTTACCATGGTGTATGTTTACTTTTGTGGTCGCACGCAGACGCAGAAAGGTCCACTGCAATCCGGCGTACTCTTGAGGCCAGTAGGTCTCGTAAAGAGTCCAACCAGTCATCTCTTGTCACTTCAAGGTTGAAAACCCTTCGTTCAGACGCTCTTGACCACTCCGACCCAACCTCTTTGGCCCGAAAAAGCGCTCGGAAAAGTGCGCGAGGCCCTTGGGCCGACGCTGAGACTGACGCAGAGACAGAAGCTGAAGGTGGCATAAGCGAGAGTGAATATGAAGTTGCAAGCACTGTAGGCCACGGTCCTGGCGAAAGCACCCTCTTCCTCCCTGGCGACACTGTCTTTTGGTTACCCTATGCTCTCACTCTCGTTTCTCGATACCCGGTGTATGATCTCATGCGCGACTATCTGACGCTCTCATGGGCACGGTTTTCCAAAGATGTCCAATCGCACACCCTCCAGATTTCAAAGATACTTGCTCATCCTGCTCCACGAGCCGGCGAACTGATAAGATTAGACGCCAGCCCGGGCGGTGACTCTGGCAGTGACAATTCCTTGGAAGTCATTGCTCGTTTCCCTGGTGGCCTTGATTTCGGCCGTGGTTTAGTCGACATTAATTTCACGATGTTCCCCTTGTTCAAGTGCCTGAACATTGAAAACATTCTTACCATTTGCGAGGTCAGTGACAGGGGTTCATTACGGCTGCCACAAGCTCATCTTGGTGCTCTTTTTAGATTGCACTAGCACCCACGGGTAGAATTCTGTTCTTTTCAAGGCACCCAGCCATGCTCGGGGTGCGTTTGAACTGTTATTTGAATGTTAAAGGCCTGTACCCACTTCTGGCCTTAGATTGCAGTCATGACTATAAAATACCTTGTGGAACTTCGCGGATGGAATGGCGTTGCTCTGCCTGCTG
Source organism: Lentinula aff. lateritia (assembly GCA_027886305.1). NCBI lineage: Eukaryota > Fungi > Basidiomycota > Agaricomycetes > Agaricales > Omphalotaceae > Lentinula > Lentinula aff. lateritia. The sequence goes on along the minus strand of MU794944.1, from coordinate 88,371 downwards.
TCCATTCTCGTGATGCAAAAATTTACATCGACGACCCTGGACCTTGGATAATTGGTCTCGCCACCGAGGCCAGGTACAGTGTCCGCCCTTCTCCAGAAGTTTGCATCTGCGACCTGTATGTTGATGACTTGTTTTCGTTGCCAACATATTACTGACTCCTGTTCGACAGAGATATAAACTCTGTGTAAATACTTTTGAATTAACGACCAACATTCGTTCTTACTGAAGGTTGGTTTCAGGAACTGCATGTCTCCTCCCCCAGGATGCGTTTCTACCAAACAGCAGAGGGAAAGGTACAGGCAACGCTTGCAGACTGCATTTGACCAGCATTATCATCCCGATCATTCGATTCCTGTGTAAGTGTCCCTTTCTCTAAACAATTTATGCCGTACCAATATGGTCCACAGCGAATTCAAGGAAGCCTTTCCTGCTGGTCGTTTCCGACCTCTGTGCAAAATTCAAGCTAAGCGTGGGGCTTCTGCCGCTGCCGTTGCGGACCAAATCAAGCCCCCCGACTGGTGGCACTCGACGAGAATCATCCAGGCGTTTGATAGCGTTTTGCAAGAGAAGGTGAGTTTATCTATCACTTGAACTGTCTCAAGCTTGTGACTTCCTTTCATTGCGCAGTACAAAAAGCCGTCTCTTCTGAGACGCATTGGGATGTTCGGTGCAGTTAAACGACCTCCTCAACTCACCGCTTCTGAACAAATGATTCAACTCTCCATCCGCAAGCGCGCTTCCGCCTTTGTGGACGCGCGCGACGATCTCGAAACCAAAATTGGTCGTCTTTCCCGCAGATTGAACTTCCTCATGACTGAGAGTGATTTATGGAGAGACAAGTTTGTTACCTTCGAGCAGTATGCAGAAAAACTTAGTTCTGAAGCAAATCAACTCCGTGCGAAGATCAACAAGGAGCAACGGGAAACCAAGAGACTTTCAGGATTGGTGACCATGACTGCAGTGGAGAAGAATAAATTGCAGAACCGTAAGTCTAACAACGGGTCAATATAGTCTTATCTAGTTCTCACAACGTGGACTTTCAGAACTCAAGGAAACTGAAGGTGCGCATCAAGAAGCTCTGAACGAGTTGGCGAAGATGAAGGATGCTATGGACACCATGGAACTCGAGCGTGCGGACATGATTGCGGAAGTAGAAGCCCAGATTGAGCGTGCTTTAGCTTCGATGGCCGTCGGCGTAGATGACTCGGATTACGGCTCCCGTCCGAGTAGTCGTCTGTCCAATGCCTCAAGCGCCCCTCGCTCGCGGAGACCTAGTGATGCCGCCAAAAGCAGACATCTGCGCTCATTTGGGACCGAATCTACTTTAGCAGAATCTTTTGAAGGTGGTGAGTTTCGGGGCCCCATTCTGGCTCCTACTGAACGAGCCAACGGCACTATTCAAGAAGACCAAGAGGAAGACGAGGATGGTGCTGATACAGCCGAGATCAAGAGGAAGAAACGGTTCTCTGCTTCTGAGGTAGATGCTCCCCAAGACGGGATGGTAGCCGTAGACCAAGGAATCACTGAAAAAAGTGATAAGATTGCACAGAAGGTGTTCGAAATACAAGCCAAGGTAAGTCTAACACTTCAGTCTCGAGAGATGTGACTAATTGTGGTCAAAATTGCAGCTGGAAAACGCTCTTTCTGCCGATCGCCGAACTGCGAGGTGGAGGGGCAATGTTTCTAACCAAGAAAGTGAAGGAGAATTCGAGGATTCTGAATCCGTCCCTTTAGCTCCTCCACCTCGCCCTCCTCGGGCACATCGTAAAACAAAGTCAGGCGATAAGAAAACTAGGAAGAGAAGCGACACTGCTTCCTCTACACAGACGTCTCACAGTACCACTACTCAGGCCGACGATGACGGCATTCCTACTCCTCCGGCGTCCATGGGTCGAAAGCCACTGTCTGTGAAAACCTCGGGAACATCGACCCCGACACACCTCGCCACATCCAATCAGGAGCAAGCCTCTGTTCGAAAAATTGCGTCCGGTGCTTCTCTCAGTGCAACCAGGCCATTATCACCTAATCAGGTCACTCCTAGTACACCTGCTCTTTCTCCTGGTCTTCCTGGCACCACAGACGAGTCTGACACAGACTTTCAGAGTGCTTACTCGGTCAGTCCTCGTGGAAGTTACCACGAATATGATCAACATTCCATAAGCGAGGAAGAACAGCACGTGATGTCAGCAAGTGGTCTTCCCGTTGAGTTTGGCAAACATGCCCCGGTATTCGTGAAGCCTCATCGTGGTCGATTCTCCAGTACCAGCACCGCCACTGCTACTGGAAATGATCTTCCCAGCCCAACTCATAGTGAAGCTACTATAAGTACTTGAAATGTCGACCTCCACAAAGGCTTTGATTCTTTTGATCTATTCATTTGTTTTGGCTTACATTTCTTTTATCGCGTAGTACTGCTTTCTACATCTTTATCTTATTATATCTAATTGTATATTTGCCTTCGCAGAATCCTTCCATTATAGTTCTTTCTTACATCATTGTTCCAAAGCTACCCGTCCATTCGTTTTCGAATATTGAACGCCTTCACAACTCCTGCCACGCGTTCAAAGACCCATGATTGGGTACTTTTGTCTGGGATAAAGACGAATTTGTCGTGCTCCCTTCCTGATTTGTGTGCAAAACGTATACCAGTGTCCTCTACAGTAATGCCTTGTACTTGAGTGAGAGGCAATTCCCAATCCAAGCGAAGCCTTTTTGACCAGAAAGACAACACTCGCGACATTGTCAAAAGAACGACATTGTCACTCCCAGGAGTATCTGTAGCAGTATGTTATTCCTAGCAAGTCTAACATATTTATACTCGGACTTACTGATGTGTGCGACGTAAAGTTCTCCGCGATATGCTCCATTATTGAGGTCTCTCATCCAATATTGACCCATCGCTTCTCGGGCTGAATAAGGCTGCGAAACACATTATTACCACCCACTACTCTCGATCAGAGAACTTACCCTCAATACTTGGTCATGAGGAACCAATCTTGGCTACAAAAATCTTGGTAAAAATGCGCCAAGTGTGCCCGTTTGATTTGTACTCACCAATCTGACTCGGTCTCGATCCGGACTATCAAACACAGTGGTAGTATTGCGAATACCTGCTCGATATTGAGTATCGAACAGAAGGCGAAAGCCACCTGCATACCTTCTGATACGTTAGAAGCTAAATCAAACACCCCGACGACCGGTTTGGTGACAGCACTACTTGCGCTTAGTTAGTAGAAACCTTTTTTTTTGGACGAAGACACACCCGACTAAGCCTTTGCCCATTCCCTTTAAAAAGCCTACTGCTCCTTCAGACTCTGCACCTTCTAACGGCTTCATCAAGACACCTTCCATGGCACTGGCTACACTGCTCGCTAGAGCCTCTCCTCCGGCAGTAACACCGTAACTAGGTACAGGCACTTAATGAGATCGACAAGAGTAGAAACGTTCGGATCCCACTTACATAGCATGCTTAGGCTTATTTCTGCGCTGAGTCATCCTACGACGAGCTTGATATTCCGAATCGAAAGTCGCAGCGGACAAACCTATAGACAGACTGAGACTTTCAATGAGAAGATTCGACCCCATTCGGACTTACCTTTCCCGACACTGCTGGTGAACTTGGTCATACTATCACTGAGCCCAAATACTGTCTTTTTGACGAAACTCGCGGCACCCTTTGGACGCGAGGGCAAGTAAGTCAAAAGCATCATCCGAAATGATATGCTGACCTTTGCGATACCGATACCTAGCTCTTTGTTTCCATGCATGACTACACCGTTGAATGGTTCATAGAATATATCGGCCACACCAGAACTAACGTTCGTGAATAAGCCGACGGGATTACCGATGAAATCCGCGGAACCCAAGATCCGGTATAACTGACGAATGACGTCCTGTCGATAATGTAACATTATACGACTCTGAAGCTCTGGAGTTTTGAGTCTCATATCCTTTATAGCAAGCGCATTCATCTCGAGAGGTGCATCGTTGATGTTGCCTACGGCCATAGTAAAAGCATTGAGGACAACAGCAAGCGGGTTTCTGATGCTCAATCTGAAGGTCAAAATTTCTTAGTAAAACGCGAACCGGCGACTATTATGACATTACTTACTTTTCTTCACTGCTGACCCTCTCTGTGCGCATAAAAGACAGCGAGAGTTTGATCGGCTGTAACTCCAATACTTCAAAGTACAACGTTTGTCCAGTGGACGTATCCTGGGGTTCTGGTATGTCTTCGCCATGTTCAATGAGGATACTGAGAGAAATCAACATGGAGGGTTGTAAGATAATCACTCTGTAGCTTACTCCTGAGTTTCTTGTTCCCATGAAGCACCTTTGATCTGCGTAAGATCATATATTGAGAATAGCAGATCTTCGTCGGCCTCGATTGTTAATGCTTGCAGAAGGATAGAGCAGTATTTCACGAATAACACTCCATGATCTATGACCATATTGATCAATTGATTGTAGGCTCCCAAGGACTGAGCCACCAACCTTCATCTTGCAGTAAGATTATAGACGCTTGTACAGTGGGTAGCGCTGCTGAATCCTTTGGTAACGGAGTAGGTTGGAGGATGACAGGGTAAAGAGCATCATGAAGTTGGTTGTCTATTTGTAAAGTCCCGCACGAAACAGTAAATGACTGCGCTACTGCGCTGTTCGTGTACTCAAATGTCAATGAGTTTAACGAGACGTATATGACTTCAACGAGTCTTCGGTTTACCAACGATATCCCAATTCCACTGAAGTGGATGCTAAGCCCTAGCGTGGGAGAAACCTCCTCCGTGACAGCCTCAAAGGATTCTCCGGCACTAGAAATAGTATCCTGTCGAGATAATGATCCAGTGTTGCTTCGCTTCGGTTTGTATATACTTTGTTCAGCATTGTAATTGGTGATTGACAGTACTTGCTTATCATCGTCGGCTCGAACGTCGAGTGAGACGGCCTTGGTCTTTTGTCCTTCCTATCTACATCATCGAATCAACTTCATGCAATGACGATGAAAGACATACAGTGAATCGGAAAGGAACTAGGTCACCAATCTCTAGAGGATCCACGGTTCTCCTAGAGCCATTAATGCTAAGGCATATTTTTTTGTCCCTGGCTGCAGGTTGGTCCCATGCATAAGAGAAGTTGGTGTGTGGAGTAACAGTATAGGCGGTAGGAGATTTGGACAAAAGGTTTTGGTCTTCTCTAGACGCATCCTTTTGAACTTTTAGCAGGGAGAAGTCTTACTCATCATCGAACGAACCTTTTGTGACAAAGAGAATGTGTAGTCGCTGCCGTTTTCGATAATGAAAGGCCAACCAGCTGCGGAAGAGAAATGGACAAAGATAGTCGATCCATCAATTTTGACGTCAACGCGGATCAAACGTATCTGATCTAAGTTGTCGCCCGGGGCCTTGAGTCGGAGATGTACGAAGCCAATGTCTTCTATGTTGAATGGCGGAGACCTGAACGATGCATCAGAAACCGGAACAAGAAAAGACAAAATGAGTACCATTGAGCATTCAATCCGGGGTAAGCAACGGTCAAAAGTTTCCCTGGGCTTGCCCGAACGAATTGCAATGAACAACGCTCGCCAGGGCTAATAACAGACTTGTCCCGTGGCGCTACACCGTGTTCACGGAAGGATATCGGCTCGGGAAGATTATTCTTGAGAATGAAGCGAGGTGTAAGAGTTATGATCTTGCTAAGCTTATATTTTCCGAGTCCTTCAGTCCAGGAAATGCCAACATGTATCTCTTCTGTCTTTTGTTTTTGAGATGGTATGACGAGTGCGATTTCCGCTGCGGGAGCTTCCACGCTGATAGACTACCAAATTACGGGTTAAGACTCGTAGAAAGTGGAGTAGAGCATGTGTTACCTTTGACCAAACGGAATCACCCAATTTTAAGGTGAACTCGTGACCTAGCTCACTTGCATGAGACAGCACTGTAGAAAAGATAAATGTTCACAGCTGCACAAACGGAGCATTGATGACTTACTGAAGGGAATCGGCTTTGTTAGAGTATCTTTATTGCAGAATTCAATCTTCCATCGAACGTGATAGAACCTTGCGCTCACTTGTATTCGTGTCTCCGGCTACATCTTGTGGTGCGACAGCCCGATTGGGTCGGGCCGATTTGACACCAAATGGAAGTCCAGTCTTATTCACCACAAGATACGGACTGTAAATCTGAACTTTGAAAGCTCCCCCAGAATCTGGATAGCGACTGAAACAGAATTTTAAGCATGGGCCCGTGTAAGATACAGGGAGTGACGTACACATAGTTCAGTTTGAGGTTTAGCTTTCTACCGCTTTGATCAAGTAAAGTAAGACTATTCTCGACGTCGAAATCACCATGGCCATCAGTATTAATAATAGTAAAATCACTCGGTTTGAAAACTGGTTTGCATAGGGATGAGCAAACATACTGTGCTTTGAGTCCGAACTCACTTGTATCTTGCACCTCGATGTTGAGTAGAACCAGGTGCGCGAGCTCGATAGAGTGTACTGGCATTGTTCCACCTTGACGCAGATAGCTTCTCCAATTCTGATCTGTGTTTTTATCGTACACCCGATATTGAATGTTGTAAGGGAGAAGATTCTCAAGCTCCAAGGGTGCACGAAGTTTAAGATTTATCTTAGGGTATTTGCTAGGTATTTGTCTTAGCAGAACGAAAGGTAATGAGGGTGTTCGACTCACCGGACTAACGAGTCATTAGGATTTAGGTCACTCTGGACCCAAGCCTGGAAGCGGAAAGCAGCTTCTCGCGGGTCTCCATGCGGGCAACGAACAGTGAAGCTCTTCTTGGTTACGAGGTCTTCCCATCGGACGGGATTGCACCATTTATATCCAAAGCCCTCTGTAAAGTAAGGTCATTAGTATAGAATGACGATGCGAGTCAAAACTTACGATCTGGTTGAATTCTGACCTTGCTTGTGTTCACGGCTTCGATTGGAAGAGCATAATCCTGACCTGGTGCTACCTTCTCCAATGAATACACTGGATGACCCCTTTCATCAACCAGCGTTACTTCGAGAGGGTAGAGAGTTTGGTTTTCCACCTTGTAAGTGGATCTGATTGTCACTACCTTGACGTTGTCCTCTACCTTGACCTCGCATAGTAGACGATTGGTATGTTTTTCCGTTCTAGGTTTTAGTGGGAAAACGAATTCACCCTCCCGATCAACGGGAATGCTGCGAAGATGTTCCCAAGATTTGTTCACAAATCGGATACCAATGTTATGTTGTCCAGAGCCCGAAACGTGCTAGAGGATTGGTAAAACCAACACATAGCGCATCCCACAATCTCCCTGCTTACCTCTCGCATTGTCTTCCAATCATCAAAGCGCCAATCAATAGTCTGATCATGAGATAACTGCACTCCTGTTGTATCCGATTCCTTATTATTACTGCTACCATCATTATCGGTCCAAATGAATACCGGATATCCAGTGCGGTTTCGCATACGATAAGGGGCATAGCTACCCCGAGCCTTTCGTAGGATCTGTTCGCCCTCTTGACTCCACAAGTTCACAGTAGTCATACCCAATTCCGCGAATGTAGTGCTCAAATTAAGATCGAGTCGTTCGCGAGCCGATAAGTTGATGTTCAAAGCACCACTGGAGTTCTCCTTCGAAAGCGAAACCGAGAAGGTCCATGGATCGATGACTAGGATGAATAAGTGAGAATTGGCAATATAGGCAATGAGATTGCTCCTACGGGGTTCCCAATGTGAATTTGTCAGGTTCCAATAGCTTATTTGCATTGCAAGTGTAGTGATGGCGGACAACTGACGATAATGAATTATCTTTCTGAAAGAAACAGAACTGGGAACTTACATCCCCGGACCAGTCCTTTGCCCCGATGATGAAAGGTTTCACTTTAAGATGCAGCATAGGTTGCTCATGCAAATCTCCAATGAGCACCAATCGGAATCCATCGAAAGACCCTTTGAACTTAAGATAATTCAATGACTTTCCAGCTCATTTCGAACAAATAAACCTACTTGCTCCTTTGATGTCAGGATACGGGCCTTGCCAACAGGTCTGCTCTGCGTCTGCCTCCCTCCAACCATCCTCGAAGCACTTGAATGGGTATGACGCCCTCCGGAGCTCTTTGAGCTTATGGCTGGAGCATCGAAGCGAGACGCCTGGGATCCTGATTCAGTTGAGCGATTGGAGAGTTCTACCGCTTTGTTGACAATTGTGGATATCAAGGTGATGTCCCGGTATGAAGCGCGGAAGACGATCGGTCTTGTGTTGAATTCTATGTTGGTCATAAGTTGTGACGATGTTGAACGACTGTCAAGCGAGAATGTCGAGTCGAATTCGTCTAGGAATCGTACAGTTTCCGTTGGCCTCCCCATTTGCATTAAGGACATTCCGAGCTGTTTGATGGTGAGGGCCATGATACCCTTTTCCAAACGTCAGATCAGATAAATAAGCTTGGCATTAGTAGTTACCTGCTGTGATAAGAGTATTTGTTTGATAGAAAGTTGAATGGACTGGGAATCAAGGTCAGAGTCATTTTCGAGTACAGATATCGAGACATCGTGAAGGTCGACACGAAAATCGAGAGAGGATTTTATCTCCTTCGCCTCAAGTTGATTTGATCGCGCGATGTCTACCTGATCTACTTCATGTTCCGACGTGTTCGATGTGGAAGCACTTGTGAAGAAGTCAATCAGGCCAAAGACAAGATCCACTGCAAATATAATCCGAGGTGAATCAATGGTCAGGAGAGCCAATGACGAGGAATCAGCATCGCCGGCCATCGTGTAAAGAATCATAAACTGGTTTCGATTATGGCTCGCCGCAGGTATGATTTCTCGAAACTTTGTATTCCCAGGCCTGGTATTATTGACGGTGAATGATTTTAGTATTACCTGAACTTCTCCGCCACCGCCAGAGAGCAACTTTAAGCGAAGGTTATTATGGTTTAGGGCGAATCGCGCTATACCATGCTCTTTAAGATTCCATTCTCCGGTAGCGAACTCATCATATAGATGAAGTTTTACTGTATCGACATCCACCACAAGGTCCAAGGTAGGCCACAATTTTGGGACATCCTCTGGTGCTACGTCGACCGGAGTTTCACGTCTTTCTTTTTCTTCCAGTTGAGGCTGCGATTCGAAGCCGACCGCGGCTTCAGCTCGAGATGCGCCTTCAGGTGCGCCAGCGAGAACTCTGGGAATAGCTTGTGACAACTTGATCAGAAGTCCGTATTGAATTTGAGTCAGATGCAATTTAATGTCAGATATGTGGATAGATACCTAGAAGAACGTATCAGATAAGTGAGGAAAATAAACAAGATTGTACGCACCCCGGTATCGGGCTGCTCGAGCTCAACAACGCGGTCGATGGCTGCAGTCTGTACAACATCGGCCATGACGTCGATGTCATCAATAATCTTGAGAGCGAATACATTCTCCCTGTGCTCTAGATACGAAACGAGTTGAATCCCTCGAAGACTAGCACTGATCTTATTGATTACTCCTTCGCAGGAGTTCTTCGCGGAGACTTCTCCCAACCGCATGACCATCATATCAGAGGAGCGCATGGGATCAGAGGGGAAGACAACAATTGGGGATTTGATAGAGATATTGAATTGCAAGAGCTCCGTGTCCATATCTGAAGCAGACTGTACTGCCGCATGAGTAGCGGCATCGTATAATCCTTTAAGTTTGGAGAGTTTGGCGAGAAACAAGTATATGTCATGTAGAGGCCTCTCTAAGAAATGGAGCTTGACCGATCCTGCATTGAGCGAGATGGAAGATTTGATGCCAGCATAATTGGCGTCGTCTGGGTCATACGTTTCATAGCGGAATTCCGCAAAGTTATGCCCTTCAATCGACATCAGTTGATCGAAGTCGCTTCGTATGGAATGCATTTCAGAGTCATTGCTCAGAGCTAGACTTCCCAACCGCCCAGAAACAAGTAATGACTTCGGCCGAACTACCACCGTGACATCAGCGGTTGAGAGCGACAGAGTGGCTATATTAATCATTTCATTTACCAGAGCGACTAGAGGACCGTGGTCAACGTCGCATGAGTGTCACCCAGGGGAAATTGAACGAACCTCGAACACTGGCCAAATTCACAGAAACTTTGATTTTCCTCTCAATTTCAGCCGTCAGCCGTGCGGAAAGATTAGTTTCGCTGCTCGAGACCTGCGGACCTGGCTGCGGCGAGGAGCTATCAGATTCAGGGACAAATGTTGTCATAATGAAGTCGTAGAGCATCAACACTGGCTCAGGTGCAGCGTGGAAGATGAAAGTAGATATTTTGACATCTACACTTTGCTCGATTCCGCCATAGACAATGGCAAATTCTGGAGATTCCTGTTGGACGCGAACGTATGCAACGCTCAACAAGTCTTTTTCCTCGTGCGATTCCGTGGACATGAACTTCATTGTACCAGATCCACCTTGAACTAAATCCATGGACATAGACCTAGATAGAGATAAGATAAGATTTAAAACAACCACATCGTTTTTGGTGGTCCCTACCGAAGATTTACATCGACCTTCATGTCGTATTTTGCTAGACCAAACTTGAGGTCAAAGCGTTCAAGGGTCACGCTACCCAATCGATCTTCGGATCCATCTTGCCCGTTTTTCGATAGCGAGGCTCCTAGTTGGTCAACTTGGAATGTCAATTCGAAAAGACGCTGGTGTATCTCTGGATGCTTTGCATCACAATTTAATCAGCGACATTTTCTGAAAGAAAGCAAACCACCAACCTCAGCCGCACCGTCTTCAGCTTCAAAAAATTCCTCTTCTCCTTCCTGAGAACCCGAAGTGTTTGCAGCGTTCCTGTCACCGTCATCATCTTCATCGATGTTATACTCATGTTCGGCCTGACTGAAAAGTGTACCAGCCACAAGAGGGAAATGCGTTATCTCAAGTCCTTCTGTAGGGCCTGATAAACTTTCAACTTCATCGTTAAACTTGGGAATACAGACGTCCACCAAACGCATCAACGACTTGTATTTCGTGTCGGAAAGATTGACTTGAAGACTGGGCAGTTTTCCCGAAATTTTGAAGCGAGCAAGATTGAGAGCGGTTGGAACTATGGAATTTTGAATTTGGAGGTCGATGCTTATCCGCTCCAAAAGGTGAAGTGTGTCATGACTATCAGCTTTCAATGCATTGCGGCATGAGTCTAAATCATTCCCAATTACGAACTGGGTAAAGTTTGTCATCACGGAGGGCATAACGACAATAGTTCGGTCCTTACTTGAGCGGATTTTAGTCTCAAGGACATTTTGTCGTACATCAAATCTTCCAACCGTTCGTAATCCTCGTCACTGTATTTCTGCGAACGTTTCAGATGTACGGCGCGTATCGTGTCTTTATCCGCCAGCTCGCTCTCTATCGCAATATGGCCAGCGTCGATGATAAGATGTCTGCAATTGACTGTGGTAACACTTCGAGTCCAAAATCAGCTCCGTTGCTTCGCACACAACCGGCGACTCACTCTTCGGGAACGATGATGATTGGCGCATCCATGTCCATTTGTATATCAATCGTTTTGTGATTCTGCAAAGCAAACTCCAATCCCGCTCTTGTCTCTTTGCGTAATCCTTCGAGTGTTTGGCTGGCAACACTCTTCAATTCGTGTTAGCATTGACAAAGAAAATGGTATTTCGAGTTTCATACCAAAAGGGCCTCTACCGACTCCAGCTGACTCGCCGGAGGCTTCAGAAATTTGTAAACCGCTTCCACGTAACCCTTGTGGTAGATAATTTCCATATGTCTCATCCGAACTGTGATTGCGTTGTCTGCGCGTTCATCAAGAGGGTTATTTTCAAACTTAATGAATAGGAAAGGATCGTCCTTGTGCTTGTCACTGCCACGTAGCTCCGTGGTATCCAGCTCCTGAACCTGAACTATTTGCGGATGTACGCTGTTTTCTGTCGTTCCGTCGAATACAGCGAAGCTACCTAAAGACACCGACGCTTCTAAATTATTGGGTCGTTGGATGACATCCGCCTGAAAGACGTCAAAATTGATCGAGATGATATCCTGCGCCTTGTTGTGGGGGCCAGCCCTAAGCGCAAATGATCCTCGATTGAGGGTGGCTTTGATACGAGCTTTGAGTGAATCCCTGGGCGCTTCGAGCGCTTCTGTAACGGCAGATTTTTCGTCGTAATCGAGAGCATCATAGAGTTCCTTTCGTTGTTCCTCGGTCATAGGCCCACCAAAGGCAGGATCTTCTTGCATCTCGTTTGCGGATGAAGAAGAGCCCCACAGCCAACTTCCCCACGACTGCTTCTGAGGCTGTTTTGGCTTCTCTGCCTCCAGGCGTTTACGAAGAGCAGCGTCTTTTCTTAATTTTGATCGAGCTATCGACCGGTAGAAGCGAAGGTCTTCATAAGTAAGCTTTCTTTCAAGATCATGTAGAATTTGATAATCCTAGTGAGGGTGTATCTTGTCAGCTTTGAAGATGTCCAAATTTCACGCAAGCATCCTTACTGGTGGAGACAATGCATTTAAGACTTTCTTCTGGAATACCTCGACGTACTTTAGCCTATCGTCGCGTCGTTCAGCAAAATACTGCCACGTCCATTGTCGTCGTCGCTGTCGGACATTTTCAAGAATAGCTGTCCCGACGTATTTTAGCCGGGCACGGCCGGCGTTAGTACGGAATTCCTCGTCACTTGGGCGATACTTGCGGTACTATAGAAACAGATTAATGACTATCTGAGGTCCTATAAGGGGGCATACCTGATGCTGTCGTATATATACATGGTACATATCGAGCAAGGAGATAACGTCCCGGTACTGATTATCGTCTAGAGCCACCCCAATCTCATTGAACAGGAGTTGTACGTCGAAACGAGGGGTGGCGTTATCGAACTGCTGGTTCATGATTATCTAGATATAAACCTGTCAACGGTACTACTCCAGTGACACTCTAGAGAAGAAGTTACCCTTCCTTCTCCAGAGACTGGCTTCAGGATAAACTGATGCGATGAATCTTGAGCATCGTGCGCAATCTGGGATCATATCAAGTACAGTCCAGGTACCGGTAAGGCTAATAATAGCTCACCATTTTATTGAATTTCTCGACAGCTTCCTTGAGCGGAAGGCCAGCCATACTGGGTGTATCCGTATCGAAATACAACGCGAGAGATTCGAGTTTGGCCAACTACAGATAGATAGATAGACAGATCAGATTTCTCTTAATAAATAGTGAATGAGTGAGTGTTGGACCTTATGAATAGCACCGGCACTGCTTTCGATGAATGTAGGTTGCCATTCTTCGTTGACCGACACGGCGGTGAAGCCTGCTAGAGTGACACCCGCAGCGAAGGGATGCTGAATTAAGAATAAATGAGGATTCAGTGCGATGAAGTACTACGCTGACGTACCCCAGGAACGCTCATCTTGTCCTCATATCGAATATGAATATTCTGGACAGTGATCTGAAGATTGTTGATTATTTTGGCAGTCAAAGATCCCCAGAGACCCTGCTGCTGAGGTGAGTCATCTAAGATACACGCGTTATTCGCTGTGGAAGTGATAAGTAACGGAGGACGCACCGGAAGATTGCTCTGGCTGTCCACGCATATGCAGTAATTCCGCATTTTCGAGACGCTCTAACTTGGCAGCTTGGGCTCGCTCTTCCTCTTCTTTAGGATCATATACAGATTGTGTACATGGAACAACAAGGAGATAGACGTCTTTGATCAGTATTTCCACCGGCTGATTGCCAAGGTTCATCCAATGCAAGGACAGCGTAAATTCTCCGAGATGGCCTGAGATTTCATGAGGGCGCGAGAACGGATGATAGCGTAGGCATTCGGATGCGCACCTTCAAGAACATCAACCGGTAGCCTGAATTTGTCTAATGCACCCTTCTTTAATCGTAGATTGCGGAGTGTGAGTTGCCCTATAACAGGATTACTTTGGCAAATTCGTAAATGAGAATATAGTCATGCCTTGTCCGATTCCATAATTCACTTGGTTCATATCCAGATTTTCGACATATGGGGCGAGGATCCGGTTAAAGAGCTGGAGAGTGGTCAAGACTAGGTCATTCGGGTTGCCTGGTTCCCAAACTCACAATATTCAAGACCTATATGAGCGCATTCATGTCAGTTGTCAGCATTGAATTGGTACAGAACATTGAGAGCTTGCCTCTTTCCCCGGGTCTAGCCACCACATTGTTGAGCTATATATTCAAATCGTATAGTGAGGAGAAGAAAAAGCGAAATTTCGAGTGTACGTTGTAAGAGAATAGCGATTCTTTAGCGCCCAGGCATGGAGTGAATCAATTGTCATGACGTCATCATTTTATCAAGTTCGGCATCCCATTTTTCGAAGTCTTCGAGTTCTATCGGTCTATCCGCTTCTTTAAAATTACAGAAATGAGTTTATCCACGTTGGTACTGTTCCCCTTACGCATGCGATTCTATATTTTTCCTATCTTCATCCATCGCTCCGACCATTTATTCCAAGATCAAGTACCGAAGCGGATGATGGATCTCAGAATTTGTAGTTTCTACATAGGCAGGCAGAGAAAATCTCAGAAGAGACAGGAAAAATCTTGGTCCAGGATCCGAAACTGGTAAATCTTACTCTGTGATTTCTAGTTCCATAATCTAGCCACAAATCTGGATCCCTTTAACGGACCATATCTCCCACAGAATGCCCCCCGGAATACCCCAACGTGTTCTGGGCAGTGTTTCTCCAGCCTGAGAGCCTCGAGCTCAGACTGCCATTGGTGCCCGCTCTTGCCCACCCATCCGATCAGATTTTTTCATTCCGGTTGTACCCGCGTGACCTGCCGTTATTTAAGTGCTTGCTTCAAATTCTCAATGATTATATTCTTTTGGCCCTCCCTCCACTTTTCTTCCTCACCTTACGACCAGAGATGACTTCTGTTATTGTCCCTCAAATGCTCTCGACCTCTCTTCCCCAGTCCCTAGAGCTTGATTCCAAGGCCATGAAGCCTTACCATGAGGTACAACATCTGCCAATGGTATTCGTCGTGTGACTGACTTGGTCGTAGCTTCAGTGCCTTGAGGACGCAGTACAGGCTTTTACTCAGTGAGCATATTTGTCATTAGAGCTGCAGCGATCATGATCCTAATCACTTCATCTCATTCAGGGTTCTTGTACAATCGGGTCGTTCTACAGTACGCCTACACTGTAGTATCCCGACTTGGAGTGCTGAATCGAATCTATGTGAGTAAAATTGCTCATACATCTGCCGCCTTCGTTAATTTATATGTTGTACGTAGGTCTCGACCTCCACGACTTGAATCACTTGAGGTCCAAGTCCCTGATGCTTATTCACGACTTGGTCAACTCTCTTCGGTCGTCAGGAGTGAGTTCCGTTACATCCTCAAGAACGAGAGTGCTTAGCTATCTCTTCAGATTTTCGCGACTTATTATCTTGCTCCTGCCCATTCACCAATGTGTCTCGTTTGTGCGTCGTCCCCAGGTTTTGACGCCTCGCGAATCAATACGCGTGCTGTTACCATGCTACAAAATGCAAAACTCGACATCGGGTATGTATCGGACGCGCTTATGGTCGATTCCTTGATTGACCGTGTTTCTTGTACAGGGAGCATGTGCTGCTCGCTGACTTAGAACGTTGCTCCAGTCTGATCATCTGTTAGCGCCTTTGCTCCTCACTGTCTTGTTTCTTTCCATTTCATGGACTATCTATTGGAACATTGTACATATATAGGCATCTTGAACACGAATTCAATGTTGGGTCTTTGTCAATCCTAATTAGCGAATTTACGAAGTAAATAACATGAGAGTCTACAAAAGTATGTGCCAGCAGTGCCGTTGCAAACTGAATATAGATACTGTGAGATGTGGGTGGATGTGGTAGCTGGCTGTTGTACGTGTCCGGAATAGTCTCGACTCAACGACTTGTACCAATGAGCATGTGAAACTCATAATTTAAATCACGTTATACATCCGATCCGGAATCGGTTGAACCGTCCCCAAAAATTTCTTTTAACTCTTCCTGTCATAATAATTACCCTGAGCTCCTTCGTCTCTGACTGTCATGGCACCACTCGCTGACTTCCTCGTGTCCGTCTTACCTGTTTCTCTTCCATCCTATCTTACCTCTTTTATACCCGGAAAGACGCCTCTCTCGACCAACACTGAGGTCCTCACCACTTTGGCTTCATACCTGGCCGTGATTTTTGGGATTCAAGCGTACAAGAAAAACCGACAACCCCAGAAACTCAACACGCTCTTTCAAGCCCATAATGTCATTCTGAGTTCAGGGAGCTTGTTACTGCTCGCCCTAATGCTCGAGGAAATCTTTCCTATAGTTTGGAAAAATGGCCTATATTTCGGTATTTGCGCGTCTGAGGCATGGACTCCGGTAAGTTATAGTGTATTCTTGTCTTTTTTTACTTGGCGCCGACCGACACCTACAGAGAATGGAATTTTACTATCTAATCAACTATTACTTCAAATATCTTGAATTGCTGGATACAGTGTTTTTGGCGTACAAGAAGAAACCGCTTGGTGAGTCCCTGCCAACGCATCTTTCTTGAGCATCGAACCTTACCTGCATCTAGCCTTCTTACACGTCTTCCATCACTCTGCTACTGCTTTGCTCTGCTACTCTCAACTTGGCGGCAAAACCAGTATTGTAAGTCCTTACTCGCGTGTTCATTGCCAATTTACTGACTCATAGTCTCGCATTCAGTCCTGGACTGTGATCACACTCAACCTGTCCGTGCACGTTCTAATGTGTAAGTGGCCGTTTCGTCCCTCTCAGCACGAATGCTCACATTAACGCGACAGACTACTATTATTACGCCACTGCTGGCGGGAAGCGAATTTGGGTATGTCCCGCTCATATCCTATCACTAAAGTTGGCTCACTCAATCGGTTCAGTGGAAGAAATACTTGACCTCAATGCAGATTGTTCAATTCATAATCGACTTGTTCATCGTGTACTTTGGCAGTACGTTCAGGCTTCATTCACTTACATGTCCGTTCATTCTGATATACCATCTTCCTTAGCCTGGCAACACTTCGCATTCAGATATCAATCCCATCTACCTCATGTCGGTGATTGTGCCGGATCAGAAACCGCTGCACTTTTCGGTTGTGGGCTTCTGACCAGCTACCTCGGGCTTTTCATCAACTTCTACATCCAAACTTACAAGAAGCCAGTCAAAGGATCAAAAGCCACGAATGGACATGCCAACGGAAAAGCGTGAGTAATGCTGTTTGGTCTCCTCCTGTACTATGGCTTAATGTCCATGCATATAGTCTTAAGGCGGAGTAGGTGAAGGGAAAAAGATGGATCTAGGGTGGTCAAATAGACAGAGACGTTCGGAACCTCACACAAAAACTTTCATACTCTTGGTATCTTATATACTATTGTTGTCAATAATACCCTTAGAGTTGGAGATGTATTTACCTTAGTGAGACACCACACATGAACAACGAATTGACCGTCGGTCCAACGACGACGACGGTCTACAACAATTTACACCTGTCACTTATTATTGCCATTATTGTCGAGCCTCAGTCGAGAGATTGTATGGAGACTGATGCTTCAAATTTCTCTGTTATACGCATATATGTCTCATCTGTTGTACACATTCCTCTTATTGCTCTTGTTCCCATGTTAGCATCGAAGAACCTAAACAGCTTTCAGCCAACAGTGGCGGTGGGAATTCGGTGATATCAAACAATTTCAACTTCCTTCTGGACTCCCAATTCTCCTCTCATTTTCTCTTCAAATGGAATCCTGGGGTGAATTTGAACAGAGTGGTGAAACGAAGGACTTCATTGTTTCGGCCGAGTTGTATATATCTGCTGCTGCTGGTGTAGCTCTACGACGAGTGAGTTCTCTTTGCTTCTTATCACTTACTCAGATTAACAACTGCTTCTGTAGCCTCTCAATCCGCGAAAGAAGGGAGATAAACGAGAGTCTGTAAAGCAAGTAAACGGGAACCTGGACGATAAGAAGCTAAAAGGTTCCTGTCGGGATGAAGTTTTAAAAGTTCCAAACTTATGCTTGTGTATAGAGAAACCTAGCTGGCTTTCTGGATCTAAAGATCCTCCAGGTGGAGGCCATTGGCGGACAGCGACTTGTAAACTATCAGAACAAGGAGAACGATGTTTATTGAATATATATGTTGACGTGCGTAGTCGTCGATTTTCCTCGAAATTTTCCTTTTCTCATTCTTCATTTCATGCAGCAATCCATTATGTGGTGTACTGCCTATATTCATCTCCTCAATCAGACCGACATCCGAGAGGCCTCGACTTCACTTTTTTCCCGAAAGAACTGCTTGTCAATACACTGTGCTGCGTACGTCCAGGATACCTTAATTCGACTCAACCTAACGTGTGGTTCCAGTGGTAAACGCTGGGCTCTTTCTTCAGGCATTGATGAACCTATATACTTACAGTTCAGTTCCACTAATGCTTGCAACGCATGGCTAGCTCTTCTGCGGTCTTACGCTCTCCCAGAAATATACGGGCGATGGTTCTTCCCTATTGAAGGCGGCTCATATCGGATGTGGCGCCAGGTAGGTTTGACTGTCATCCAAGGTCGCAATCTCGGGAACAGCAAGCCTTTCGAAACCCCTGATGATGATGACAATGATTCTGCGTCAGAACCAGATCCTATCGATTTGGATGTATATTGTGATATCTTGCTTAGTGAGACGCTATGCGCACGGACGACCGTCAAGAAAGGAATAGGCTCTCCGCAATGGCATGAGATCTTCCTCTTGTCTGATCTGCCACCTTTTGAAAGCCTTGACATTTGGGTGTGGCGGGAGAAGAAACTTTTCAAGCCTTCTATACTGGGAACTGTTCGGATTGCTTTGAATAACTTTCCTCGAGGGGAAGCCATTGAAGGCTGGTTTCCCGTGCTACAGAATGGCTCAATCGCAAGTGATATTCAGGTTGGCGAGCTTCGATTGAAGATTCGAGTAGACGAGTATGAGCGTCAGCTTTGTGCTGTTCCGCAATGACTAACAACCCGTCAGAGAAATCATACTACCTTCCAGTACATACCACAAGCTACTTGAGGTGCGACATTTCCTTCCGTCTTCCGAAATGTCCCCAATCCCTTTACCAGACCTTCAACGCTCGAAACTTTTTGGACTGGATGGCAGAATTCGAGACAAAATTGAAGCTCAAGTCACTTGGGCCGCAATTGATGGCCATCTCAATAGCGAACAACACAGCGATAGAACAGGTTCAAGAGATTGCTAACAGAGAAGTGGATGGCTCGCAGTCATGTGAGTAGAAGTAGTGGAAACAATCCTATCCCCAACGATGTTTATGTTCTGGTGTGTGCTCCAGCCCATACGACTTTGTTCAGAGGAAATACCATACTCACTAAGATTGTGGAACTATGTATGAAATGGTACGGCAAGGCGTTTCTTGAGGCTAGCGTTGGCCCGGTCATAAGGCGCCTCATTGCGGAGAAAGTTGCTATTGAGGTTGATCCAATGCGTACCCCAAAGGGCGCAAAGGAAGCAGAAAAAGGCCTCGATTTGCTGATATACTGGTGCCAAGAATTCTGGAAACAAATTTATTCCGTTCGGGAAGAATGTCCACCGTGAGTCGTTCCCAGTGAAATCTTCATCGCAGGGCTGATTTTCTTTCAGAGAGATGCGTCGACTCTTTTGTACAATCCGTGAACTTGTCGAAGAGCGTTTTGCCGGTGCATTCCAAGAAAAACGCGATTTGCGGTGGCAAGGCGTTTCTGCTTTTTGTTTCCTGCGCTTTATCGTTCCGGCGATATTGAATCCACATCTATTCCATCTGTACCCGGGTTTGTTTTTTTGCCTTACTGTTTTTCATGTTGCTGTAGTTGAGCGATGCCGCAGGTCTGCCGACTCCGCCCGTCCAGCGGAGCCTAACTTTGATTGCAAAGGTTATACAGAGTCTAGCCAATCTCAATTATGTAGGTCGGCTTAAACGCGCTTTCTCCTGACATTCTGATTTGTTTTATTTGCAGAACGTTCAGAAGGAGGAGTTCATGCGTGGGGTGAAAGGCTTTTTAGCAGACAGCGTCCCAGCCATGGTCGATTACATAGTCGTTGTCTCCACGCCGGTAAAGGATACCCGAACGGGGAAGACGCCTGACTGGCATGAACGCTCCAATGTGATTAATGCCCTCAGACTAAGGGTATCAAGTATGCCCATACTATATAGGGAGTCTATACCCACACTACCTCATACCTTGGATGTGCCAAGGCACCTAGCTCTTGTCACATCCGCAGTTATTCGCCATTCCCGAACATACTTCACGGAGAATAGACCGAGCGCTGAAGACAAGGATTTGCATGAATTCTGTGCTCGTTGCTTCGAAGTGGAAGAACAAGCTCTTCTACGAGTTAGTCAACTAGCCGCGCAGCTATCTGCGAACCAGCAACGGCGGCATTACTCCTTTCCTTACCCATCAACAAATCCTATATATGCTCACCCCTCTTCTCCTGGCCCTTCTTCCCCCTCAGGCCGTTCGGGTCGTCCGTCGACTGCACCTGACGCCGAACATAGTCGAACCCGGCTCCTTCCCGATTCTCCTGAAGTACTACCTAGTGGGCCTTCTTCTCCCATGACGCTCCAACCCCGAAACAAGCTTTTACACTTCAAATCGAGTTCCACTGACTCCATCGCTTCACGTTTCGCGAAGGACGCTTCATCATTACCTTCCGTTTTGGTGAGCACATCGTCGTCCATTGACGTCGACGATGCTAAACGCAAAAGGGGACTCTTACGTGGCATATGGCGGCGATAGCCAGTGAATGGTATGGCGCTGTACACATGTTTCCTAGGGTATACACATTACATATATATTACTATTAGACTACTATAATCGTCGGTCTCAATTATGTATCAGTCGTTAGCGACTTTTGTAAGAGCTTTTGGGCTTCCTTTGCCACGTTTTCAGATGTACTTCGCACCGTTAGACGACAAAGCTATCAGCCGGTCAGAAAAAGCAAGACCCAAATATCTGGACGACGTACTTTTGCTTCCTTATTGGGCTCTAATCGCAACAAGCAACCGACTTTGCCCTCGACAGATGTGTGTAAAACTCCAGCACCAACCAAATTATTTGGATTCGGATCAATGTCGTCCAGAAGATTGAATTTGTGACCAGCAACAACCTGACGGAACTTAGATAGGTCAAGTTGACCAGCGTTGTTCAATGTAACAGGGAAGATCGATTGAGACTCTCGAGGGGCGCCACCTATCAGTTTCCATCGTTCGAAGAAATCAGCTTGCCCGAGTTTGACATGCTCGAGGAATTTGGTGAGTACGATAGGCAGTTGTATCGAAGTTGTTTGATGTGAGCCTGCCAAAAACGACACTGTAAGGATTGGGGGTGTGGAAAATGCTTTTTTGCATTCGATGTGCAAAAGCTGTTGGGTCTGAGTGCGAGGCGCGATCACATTTGGAGGAAGCTTTGCGAAAGTAACAGAAAGCGCATCTGGGTCGTCAACATGGACGGCAGTGATGAAGGAGGTCAACGGTGTTGGCACCTTATTCCCTATGTATATGGCCAATTGTCCAATGTGACCTTGATATCTGGATTTGACTCCGATTTGTATCTGAACATCCTCAAACAAAACACCCTCGGAACTAAACATTAATTTTTCATACCAACGGTCTATGTTGGGCCCGACAGCTAGATTGGGTCGCTCGCTCGAGTTAGCCACTTCTGTATGTCTCAAGTCCAGACCAGCCAGTGAACCCATGACATCCTGGGTCGATGGCGCGCCAATAGCAATGTGAGAAGCAGTAGATCCGTTGGTTTGGATGAGGGTCTTTCGCCGGGTCAGTTCCCGGTCCACATTGGCATCCTTTCCACCGTGAATCCAGGTCCGCTTGTCCTCTGTGTCCCCTTGATCCTTGTTCAAACGACCGAGGAGTGCGCTGGACCGAGGAGGGAAAGGCGGCATTTCCTCGCATACGTTCTGTAAAAGTTCATCCTCTTCTGGCCGCTGAGCTAAGGCATAAAACTCGCTGGCGCGTTGCTGGAGTTCTGAATCCAGAACATGTCTATAACGTTCAAATATGAGGACAAGCTGGGGTTTGATTTCGGGGAAGACGTTGACCCATTTGATATATGTTGAAAGCAACAAGGAACGAGTGGCAGCCATGCAAAATTGCGATTTTGAATGCAGAATATGGAACTGTTCGAGCGGACTATAGCCTGGTTCATTGGCAATGAGATGACCATATTCCCCCAAGATATAACCTGTATTGATATTGTCAGCAGGATTTTTCCTTCGAAATTAATTATTCCTCACCGCCAACTTTAACCAAGCTTTCGTGAGCAGTTGGTGCCTTCAGATGTTCGAATACAACTTTCGCAGCATACTCCTGCAGGTCCTCCGTGTTGGTGACGATTTGAACAACTCGATACCAGACTTCTTCTCCTACATGATCTCCGGCAGCACTGATTAGCCGCAAAATGGTATCGACATACCACTTGTACGATGTGGCATACTTCTCAGTCAATATGGCGATCTTAAGTACCATCTCCTCGCGCAGTGCGTAATCAGCAACTCTGAGATATCGAAGAAGCTCCCCGACAATCAACTCGGAATTGTCGATATCGCACATGCTATATAAAAGATCAAGGGCTCGTCGTCGAACTGATATATCTTTATCCCGCAATGAGAGAATGATGGTACTCTGATGTTTCTTGAGGGGTTCGAGGGACTCGGCCCGAGCCGCTAGATGAGCCATAGTGTCAAGGCCCAGATATCTAACGTTTGTCTCCTTTGAGGAGATGAAACGTGCTAGCAGTACGGCGGCAGTGTTCACTAAGGGTGAGTTCGTGTCAAGGTGAATTGCTAAACCGATAGCCTCAAATAGGACGGCGTGTTGAGCATTGTTATGCTGAACATTGCGGGAAGGTTCCGCGCTATTATCCATGATGGTTTGCAGGACCTGATGCAGCACTGAGCGAATGGCTGAATCCTCTATGAGACGGCACCAGTTTAGCTGATCGAAGATTAAACACGGCAAGGTTGGCTCTACCTGAAGGAGGGTAGTACTGAAGTAAACGTAGAAGCTTGACTTGCAGCCAGGGTGAAGGTACTCTGTAATATGCATAAGTAGCAGAATACTCGTGCTCAATGACAAGCTGTGATTCAAGTCAGTGTGAGTTTCCAAGTAGAAAGAAGTGACTGACACGATTCAGTCGGTCTACGGCTTTCGTGTAGGAAACAGCATAGGCATGTAGATAATCTTGGGCAAGAGCCATCACAAGACTTGTAACGCATATCACGACTCCCTGGAACGGCATGTTAGTTTGCTGCAATACACGCTAGCCTGAAATAGGTACCAAATCCTCGTCGTCCATGAGAGAAATGATACGAAGAGCCCATTCAGCAGCAGGAATGACATCGGGGTGTTTGCGATATAGCCTCAGCAGTGTTAAAGCAGCTTTCTTCTTGACGAAGCTTTCTGATGTTCTAGAGTGAAGTCTGTAAGTACGGCAAACTACATGAAATATCACTGACGGGGAAATTAGGAGTCGGTGCACATCTTCTGCTAAAGCCTCGGCCATTTCACTTCCCCCAACGTTCGCAATAGCATGTAATGCGAGGCAATTGTCGATCTCGTTGTTTCCGTGCAAGTCTTTCCGTATAGAATTAACCACTAGTCGTAATAAATCTGAATTTTCGTGCATTAGCAACGTGACAGCAAGATATCCCTGCGTTTCAATTCAGCAAGAGAAAATCCAGCAATGAAAAGAGTTTACTATCTGCTTCTCGCTATATTTGGGGCTGGAGATGAGATTCACGGCTTCCATATGCCCAACGTCGACTTTGTATCCAAGAATATACGTGAAGATGATTTTGGCCACATATCTGCAGCGGTGGTTCAGCAAGACCCCGAACGGTCTGTAGGAGTGAAGTGTACTTTTTCTTCTGATATCCGTCCAGATTACCGTCTTTTAAAGCCATCAGCCTCAATCCACGACAAATTGAATGGCATGCATGCGCACCTTTGAACTTTTTCCTGATATTAGCCATTTCCTTATTGATTCTCTTCTCTTCCAGTTCACGGACCCTCGCGCCTCGGATGTCCGCGATGAACTGTCCACAGACATTAAGTCTTTTCCGGCCCTGGTACGATATCATTACTTGCCTGGGTCAACCCTCGCATTGTGGTGGCCATTGTGGTGAATAAACGAAAGAGCAAGTACCTTTGAAGTTGAACAAATTGGATTGAACAACGTACATACAATTCATTGTTACTATTTAGTATTACTCAGAGGTGCTATGCCCCCACGTGCGGTGAGCGTTACTAATAGTTGCAGGAGTGGAATGGGCTTGAATTTGTACAGTAAATTAGCAATGTGTATACAGATGAGTAGTTAAGCAAAGATAAGTAGTAAATCCGGCAGCATGAACGATGTGGTCTTACTGAAGCCTACGCCAAGGTCGTCCGGTCGGTGTGCTAGCTCTCGAGTTGAACTGTGAATGTGAATGCCCAAAAGGTGTGGTATAGCCAGAACCAGGATAGCCAGACCCGGAAAATCTCGGGGTGCCAGGTCTGGTCAATGGAGTGCCAGGTCTTGTGGCTGGGACCGAATCAACACCTCGTTCAGAACTATACTGATTAAGTATGTTGACAAGGTCACGACTGAGTAGATCAAGCTCTTTGACTTCCGTTTTTGATAGAGAGTAATCTCTGCTGTCATCTATGGTATCGTCTCCAGATTCTGAAACCTCCTCTTCTTCTCTTGGAAGCACTTTCAAATTCCGATGTTTCCGTCCACCCATCACGATACCCTCAAAAACCCTGGTCATGCAGCTGTCTAAGTACTTGCGGAGATCGTATATGTCGTCTAGGGAATCAAGGTTGCCTAAAAGGTTGATCCAACTGTCGAGCATAAGCCCCTGTTCTTCTTTCTCCATTTTGTGTGCTCCGAACAAGGCAAACAGCAAAGGCTCAAGTCGGGTTGTACCCACCAAAAATGTGGAAGATGCACTACCGGCAGAGACGTTTCGACGCTTCTCAACAAATGCGACTATTTGCTTCGAGAAATCTTGGTTGCCTTCCAAGTGCTTCGGGTGATTAACGCTCGAGGGATGTATCATAGTCGTCTACACATTGTAAATATACTTTTTTGTAATGTACCAAACAGAGACTCACCTTGTCCGTTTGCGTGCGCCAGATTCTGTCACTTGCACGAACAGCAAATTTCGGTTGGCATGATATAGCAATCAAAGACGCTAACAACATCATTGAATCACCATTCTGATTTAGCTCAGGTGGGATTTCATATCTCGAACCGTCGCCAAGTCCACCACCGGCAGAGATATCTATAACCCCAGCCGAATACAAAGACTGCAAAAGATGAGTCTTCAATTTCTGGATCAAGAGCAGTGTGGGCTTTGAGAGGAAATTATCAATAGTGAAGCGGTTCGCATTCTGGTATTGCCGCGTCGACTGCATTTCCTCCCAGGCATTATAAGCTCTAAGAGCTGTAAGCGGATCCGACTTGATACCGGGGGGGCACCATTTGTTTTTCGCAGCCGCTGCAACTTCTTTCATGTGCATTGGTGATATGAAAGGGTCGCGGTTTGTCAGAAGAGCAGCAAGGGTCAAGGCCTGGTCAAGACATCGGAAGAAACTGCCCATCAGGACTAAACGACCGACTTGCACATCCACAGGGATCTGCAAAAGAACGCGACCGAGAGAGGTCAAGTTCTTGTGTTCATCGATTGCCCCCACCATCTGCAATGTCTTCATAGCAGCTGCGACTCGATCGGTCTGGGGAGGCTCAATAGTGGCCTTCAACACTTCTTCCACGCTCATACCAGGGAAGTTGAGCGCCTTGATGTGCATGACGACGTTACTCAAGTCAACACGACTCATCTCAACGGTTTGGTAAGGTTGTAAACTCTCGGCATGCTTTCGACTCAGCACACCGTAATACTCCCCAGGTCGATGCCTTCCAGCGCGCCCAGCACGTTGATTCAAGTTTGAGGAACCAACCCAAGCAGAAACCAAAGACGATATATGCTTCTCAGGGTCAAAGCGCTGCTCTTTCAGCCTGGCAGAGTCGACAACATAAACAACATCAGGAATAGTAACGGATGTTTCAGCTATGTTGGTGGCAAGGATAATTCGACGTACGCCCTCTTTCGGAGGATCGAATATGACTTGTTGCTCAGCCAGAGGGACACTGGAGTGAAGGAGGTGAATGGAATACTTTGGATCATTGAAGTTAATGGGTAGAGGACCGAGAGGGTTCAGTAGTATTTTCTGCACAGCGCTGATATCATCCCAGCCAGCCAAAAAGGTGAGAACGTGGCCCGAGTCCGAACTACTGAGTACATGCGCGATAGTAGCCGCAATGAGAGGATAGGGGATTTCAACCTCGCTTTCGGTTTCGGCGTTTATCCGAACTGGGTCGAATTTCTGTAACGGCACATACGGCGGTAGTGCCTGAATTCCCAATTCCCGAATGACATATTTGACAACACTGTCCTCGTTGAATAACCACTTCGACGGGCCATTGCTAACATTCTGAAGGAAATCTTCCAAAAAGTGTCTTTGCACCGGGAACGTACGTCCTGGTACTTCAATGACTGGCGCAGGAAGATTGTTGTCATCGGGGAAGTAATTTTGGAAAAGGGTAGGGTCGATAGTAGCGCTCATGAGGATGATCTTCAGAGGTTTGTTTCGCGCTTTCCTGTCGTCCAGTAAGCGCTTCAGAACAACAAGTAAGAGGTCTGTGTCGACATCTCGTTCGTGCACCTCATCCACAACAACATGCGTTATAGAATCCATCTGGCCTCGTCCCTCCGACAATGCATTCTGCAACATCTTCAAAAACACACCTATGGTGCAAAAGTTGATGGAGCCATGAGGCTCAGGAGGCTTGGCCTCGAAACGAACAACATAACCCACGGACCGGCCGAGTTGCTCTCCTCTTTCGTTCGAAACACGATGGGCAACACTGAGCGCGGCCAGTCGTCGAGGCTGTGTACATAGAATATTGCATTCAGCACCTCGACCTTTTTCGATGAACGAATCGAGGAGCAGCTGGGGCACTTGTGTCGTCTTCCCTGAACCAGTAGCAGCCATGAGGACTGTTACGTCGTTGGCTTCGATCGCAGACAAGATCTGCTCTGAGCGAGAGTGAACGGGAAGCGATGCACGTGTGGCGCGCATACGCTCGAGAGAAGGGTTTTCGTTGTATTGCTTCAGACGCTCGCGCAACTCTTGAGATTTTTCTGAAAGGATGGAATGATGGGGAACGCGGTAACGTGTTCCCATAGCAGTTATACTATCTGAGATAGTCCCGGAAGCGAGGGCAGGTCGGTTTTTGTATAATTCGCTAGACCTAAGGTCAACGATGAGGTCACGGATCCGGGCCTGTAAGTCGTGAGTGAGGGGCATGGTTACTCGTTGATTCTGGGTATAACCGGTAGACGTCTTTTCTTTGAAATCCTTCCACAACTGTGGGTCACATTGTTCAAGGTACTGCACGACGTCAAGATAACATCGTTGCAAGGATGCTTTTTTCGCAGTAGCAATACCCATCCCGATTTTTCGCGATTCTACAGTCATCACGGTTTCCCAAGTATTGCTTGAACAGGTGTATGTGATTTCAGGAGCAGCAAAATGAAATCTGTGACAGTAGTAGTCCATGAAGTTCCTAGCTTCTTCGTAGTCTACGGGAGTACCATCACTAAGAACAGTCACCTTGTTGTCGGATTTCGCGGGGTAAAGCTATTCGAAATCAATATGGAAATACATTGAAACGGGAACGAGTACACACCATACTGCGTTGTTGTAGCTCACATATCAAGACTAGAGTAGCAACTTTCCGTGACTCCAGTTCAGATCTACCGTCACCGATACCAACGATAGGTGGTTGCGCCGGAATTGAAGCCTCGGTTCTAATCATAAAAGTGAGAAGGAGGACGAGAACGTCGGTTCCGTGGAAAAGCACACCTGAAAATAGTTTTAAATTTTTGCTTTTGCGAATGGCTGTCATCATCCTTCACTCGAATCTTCGTAATTTGGTAAGACATGGGTTGGCCGGTTTGATTGAGAGAGATATTATTCGGTAATGACATGGGATCCTTGACGTGTACAGGTTCTATGGTGGAAATAACATCGGAGTACTTTTTGGTGACGAAAGCACGATCTTGAACTTCATTCACAAAGAGAGCGTCGCGTGTAGAGACATGATTCACCACGACTGGTTTCTTGCTCACGGCTTTCTGTTTCTGTTCCTGTTTGGGCTGGTGATTGGAGGGCTGCGCGGAGGATTTGGGGTGTGATGGGGGCATTTTCTGGAAGTTGAAAGAGGGAGTAACAAGGGGAGGCTCTGTATGATGTCTGTGATCGATTTTGGCGGTTCTAGCGAATTTTGTCGCTGCACTGGCGAAAGTAGCTTGGTCGGAAGTACGTTTAAGAGAAGATGAAGCGGACTTTGCGGTAAGGTCTAATTGCATGAGGAGGCGGCGCCTGTGTCGAAGGAATGGAGCAAGGCGCATAAGGAATTATAACACTGAGTTCGAGAAAAGAAATCAGGTCCACCAAGTCAATCCTCCACTTGACTGGCTTGCAGAAACTTGCAAAGAGTCGTCCATTAAATTATCGAAATTTTGGTACAGATTACTAAGCAAAGTGTATTATTATACTCTCTTTCATTATTATTTGTTCAAGATTTTTCCATTGCCGCCTTGCGAATACCGTCTAGATATTTCAATCGAATCCCAGCCTGCTTGGCTTCTGGCCATCTTTGCTGTTCTACCAGCGTTTCTATTTCTGATACTGTATCGTCTATCAGGACTGAAAGATCCTCACTCAGAGTGCGTTGACACATATTGCTTGTCGAGCTCACCTTGGTTTTCCCGTATTACCGGCTCGGCCTCTTCTCTTGTGTCTGCCATCTCTATTTCCTCACGAGCTGTCATTATATCCATTAGAAATTCATTGTCCTCAAGCTTGTCGGTTTCCTCCATTGGGTTTCCGTTAGCACTCAGGATGTACTCTATGCGCGGCATGGGTTGTAGCAGGGTCTGGTAAGCATGGTTGACAGCGGATGAAAGAGCATGGGCAGCGTCTTGTTTGTCCTGGAAGCAATAAGGATGAGAAATAGTAACGGAAGACACCCTGCTCACAGTTCCTCTGGAAGCCCATGTATCTGGATGGCATGTAGCCTGCATCTGACGAAACCGTTGCTTCAGTAAAGCTGTATCAATGACAAACGGATTGGAATCCTTTGGCAAAGCGAAAATATCGTGATAGGATGTATCGGATGGAATATTCCATATGCTCCAGCAATTCGGACATGCTGGAAGTGAAGTGGGCAGCGGCTTTGTGCACGAAGGACAAGTTCTGGTGAGCCTGTGGGTTGAAAAAGCTCTGAGAGAAGATAAGGGAATTCTTTGAGCAAAGAAATGCTGTCGAGTAGAAAGTGGAAGTCGAAAAGACATCTAATTCTTATTGGAAAGTATGACATAAGAGTCGATTTTGACCACAAAACGCCATGACTGATACCCTTCAATGACCACTGTCCTGCCTCCCCCTCTGGTCCCTCACCTGGAGCCTTCCAGTGCTGCCGAACCTGCCCGCCAGCGCCTGATACACAAATCGCGTTTCCCATTTTCGGTTTCTCTTCCCAATCTTCGTGTGCCACCTTTGTCCAAGTTGAAACAGAAAGGTAAACAGAAGGAAGCCAACGTTGAACAAGATCTGAGCGCTGCTGCTGCCGCCAATGAGGAGAACACTGAGGATCCATCGACTATCAAACTGAGTGCTCCTCTTCTGACCGACGATGATGAATACCAGGACAAGTATGAATGGGCAGTGTTGTACGAGAATCAGCGAGGGTAACGTCTTCGTATACATCTGATACTGTTTCGTAATTCAATCGGATATATACAGGCTGACTCTATTCTCAATACCATACTACTCAAGCAACTCCCTCCTCCCTTCTGACCCAGCTCCATTCACCATGCCAAGCGCCGTCTCACTCAAACGCGCTCACCAACCCAACGTCTCACTCAAAGAGTACCCTCTCCCAGACGGTAACTGGTGCTGGGTCTCCAACTCTTGGATGGCTGATATGCGCTCCGACTCTGGTGAGGTTCAGCTCGATGGGTTCGAATAAGCATGTTGGAGATTCTTAACTTCGTATGATCCAGAGAAGCCGCCTGCGAGCGACAGAGAAAAAAACTGAACGAAACAATTCGAAACCCTGGATATTCCGTACGTATCCCACCCTCGAGTTGATCTTCTGAGTGCTGATGGAAGAGTTCGACGGCGCCTGGTCCGTTTGATGAGCGACTGGAAGTCTAGCACGGGAACGTTGATGAAGATTAGGTTTGGTTTGTTCTACTTCGATTTAGATTAACACGTGTTGTAGTTCATGTGTCGAGAGCTAATGGCAAATCTGACGGTGTCAAATTGGATCTCTGGAAACGATGCCTTGGGCTTGCAGAGTCTTCCGATTCTTCAGAGACTAGTACCAAAGGAAAGCAGAAAGCAACATGCTCAAATCATTCGAATGACCTTCTGTTCCTCCTTTGGAATACGTGACTGTCATCCCCCGTGCAAAGGCGATTTTATCCAATTTCGCCCTGATGCCCTCTCGTTAAGGTTATGGAATATGGCCAGATCCTCTTCCCGCGTGCTTGAGATGAGTTCAGGCACTCGACATGAGGTTTGGCACATTCTTAACTTTCGAACATTCGGTACGTCCTTATGTACACTGCCCTATACAATATACGTTTTGAAATTCCTGAATGTAGAGCTATTTTGTGCAAACTACCTTCATGCACCATTCAGTGTTCACGCACGCTCGTAGCATGAAGGATTTTTGAACACCATCATGTCATGACGCCAACAGATTGAATCTTCTTACAATCATGCCTGGCTATAATCCAATGGATGGACAAGACTAATACTTAAGCACGCTGCTTGAACATGAGACTGGTACGTATTTGTTTGAGATTCAATCTGACGTTCCGCGACCCCAACGGGATGTACTTGTACTTCGAAGACGGAATTCTCTAGGAAACCGTCAGCCATTGGATAATAGTACATAACCAAAAACTGGAATCTCGAACTCAAATTTTCTTCAAAAGGACCTAAGCTTGCTCAGAGTACTACAGGACATCCTCCTCCATCAATCAGCAGCTATATGGCTCTTGAAACTGGCCATTATCGTATCATCAATGAGGGCAAATCTGTTGGCCATCCTCTGTTTGAGGACCACAGCAACGATCCGAAGCCCATCATCATTCTTCCTCGAGGTGTCAGAGAAGATGAAATCAAGGTTGGTTACCCTTCTGCTCAGTACCGATTTATCCACTCACTCTTCATTCGTAGTGGGACCTTGAAGATGACCACAATGGCTACATTGCCAATATCAAGGGTGGTCCGACTGCTTCCATCAATGACAAAGTCTTTGCGCTCCTCAGCAAGGAAAAGGCAGAGAGATGGCATATTGAACCTGTGCCACAGCACGGTCTAGACCGTTACATGTATGTGACTCCTCTGTGAAAACATCGATGTCAATTGACATTGCTATCTGTTTCATAGCATCTTGACTCAGGACCGCAAGGAGGGTTGGGTTGTTCCTAAAGATGGAAGTGCGCAGGTGAACATGAATTCAATTATTTCATGAATAATTTTATTTCCTCAATATTTCCTTGTAGATCCACTGCCAGCCTTTGATCGCTACTAAAAGTATACCACCTCTATACCAACCACAAGCAATTTTCGAGATCATTCCGAGATCTTTTCGACCGTCGGCCGCGACGTTTCGAAATTCGGGATGGCTTCCCAAGAGTCAAGAGGTATACCGCAGCTATGTTACGAGACTCCACAGGAAGAGTCGAAATCGCTTTGATCTGGGTAAGGCTGACGATAAAGTTCTTCTTCCGCCTGTGAGGGAGTTTAAGAACTTTATTGAGACTGAGCCTACCGTATATGGAGAGTTCATCCGCATGTTCGATGGGGTAGAGACGTCCGAGGTAAATCTTCAAGAACTTCACACTTCTCTGTGAATTGAACTCCGATTTCTTTTAGCCTAACACTCCAAAAGACTATCAGCAACTGATCAATATCCTGAACGAGATCTTCCGAGAGGCTCCCGCCTTTGGTGACCTTGGTCCTCCTGTCTATATGGTTATGGCAGAGGTTATGAACACGCAAGGTGGTTTTTCTGCATTCACAAAGGATAATCTCAACAGGCACTTCAAGAAAATGTTCGACACGTGGTCACGCTTCCTGAACTCAAAGGATTCCCGACACACCCTCAATACTGATGATGGTGGATGGTTTAATGTGCTTGCTTTGCAAGCCATGATGAAGGAATTCCCTAATCGTACTTTTCCGCAAGTTTTTATCTGCGACCCACAAGCCGAATATTATGGATTCACCTCCTATGAGGACTTCTTCAATCGGCGTTTCCGTGACCCAGCATATGATCGTCCCACTGGTCCTCTCATCGACATCATTGTTGGGGCTCCTTGCGAGTGCACCACGTATGCTTACCAGGAGGATGTGAAGGAAATAGATAAGCTGTACATTAAGGACGAAGCTTATTCCCTTCGTCACTTACTGGCTGACAATTACGTCGATGCATTCGCAGGTGGGACGGTCATCCAGGGGTTCTTGAACACGACTGGATATCATCGCTGGCATGCCCCTGTCAATGGTACTATCATGAAGATCGTCAGCGTACCGGGGACCTATTTTGCTCAGGGTCCTTACACAATTGGGGAAGACCTAGTGGACACTCCTCCCTACCTGCGTTCACTCAGATACTTCGCCAACACCGCCACTCGTCAGCTTATCTTCATTCAGCCAAAGGACAACAATATTGGCCTCTTGTGCTTCATCTCCATTGGCATGACAGAAATTTCCACCTCCGAAGCTACTGCTTATGAGCAACAAGAAGTGAAGCGGGGCGACGAGTTGGGTATGTTCCATTTCGGTGGATCATCATGTGCACTCGTCTTTCAGAAGCAATCGTTGGTGGTGATTGACGGCAAGTTTAAGGTTCCTGAGGTAGCTATGAGAATTAACGAGCCCATTGGGGCAATTCCTGTATAGAAAGATAAAAGGAGATGAAATTTCTCTCGATTCGTCGCTTATTTATCGAGTAGCTGTAAACTTGTACTATCATGAATATGAATGGCGTTCAGAACAAAATACGGAAATTGGGAAAGGTGAAGTACATCCTATTACGATATATTCGTTTTGCCAAAGGATTCCAATCCGCTGGTCATTGACTCAGTCTCATTGCTTCCAGGATAGATAAGACATTTTTCTATGTCGCGTATCGCCTACGCTCCAACGGAAGTATGGAGGTTGATGGACTCAGCAAGCCTGTGGACAATGAATCGAATGAATGTGACCGCTCGTGAGGAAATGGAAACAGAGATGGCAGAGACAAGAGACGACGAGCTGGTGATACAGGAAAACCCCAAACACCAAACCATTCCATGACCCACAGCTACACCACCCCACACAGACAGATACTACCACCACTAAATAACGAATGGAACTGGGCGACAAACCACCAAGGTCGTCGCGGTTCCCCGCGCCTTAGTACTAGATTTAC
This sequence comes from Lentinula aff. lateritia, assembly GCA_027886305.1. Taxonomy (NCBI): domain Eukaryota; kingdom Fungi; phylum Basidiomycota; class Agaricomycetes; order Agaricales; family Omphalotaceae; genus Lentinula; species Lentinula aff. lateritia. Next base: position 54,798 of record MU794944.1, on the reverse strand, counting down.
TTACTTGCGGTTAATGAAGAGTCTAAAAAAAAATAAAATAAAATAAAAAGATACAGGAAAACCAACTTTTAATAGCTTTTAATTAAGTTGGACTTCTTTGAGAAAGAAATGCTGCCGGTCATTTTTTGGACAGTATGACATAAGGGACGATTTTGACCACAAAACGCCATGACTGATACCCTTCAATGACCACTGTCCTGCCTCCCCCTCCGGTCCCTCACCTGGAGCCTTCAAGTGCTGCCGAACCTGCCCGCCAGCGCCTGATACACAAATCGCGTTTTCCATTTTCAGTTTCTCTTCCCAATCTTCGTGTGCCACCTTTGTCCAAGTTGAAAGAGAAAGGTAAACAGAAGGAAGCCAACGTTGAACAAGATCTGAGCGCTGCTGCTGCCGCCAATGAGGAGAACACTGAGGACCCATCGACTATCAAACTGAGTGCTCCTCGTCTGACCGACGATGATGAATACCAGGACAAGTATGAATGGGCAGTGTTGTACGAGAATCAGCGAGGGTAACGTCTTCGTATACATCTGATACTGTTTCGTGATTCAATCGGATATATACAGGCTGACTCTATTCTCAATACCATACTACTCAAGCAACTCCCTCCTCCCTTCTGACCCAGCTCCATTCACCATGCCAAGCGCCGTCTCACTCAAACGCGCTCACCAGCCCAACGTCTCACTCAAAGAGTACCCTCTACCAGACGGCAACTGGTGCTGGGTCTCCAACTCTTGGATGGTCGATATGCGCTCCGACTCTGGCGAAGTTCAGCACGATGGGTTCGAATACAATTGGATATTCCGTACACATCATTGGCACCCTCAAGTTGGTCCCCTGAGTGCTGGTGGATGGGTCCGTCGACGACGCTGGGTTCGTTTGATGATGCGGCCGGGAAAGAAACGAAGGATGATGATTGAGGAAGGAGATGGGACGAATGACGGTCCAACACCCACGATCACGTCGCTTTCGCTTCGGAGTAGCTGGAATGGATGGGATAAACGGTTATCGACGCCTCCCTCCTTGTTCACAAACACTACTAGTCAGAGAGATACGTTCTATCTACCGGAAGTCTGGCAAGGGAATGTCGATGAAGATTGGGTATGCTTTCCTCTGTCCTACGTTCAAACTTATATCAACGCGTGTTGTAGTTCATGTGTCGAGAGCTCATGAAAATGGCACCATCTGATGGTGCCAAATTGGACCTCTGGAAACGATGGCTTGGGCTTGCACAGTCTACTGATCCCTCCGAGACTATTACCGAAGGAAAGCAAAAAGCACAAGCTCTTGACGACAATCAATCATTTGAATGGCCTTCTGTTCCTTCTTTGGAATACGTCATTGCTGTTCTTCGTTCAAAGGTGATTCCATTCCATTTATTTAGAAACTTTCATTGACTACGTATTTACCCCTCTAGTTGACCACCATCCTCAAAAACTTTTTTGTCTTCCCGGAATCTCGGCGTGTCTTCATTGAATTGTTGTTCAAGGCGGAAATATTCGACCAAATTAGCGGGCTCGGGCATAGCATGACACTCGTCAAGGCTTTGGACTTTTGGAGCTTGAATAGCGAGTTGGGAGATCTGAAATCAATATCTTCTAAAAACATTCGGTCGTCAAAGAGCATGGACGTGTAATACTCACTATACCCTACATTCCCTTATATACGGTTGGGTTATGGAGCAAATGGTTTGTAATTTGCAAGTATACCTTTACGGATTTCCAAAAGTTCCCTCCATCTTGCCTTTGTTCCTTCCGGAGTATTAATATCCTTTCGTCTAAAGAAGCGCTCACATATCTACTTATAGGTACAGCTTTTCGTTTATGACAGGATTTATGATGGTACTCTTCCGATAGTATTCTGCTGTTTGGCGCCGCGACACTGCCCGATTCTGATACATTCTGATTAGTGTAAAAGACCTGGTACCGGCACTTCGCTCTTTCGCTATCGCCATCATTCACCAACACCTTTCCTTCCCCGGGCCTCCTTGAAATATCTTTGTTTCAGCTCTCGGCGTTCCTCTAATACGCACCCTGCGTCTCACCTTCTAATCCGATGTCCGAATCACCTCAGCCAGGTCCTCTCCTCGAGCCATTGACAGCATCAGCCCATACTGTTTACCCAGAGTCAACCGCCGAGGCGAGCTCTTTCACTCCTGGACCCTCTGACGGTGCTCTTCCACCAACTCCATTCCTCGTCCTATGCCTAGAAGACTACCACTCCGACGACCCTATCTATCTATCCTTCCGGAAGGATGAATCACTCCTAGTGTTGGACTGGGATTCGAGACCCGGGTGGTGGCAAGCCCAGAGAACTCAACCTTCAGAGTCTACGGATGAGTTAAAGACAGATCTCGATATTGCGATTGGATGGATACCTCAGGCGTACGTGCAGCCGTTGCCGATAGAAAATCACCGGTTTGAACAACTAAAGACTGAGGTACGTACCGCCGATCTCTGGATCCTACTCATGCTCAAACTGACGTCCTGGCCATAAGATGAATTTCGCATTGGAACCAGGGATGCCAGATCCTCAGGCCATTCCTGCCGTCTACTACTTTGACGATGAATGGACGCATTCGGAGGTTCCGCCGGGCTCGAACTCCAAGTTGAACACATCGGATGAATTGAAACCGAAACCAGCTTCAAGTTGGAACCGTCGAGTGCGATTCATTGATGACTTGGAGACTGAGTTTAACGCCATCAAGCTGGGAACCTCCTCTGTCCTCGTTCCCTTTGATGCCTTGAAAACACAATTCACGGAAGGAGGAGATATACAGCCCCGAATTTGGATAGCCAGAGCAGAAGCAAATTCACTTCGTCGTCGATTATCTTTACCATATCACCCAAACGAGAACAGTCCAAGCTCCGAGACGGGTGGTCCGAGTCCTGCTTTGTTCAACGGAAGTGAACAGTTCAGCATCAATGGAGGAGCGTTTAATGCCGTGGGTGGGGATATTCATGAAACCAAAAATTCTGGGAACACATCGTTCTTCAACTGCATATTCAATTCGAATCCGGGAAAACAATCTTCTTATTCAACAACTACTCCTGAGGATTCCAAGTCCCAGGAACAGAAGAGGAAACGGCGATGGTCTATCACTAAGTTCACGCATATATTCCATCATGTTTATCATCATTACCTTCAACCAACGGTGATATATTATCCCATGTCATGGATGATGTATTATGTTCCTTGGTACGTGCCGTGGTGTCAGAAATGTGCAGTGGTCTTAGCGCAGTCGAAGTGAGTGCCTACCTACTCGTGCTGCACGTATTTTTCCTTGGTATTTGGTATGTGATTCAGTCCGGATTCATTCTGGATTTCTGTGACGCGCTTTCAATAGAATAGAGAGTAGCTGGATGTGTAAGAGTAGACTTGCAAGTGCTGGATGTAGGGATTTCAGGTTGTGTATTTGTTTGTACAGTTTTCTTCTTCTGTTCCTTTATAGTTTCCTCTCTGAACTTTGGTCCTTATTCCGCGTAGACAAGTTTCCTTTGTCGTCACGATCGGTACACTACGGTATTATGTCCTGTATTCCTTGATACATGAGTTTAAAGAAGATAAATTTCCCTCTACATAACCCAAGATGTGTTTGAGCCCCTGTCCCTGCTGTCCCCATGTCATTCGTGCTTCTTGCGACGATTTTTAGAAGATTTGATTCAAACACATGATGTTCCAACATATGATGGGTTCTGAATCTCTGTTCTTGCGCTTGTGCCATCTCCTAGAACGCAACTGCTCTTTCTGAACTCATGGTGTAACCGCGCGACCAGTCCGTTTAATTATAATATTGACCCCAAACTGTTCACGCTGGATTCTTTTTCCGAGATTTATTTGCAACAAGCGAATGCGGATTTTTCTTGTGTATGGTCCTCACAAAATTCTAGTTACATACGGGTCATCCGACTCCGTGGGAATTTGAGCGACAACAGCTTGTACTTCCATCCAGCCGCTATTGCGAGCAAAGCGAAGCACTAAAGCCTAAGGACTGCCAGAATTCTAGACGAATCATCCTTAAAGTAGACGACGTTACAGCCATTTCACGATCGACGTCGATCGAGTTCTTTCACCATGCCAGCAGAGCAATCCAAAGATCGAATTATCTTGAAGCACAAAGTACGCAGCGTTACAATTTACAGGTCCTCATTTACTGATGCGCATATACTTACCAGGGTGCTAATGCAGAAATTCTGCTTTGTGGAGCGACACTCATATGCTGGAAAACTGCAGACAAAAGCCACCCTGAGCCTTCTGAGGATCTCTCCGAAAAACCCGCAGGAGGCCTTGACGACGCCATGTTTCAAAATAAAGTCCCCGCTCTGTTCCTGTCCTTCGAAGATGCCACTCATTCCAACGACCCGTGCTTGGATCAGCTTGGCTTTGTGGGGAGGGAAATTTGGACTAACGAGACTGGGGTATATGTTCCATTGAGTGGGTGCTTTCACAAAGCTCAAATCATACAACTTGTACTTATACATACATTATCTCAGCACTCGAATCAACCATTGCATCACTCAGCGAACCCTTTATTTCCTACGCCGTACACCGACACCTCATGAACCATATGCCAAAGACCCTTCTCTACGTCGATGATACCTCTACAGGTGCCTCTCCAAAAATTCTTCACTTCCGTCTCCGTCAAGCTTTATTCCGCGAGTATACTCCCACTACAGATTCAGGCAGCGTAAAAGGTGCTGTCGCGGATTCGAGTCGAGATGAATTAATCCGAGCATTTGTGACCAAGCTATTTGATCCTGATTATGAAAAGAAGTCGGATTCCCCGACTTTCTTCAAAGAAAGCGAAAATTTCAGCATCAACGGAGGGGTATTCAATGCCGTTGGTGGAGATATGCTGCACGAGACCACGACGGTCAATACGGGTGACAATAATAATAACATATCTTATATCAACTGTATATTCACCAACTCGACTCTTCCGCAATCGAAGAGTCATTGTACAACGTCAAAGTCAGGGAAAACAGGTTCGGACGAAAAGGAAACATATGAGGAAGAACAAGAGCGCGTATCCACGACACCGATCTCGACTCAAAAATTCAAAAATACCCAGAAAAAAAGTAATACCATTGGGAATAGGAAACGGCGCTGGTCTATTATGAAGTTCACACACCAAATCATCCACCATGTTCATCATATATATCATCACTACCTACCAGCGGTGATGTATTACCCAGTGCCAACTTGGGTAGTTTACTATGTGCCTTGCTTCGTACCTTGGAGTTTCAATTTTGGTTTGTGATAGTAGGTGAGGTGTATGCGCTAGTATAAAGGGTAGCCTCTCCGATACGCTCTAGATCTTTAATCTTTCTCTGTCTCTGTCTCTCCCCTTCTCCTTCTCCCTCTCTCTAGGCTCTCTCTCTTTGGGCTCTATCTCTCCGGGCTCGTCACTTTTTCCACGTGGGCAATGGTTTCCCTCATCGTCGAAACACGATCGGTTGTATGTGCATATGTGATGTTTTGATATCAACAATGTATCGTTATTATAGTATACCTATTTCCATTTGTACAATTCAGCGACAAGAAACAACTTCCAATACCTGGGGTCAGAGAATTAACGCGAAAGCACTTAGAGGTTCATCCCCCCTTCTTCGCGAATAACCGACAAAACCTGTTGTCCGATCCATGTCTTTCCAGGCTCTATATTCTCGTAACCACGTACGAACCCAGGTTCCAGACAAACATACCGTTCCCTGTACGTTGATCCAATCAGATCTGTGACATAGCAAAGTCAATGGGTGAAACTGACCAGCCTCCATCTTCCATATCACCAATCTTACTCCCAATCTCCTTCTGCGGATTCCACACAACCACATCTTTCAAATTAACACTCCTCAACTTAACCCCACCCCCGGGCCACGTAACTTGATAATTCTGCGGCGCATCCTCATATACCGAGTCCGTCGATTCCTTTACGTCTACACCAGTACGCGTCTCGGTTTTAAATCCTTGATGAACGGGATCAGTCTTGTCAAAGTATCGGAGATTTTGAAGCGGATGGATGAGAACATCGTTGGAGGAGGGAACACGGATGTAGTTGTGGAATAGTGCTTGAAATTCGAGGATGTCGGATGTGGATGCATTCTTGACGTGGAGATCGGTGCTGAGTTGGTGTTCGGCGAGCGTTACGACGTAGGTTAGATGGAAGGGTTTGCTGTACACTGATGTGATCTTGGATGTAGGTTCGAGTGCTGTATAGGTTGTTCTATGAATGAGTACAATTCATATTATGATCTGTGACGAGAATACTCACTCAATCTAACAGACACCCCAGCCTCGTTATCCATCACAAGCCCATCCCATTTCCAAACCTCACTCCTTGCAAAACCATGCTGACTTAGGCGCGAATGGTCGGGATGGGTAGGAGCTCCAAAGCACGGAAAGACAACCGGTATTCCACCACGAACTGGTTTTGAGCCATCGAGGAATGCTTTAGATGATACGAAGAGGCGCTCTAAAGGCACTGGGTGCTGTTTATCCGCGGCTTTCCAGGATATAACTGTTGCTCCGTAAAGCAGAATTTCTGCGCTGGCACCCTTAGTATATGCCGTATCAGTGTTTGAGAATTTGTACACGAATTGTTCTTTTGCGTACTGTGGGGTGCTTCAAGGTGATCTGGCCTCCGGAATGTTCTACTGGCATGGCGGTCAGGAACAAATTGAAATTCGGTGTCAATCGAAATGACGGAGCGGATTACTTATAGCCGATAAACCCGAAAATCATGATTAGGCGCGCTCCTCCTCCCACTTTTCGCTCGACGTCAAGTACTGCTAAATTTGCTGGCTAAATTTATTTTAACCTGCACACCATATCCAGTATGTATCTCGAAATGACCGGTATTATTCTTATCTCCCTGACCGTCAACCAAGTCCATCAACACAACGACCAATCACGCTCAGAATCACCCAAATGGCTCATGGATAAGTGAAGCAGCTTCTGGGATCCCAGGGTCTGATTCCCGTACGATACTAACAGCGACGATGAGAAGCTCAGTTCTTCTCAGGGCGTCGCGATGCTCCGCCCGTGCAGTGAGAAGAGAGACTGTCAATTGTTTCCATAGGCCATCAGGAAAACGGCCCTCGATTAATGATGCAAATATTATCAATTATTTTAGAAAATATTCGTTAATGTGAATAATGTTATCAGCACTCAATGAAACTTTGTTAATGTTCATTAATGATTGAAAATAAGTGAAAATAATAAGGGATTTCGAACGACAGTATGCACAAGAAAAAATCAATCAAATCAGATGCTAGTGCTACCATATACATCTTTGCATCGTTCTGCAAGCCTTTCTGCTGCTCGCACCATCCGCTCTGGCTCACGAGCATACATATCAGGCATGGAAAGGATATTCCCCACAGTTTCACAGAGTACCAACAGGTCGGCATTGGATTTTTCTGCCTTCTCCAGTTGTTGCTGCAGCGATACAAACTTTCGACGAGCTTCCAGCGAGTGAAGCTCATGGAACTCCTCCAGCTTTTTTGTGTTCTTCTCTTCTCTCCTGATCACATCTGCCTCATATTCCTCCAACCTCTTTCGCTCGTCCTTGATCTCTGCTCGCATCTTCTTCTCGCTCTCAATTGTGGTGATGTGATAGTCTCGTGCACACTTCCATCTCTTGTATAAGGCGTCCGCATCCTCGCACTCTTTCCTTGCAAGAGCTGCTTCCTCTGTCCATAACGACGTTTCCCGTTCCCTTAAAGACATCTCGTGCTCTTTGAGAGCTGCTTCACGCTCTTTCAACTCCTGATCCTGCTGCTCTATATCACACTTCCCTTTGTTCAGTCGGCTCTCGAAATCTTCCATAGCCCTCTGCATTTGTCGGATATCAGATTCCTTCTGCTCAAGCTTCCGCTTCTCCTCCATCCACTCATTTCGTTCCCGTTCCAGAGACTGGATGTGCAGCAGCTTCGTTTCACAGTCCTCCTGGAGGTTCTTGATTTGCGCCTCAAGCTTGATGACTTTCAGAGCCTCGTTGTCCAATGCCATTCGGCTGACAACTGGTGATTAATTCAATGAAGTCAGTAAGCTGGATTAGTGCAGGGTTTCGAACCTTGTGAAACAGGGAGAGCACTCGAGTACGGTCCAGCGCGTCTTAAGGTACGGTTCTCTTTCGAAGATGTAGACCTGGTGAACAAATATCAGATTTTGAATGACTATATCACAGGTTTGAACACACGAAGATAAGAGCGAAGAATTGGGTTCATGAGCAGTAGCCATCTTTTTGGCTCCGCTAGCACTGGCAAAGCCATCGGACTTGCGCTTGCTCATGTCGTAGTAGTTACTTCAGGGCGTCTATTTAGCAGCCAAGCATTGTCGGAAACTCGCAATGTATATATGTATGGCCAGTTCATTCTTTATGATAAGTTAAAGTATACATGCTCGTCTTTGAAAATATTCAGTAAGAATGAAGGAGCGTGGTCCAATACCGTCTCGCTAGTCCATTCTGGAGGTACGGATCCACCCCATTGTGGAAATAGATGTGCACTGCAGACGATGCTGTCAAGCGCAACAATAGATGCAGTACATAATCCACCGGACTCAATATCTCTCTTGACCCGGTACAGGCCTGTAGCTGGTTCGGGATTGACAGTAAACTTGGTAAACCACGTCACATAGGCAAGATGTTGCGGTGGAGGAATGTCGGAGGGTATCAAGGTGTCAAGTTTGTCAGGAGGAAGTGAGAAGATGACCCGTACTCTGCCAACTCTTGTATCTGAATTGTATCAGCTATATTATATGAAGAATACCCAATCGATACATACCTTTGGCCCAGTTAGTTCCATGCTTAAGCTTGACAAGTACAGTATCGAAGCGAGAAGATTTCATAAGTTGGCCAGTCTGTTTGAAAGATGATGGATGCACTGTGACCGAGTCCAGGGTTTTACTACCAAAAAGTTCTGTATTGTTGAATTTGAGTTTGTGCCAAACTGGAAGAGATGAAAATGGAAGGACGACGAAACGCGCCCAGTCGTCAATTTGATTGAATGGAATATTGGGGTAGCGATACTGAACAAGGAACCGTTTCAGAGCATGAGTAAAACGAACTGCGCCATAACCGTTGATGCCTGTGTCTTCAAGCCTCGAAAGCTGAACACCTTTTACAGTAGGGAAGCGAGCAAGTTTCTGTGTGTAAAGGCATTTCATCTCTACTAATGTTCGTCGTGCTCCTGGGAAGTCATACCGTTCACCAATTTGAGAAATGAGAGTTGCCGGAGTAGGGGTAAAGCTCTGCGCTGTGAGTAAGGAGCTGGTCTGTTTGGAAAGCCTCCATGACAAGTAGTTCTTGTGATGCATGATCTTTTCACGCCGTTCAAGCCAATGCGTCATTTGGACATACTCATCTTTTCGATTAGATGCACGGTATGCATCTTTTGCAAAGTCGATATGCAGGCGCTCAGTAGTTTCTGTGTTATAATTGTCGGTCGTTCCATAGTATGTGATGGCGCGTGAATAGTGACAAAGGAAGTGTAATTTGGGGATATTGAAGTGTTTTCGTACCCCGAGTTGGACAAAAACTTCACGATGAGCATGAAACCTGGAAAGTGCTTCATCGAGCTGGGACAGGGACTCCGTGGTGTGGATAGGATAACATGAGAGGTAAAGGAAGTCGAGGAGAGCACGAGTTGCAGCCAGCAAGGTATTAGATTGATGCGCACTTAAGTGCGGGATATCTGTAATAACGCCGAGGATGAATGAACACATTTGTTTATGCTCAGTACCACTAACACGAGATAATGTGGAGATACCCTTGTGAAAGATACGGATAGTGTGATTTGGTGGGAGTCGACGAACACGGGCATCAATCTCATCCGCACCACAGATATCAGTCACCCAAGAAATCAGATGCTTCATGACACCTTGATAGAGCTGATGGAGTATATCGGGAGTGATTGATGCGAAGATGTTCGTGTATGGAAGGTCTGCCCAGAATGGATGCTGAACGGGTTTGATGTTACATTCGAGGCACTTTTTCACCCAGAGGTCAGGAGCTGGTATATGGGTAGCTTCAAGAGCAGCTTCGATATCTCTGTATGGGTGAACACAGGGATATATCCCCAGGTCCTCCTTCTCGGCATCACAGGTAACGCAATCACCCGAGTATGCTGTCGTGACTAAAATCTGCTCTGGGTAGTCACCAACAAAAGCGGCAAGAATAGGATGGCAACGACGTCGGACTCCATCACCACTGCTCATTATAATCCCTTCGAGCCCAGCTTCGCGAAGTGGAGCAGTGAGATCCTTCATGCAAGCATGGAAAAGATTTGCAAGGGTCCGGCGCCGCCCAGCTTTGTTTTTGATATGTTCTAGGCGGCTAGTTGGTAGATACGCTAGAAGTATCTGGCCCTGCTGTGATGGCTTGCGTCGTATTTCCTTCGGAAGATTACCAATCGTTAGGTAGACAGGGTAAGCCGCCTTATTTCGAAAAAGTGTGACCTGTGTTTTGTCGCTGGAAATGATGATGGGAATGATTGTCGCACCCGGTTTGTCTGCTTCAAGAGCTTCCTTTTTGAAACAGAAACATCAGCGTTATATCCGCCTATTAGAGATTAGTACATACCTGAGTGTTCCACCACCATTTTCCAGTGTTGAAGTCATGATAAAGGCGCACCGTATTGTCTGGGTCTGCATAATGTCGTTCCGGAGAGAAACAGAGGTATTGTGAATGATCAGGATTCCCATAAAGAGACTGGATACACTCTATAATGTCTCGCTTATACAAGTCGAAAGATTGACCAGCAATAATGACTTCCTCCCTCGTGAATGATGGCCGACGTGAAGGGATTTTATTGTCAATAATATCGTTCAGATCATTACTATTACGGTAAGAAAGTCCCAAAGCCTCAATAACCTGCTTGTAGATTAGAAGGCAGAGACATGTATTATGGGTGATAACACGTACACCATCAATCGCTAGTAGGTCTGAAAATGCTGTAGACCCAGATCCCCGCATTTTAGCCCAATGTGCAACCTCCCAGTCAGTCCTTGAGGCGAATGGAGCCCATGTGTTGCTATGGCTGTCGACAATAGATGATTGGTATCGCTGAAAACCATCATATGAAGTTCCGGAATGGTGTAATTGTGAACGAGGAAGCGGAGCACCGGCTCTACCTCCAAATTTCTGTATATGGATACCGTCCCGATGAGATGGAAGATGGTGAAGGAGAGAGTTGGTGGCTTTGGAAGCATTAGTAGGAGGATCTATAGCCATATTACCAGAATTCTGACAGGTTTGCTGTTGACGCTCCGGCTCCCATTGCGGCTCAGTAGCCACAATTTCTTCATCTCCGTCATCTTCATCTTCCCATTTATCTTCAAACCCAGGAAAGTCCTCTGCAGTATAATTCTGCCCGAAAAAGTCGCCGACAAATGACATAGGTGGAGCCTCTTCAAACTCAAGCTCAGGCTTTTCACCAAGCCCAGTTGACTGATCAGCAGTAGCGTCAGGTTTAAGCAATGATTGACGACGTGGGCGGCGCTGCAATAGACTCCGGCGTGGTGAAGAACCATTTATACGAAGCTTTGCAATAACAGCCTCTGCTTCTTTTTGGCAGTTGGGATTTCGTGTTTTCAAATAGTGCTGGGTGAGATCACTGTTGCGTTTCCAAGTATGTGTACAAGCTTTACAGTGAAAGCCAGAAGCCATAATTCCAACAGAAGGTTCAAGGTGTAGAAGTGACGAAGTATGCAGTGACTCATGAAGGTTGAATAAATTGGCATATTTTTTGATGAATTGTTTCAAGTCCAAACTCTCTCTTGAACAAACACGTTACCTATAGTTTCTTTATCACTTCATGTCGAGGCGACAAGCTGCCCAGCAGTCAGTTGGAAATGAACCTGTCAGCACCAACTCTATCAATACCCCCAGCAATTCAAATTTGCGAGAAACTAGGTCACAAAAGAGAAAGTCGACTGCGACTGTAGCAGGTAAGCAGTTAATATTTAGCAGTGATAATTAGCAGAAAATTTACACTCTGTATCTCCATAGATAACAGCTTGAACACCGAGCAGAATTCTAGTCAGCAGTCCACAAAACGGACACGGAGGCAAAAAAAAGACAGTACACTTCGAAGTCCTCCGGTAGCACCTACACCCCAGCCTTCGAAAAGGCGAAAAGCCCACCAAACACCTGCCAGTGTCCAATCCCAGCCCGAATATGCTTCGCTTGCATTACAGCGTACTCCGAAGACACCAACGCTGAATCCACGTCACCATGAAATGACAAATACCCCTTCCAATCTGGGCCGAAGTCCTGCATTATTGACTGCAAATACATTCAAACCTACTACAGCACCGGGAGCACGGTTATCAATGAATACCACCAGAATGGCCCGTAGTAAGCTGAGACATGCTGCTTCACTAAGTTATACTGATGCTCCAGTAGGAGGAGGTCCTGTTTTAATACCATCAGATGACGAGGATGCAGGTAAGCATCGATTTTCTCTCAAAGTTACCTTGTCAATGACTTTCTCATGATATCTACTCCTCGCAGATCATCCCTTTTCCAACCAGTCACAGATCCGACAGGAGTACAAGAATGCCCAAGAGGACGACAGTAATGGAGAAAGCGATCCAAATCTAGACTTCGAGGATGCTGAAATGCTCGACCGTGAGTCTGAATGTCAAAATGATCTCGAAGCAGCCACATACTTTGCTGAAGAGGTCCGGTCCTGATTCACCTTCACAAAATTTCTGTCTTCTTACTGATTTTCCATACTTGTAGGGTGCTCGATTCATAACACAACGCGGTAAGAAGAAGAGTCTGCATCATTTACCACGATAAGTGTCTGATAATCATTGTCAGGTGATTTCATGGTCGGCACAATTGGTGCAGCCTTGAATCAACATGGGAGTGATGATATTGAAAGATCACTTTCTAGCTTCGAAGGAGGAGACGATGTCCCAAATCGTACACCAGTAGTGACTAAGGTGAGTGTATCTAACGAGATTCATCTGCTTGCTTCTCATTTACAGTGAAGAAGGTTCAAAGAATGACTGCTAAGCTCGCAGGAGAGGTATGTTTTTTCTATAAAGATTGTATCATCTCTAATGCCTTTCAGCTTCCTGTCGTCACCCCGAATCATGAAGAAACAAAACCTCCGGCCTCAATGCTTCAATCCATCGAGCCCACCTGGCTTCCACATACCAGCCTTGTCCTAAAACCTTCCTCCGATGCAAGTTGGTCTCACAAACTTGACCTGAAATCCCAAAATCCTCAGATCAGGTCAGTTGTTAAAGCAGCTACTCGTCAGGCTTCCCTGGAGGTTGTCATCAATGGGAGTGAATGTCCTTTGCACACTGCCGGGCTCAATGCAATCACGCTCAAAGCGCTCATCATGTGTGCTGATGAGCTCGGGTTTGATGCTGATCTTGATATATCACATCGACTCGAGGACGGAGACCATACAACATACGTTCAACCTCTTATGAAATACGTTGGTCTCAAACTCATATTTCATATTTTGATGCACTCATTTCTTGTGTAGGTTGCACTGCGCGTTATCATTGAGCGGAAAACCCTGAAGACCGGGTTTTCCTCAGTTGTTCTCGCTGCATTTGGACTTGATTACTCTGAAGAAAGCATCGAAGAGGCCAAACGGTTAGTTGCTAACTCGGATTATATCTATCAACTTTTACCAGTACGTGTCATATACCTTCATGAAGTGGCTTTCCTGACGTTCTGTTAGTCTGGTGATTATGACTATAGCCGACCATTTAGTCACAATGTCATCGATAAGTATCTCAGTGCAGCGCTTTTCAGTTCAACAAAATACTCGAGGTTGCTCACGTCCAAGAAAGCAACTATATTTAGATCTTCTTTTCCTCAGAAACCCCTCGAGCTGGAATTACCAAAAGCAATGGTGGCTATGGCAGCTTGTGTGGTACGTGTTTGAAGTGTCGACATGATGCAGTACTAATGTTTCTCAAGATTCATTCCATTTTGCAAGACCATGCAAAGTCTGTTGAAGAAAACTTCCCTCCGACAGGGCTTCATTCACTTTGGACAACATTCATTGCCGTTTTGACGAACTTGGAAACTGCTAGCAGGGTAAATTACCATAAGCTCATGCACAAGCTATATCTCAAATCCACGTACGGTTTCGCATTTTCGCTTCGATCCAATCATCTGACCATCTCATTTCAGTCGTTTCGTTGCCCCGACTCAGCATGGTCTGTCCCAAGATCAAATTCTGCAACGTATCAACCTTGCTGCATTTGCAGCCAATGGTGGCGATGACAGTGACAGCAGCCCATCAGAATTGGAAGAGAGGCATGGAGTTTTGAGGAATGAACAGGGCATCGCCGCCAGCATGAGTTCTTCGGGCGCGGATAGCAATGCGACATTTGATGGCCGCGATGGGACTCTGAGTGGTGAAGACGATGAACCGGGCGTGGATGGGGAAGGTGCTGAAAAAAATGGCAAACGCTGACAAGATGCAACTTTCGTAATCATCCAGTTGAGGCTAAATAGTCAATTCATAATTTACACCGATTTTATAATAATCTGGACGAGAATGAGCACCTTGAACCTGTTGGTAATATGTTGTTAGTTTACCATTAGGCCATCATTAATCTATCTTCAATTTGCGGTTTATCTATCATTAAGTTATCGTTAGTCTAAGAATAATATGTCACAACCTTTCTGTAAATATCTGCTGATGCGTCAGGGGACCGGGAAATGTTCGTTAATTGTTGATAATTTACAAGTAGCACTAATTATCAAATATTATTGAAAATTTTCAGAAATTTATGATAATATCCCATATATTATCCGAGGACCGTTTTCCTGATGCACTAAAGTGCTCAGCCAATCAGAATATCCGCCCAATCATGTGTGTCGAGGACAAAACGAGTAGAAATAGATAGTATAATGCAGGATGAACCTCCTAGCATTCACTTCCCCTCTCAGAACTCAGAACCCAAATTCTAGGCAGTAGCATATTTTCAACAAATTGTATTTCTGGAGGGGAACTTGTGACATGATCACATACTGTACAACACAACGGGGGAGCGGCGACATGTTTACCTAGTCATACCGATACATTCTCGACTCATAGTTCCGGTGTTCGTGATATCAACTATCTATGCATATACCTTCCTAAGCAGGCTCATGTACCACGACATCCATAACAGATCTTCACCCATAACGATAGTCAGCCGCTGTCTATATACATCAAGCAAAACAAAGCAAGAAAACTCACCTTAAATTCATTGCCAACCCACTCTCTACATCCGTCAACGTAAGCGTATCGATCGAATGGACACCAGGAGACACGGCGAGGAACTTCATCCTGACGGATTGACATGCGGAAGGTAACAAGGGTCCGATACGAACTCGGTTTTCGAGTGGGAGAACGCCTGGGTCAGGAGTTCTCGTAGACAAATCCTTCATCATCCCTGTTCTTACATTCTCTGATCGTCGTTTTCCAGGCCCTTGACTAGCTGCAATCAGAGTTTCAACCTCTCGCCTCTTCCTCCTAGACCGCAAATCAGGACAGCTTATCTCAAATCTGCGTGTCCATGTAGACCGATTAAACACGAAAATATCGAGAATAAATGTTGAAAGGGGGTAAATTAATTCTGGTTTCGTAGAGGTGGTGTGTTTAGAGAAGTTCAATGTATTCGCGTTGAGATTATCGCCCTTGGAGGGGTTTTCGGGGAATTCTGATCGTGAAGAAGGACGCGAGGATGGAAGAGGAGTTGATGATTCGAAAGATGTTTTTGGAGGATGTATATTTTGTTGAGGTAGTATACCGACAGAGACGACAATCGACTGGCTTCCGTTCCCTCCATCAATATCACCTGTATCTCCATATTCATCATGCCCACCCCCTCCCTGTACATCGCCATTGAATGCCTTCCCTGTCCCTGTCCCCCCTCTTCTCCCTGTAGGCGCCGGAGTACCAAATCCAATCGTGGGGGCCGGAGTCTGCGGAATCGCACTCGGCATCCCACTTCCCAACGCGCTTCCCATTCCTCCATAACCACCATATCCAGCACCAAATCCCATACCCACACCCATCCCTCTCTCACGCTTCACCTCCACACTAGGCCCGACGTACCCCACTCCCGAAACATTCGCGCTATTCGGTGGAAGGTTCCCGCTGTGCGGGATCAGCGGTCCTTGGGAGAGCGGGCTAGGCGGAACGGTGGCAGCTGCGTTGTGGTGGGGTTGTAAAGCGCTGTGTGCTCCGTTGGTAGTATTTGGAAACGCAGGATACGCGGGTGTCATTGGAGGTGCATTCATTGCTGCATCAGGCGGTGTCAGACCCATGGCTTGGTCTATAGAGGGTGGTATCGTTACTGATAAATCCCCTCCTCTGCCTCGGTCCTTGAATGGCGGTGGAGGCGGCGCCTCATAAGTCGTTGGAGATCTCAAATTCTGCGCTGTAATTGCTGCACTCACCGACGGAGGGGTGTATTTCGATGTCGATGCACCTGGCGAAGAAATTGGTAAACTATCTCTTCTTTGTCTACCCTGCACCCCTCCTTTGGCACTATCCCTCCGCTCCCTCGACGGCCCAAGAGCAGACCCTGGACGCTCAATAGTAGAGCCTAGATTATGACCCAAGTTATACCCAAGGCCCGGACCAGCAGATTGAACATGTGAAGGCAAAATCCCCGGAAGATTAGGCAACGTATGTCTCTTTTCCGTCGTTGCCATACTAGTCGTAGCGGGTCCCGAGGCGGAAGGGAAAGCTGAAAGACCTAAAAAGCTTTTTCGGTTCCCTGATCCTAATCCTAATCCTAAATCCAACCCAAACCCAAGAGACCCTAGCGCCCGACGCTCGTTGGGCGAGACGACAGATGCGATGGAGGGAAGTGATGAAGAAGCGGGGAATTTTAAAGACGCCACGGAAGCGGATGGTGACAAACCCATATTCGCAGATACGGGAACAGGAAATGGAGATGGTGGTTCCGGCAAGGCGTTTATCGTCGGCAGAGGTGTATGATCATAATCATCATTTCCAAAGTCGTTCCTTCTCCTCGGGATTTGTTGTGACAGAGATAAATCCAAAACGCAATTCCAACGCGAGATGAATGTAGGTGTGGGGTAGTGGTATTTATTGGATTTCTCTCCTGTACCGGCAGGTGCAGCGATAGTGGCATTACCATTAGCATAGCATGGTTTCCCATAAACCTCTATCGTTACTCCTCGTTGGAGAGATTTATCAGGGCCGCCACTGGGTTTAATACCTCCAGTAGGACCTAAGACGCCTGCACTGGGGAGATCGTTCATTCCTACACCTGTAGTCAGATTGGCTGCTAGACCCATTGAGCCGATTCCGTCCAAAGCAGCATCTTCCTGTGGTGAGTGCAGGAATGAGACAGCGTATAACAGGTTATGCTGTTCATGCGGAGCCAGGTACAAGGGAAAGCTGGCTTGACTTTCAGAGGAGGAATTTTGTTTTTTCCTTCTATTTCTCTTTGCTCCTTGAGCCAAGGCATTCGCAGTATCCCATCCAATCAACCTCGCAGTAGCTCCTTCCTCCTTCCCACCACCTGTTGCGTTCCCAGTGATCGAGATGTCAACTTTTTCGACGACAAAATCCGGTGCATCTGCGGGTCGGTAGAACGGATCTCCTTCTGTTTCAATTTCAACGCAGAGGACAACCGTGCGTTCTGAGGCGCCAGAGGTTAGGCGGTCTGGGTCTTCGTCTTCGCCGTGGTTTTCCGAGTTTTCTTCTTCCTCCTCTTCATCGTCTTGGTTCTCGTCACCCTCACCGACGATATCCCCTTCATTACCAAGTTCAACATCCTCGAAATCCTCTTCCCCTCCTTCATCCAACAACACTGCAGGCACAAACACCGTCCTCATCCTAACCTTAAACCCACTCGCCGTCTCCAAAATCTTCCTGAAACTTTTCCTCAAGACCGGTTTTCCTCGCCCCCCTATGGTATGTTGACGGTTATGACCTGTAGTGCTTAAGGTTGCACTAGGAAGCCCACTTTGACCTGGAAGAGGCGTAGGCGTGATCATCGCAGACGATGTCGGCGTCTCTGGTTCGATTGGAGGGAGAGCGAATAATTTGGCGCGAGAGATCGGTCCGAGACGTGTTGAGGGAAGGGTGAGTTCGTCATTCTCGGACTCAGAGGAGGCGCCAGCTTTGATCTTGGATGTTGTTGTTGTAGGAGTACCTGTTGGAGTGCTGTTGTTCGTCGATGGAGGACGTCTACCTAAGGAAGACGCTGGAGCAAACGTCGGTCCGGCGTAAAGACCTGCAAGGAGGTTGATTTCAGGAGGACCACTAATCTCTGTATCGATCTCCGGAGTTGAATTGACATTATCATTATTAGCGTTGACAGGAGTGGAGGGTGAAGTTGGAGAGATAGGATCGACAGGAGTAGAAATAGTACCAACAGATTTGAGATAGATTGCCAGCGGGCTTTTCGAAGAAGCGACAGCTAATGGTTTATCGCGCAATGTTGCTGAAAACGTCAGACAGAGGAGTGGGGAGTCGAAATTGAGGCGGAGGAAAGCTTTTAGAATAGTTATTAGAATAGGAAGTATGAATATGCTTATACAGACTGACCAATGTCCAGCACAGTCCTATAGACTGCAATCCAAGCCCGGTCTCTCTTCGACCACAGTAAGGAAAATCCCTCTCGTTCTTGTTCAGTACCCTCAGAGTCTGTATCCTTCTGATCTTTCCTGTCCAACAACCCCGTTCCACTTCCACTAACATCCTGTCCCCAAATCCTAGACGTCAACACCACACCCTCCGCCTGCAAATATCTCTGGTCCACAGCAGCAGACGCTGGCATAGGATTCGGCGTCGACGGAGGTAAGATCGACGGATGGTGCGACGCAGACCCAAATCCCGAATTCGGGGACAACAACCCACTGAGATTTAAATGAGTAGGTTTCTTGATACTAGACGTTCGCGGTGGCGGTGAGCTCGGTATGTTTGGATTTAGACGCGACGACGGTAAGGGAGATGCGGACACGGTGTATTCAGAGGTATCATCATTCGGCGCGATGGGCGAGATGTAGGATGCCTCGAGGAGAATTTGGACGTGCGCGAGGAAGTCAAGCAGATTCCGAGAAGGCTCTGGAGGGTCAATGTCCAAGTTTTGTAGTGATTCTGACTGTGGAACGCGTAAAGTAAATAATGTTTGTAAATGTTCGTCGAAAAACGCTTCTTTTCTATCGATGATGTGGAGTTGGTCTAACCATTCATCGGCATTTGGGCTAGGAGGATATGTTATAGAAGATTCTGGGACGATTACATCTAGTTCCAAAGAGGTGAATAGGTCTTCGAACGGGGGCATGGGAGGGAAAGTTTAACTATGACATTATGTAAGGCCTGGGAATTCTTCCCATCACATTTCCAATTTCAACCTATGAAGGAAACCGCTCCAGTCATGGGTTATAAGGTGGTACATTGGCGGTTCAGTGTATATAAACACGGTAAACATGAAATCGAATTGGTGATATATTAAACAGTTATTTTCAGTAAAGTCTTATCCACCGATCGAACGTGGGCATAGTTATCTGAGCATCTATGATGATCCATCAGTGCATCAATGCTCAGCAAGGAGATACTGATTCTTCTTGCGCAAATAACCCACCTGCTTGCTTTAACCTTACTACCAAACGATCAAGTAATCTCCAGCCCAAGGTACAATCGTGATCGGTACGAAGCCAGGCACATAGCACATTATCCAAGTCAGTGGGTAGCAAATTAACGCTGGGAGGTAGTGGTGGACAGTCTCATTCCTAAGGCGTGAACTTTGTTATTTTCGCTTCATAAGTTCACTAGTAGAAACGCCACCGCCCCTGCTGACTCCTCTCGGTTCGTGTTTTTTCCCTTGGTCCCTGCCCTGTATTTTTGCGCACAGATCATAGCCTGAACCTGTTATAATTCAAATTTCACAAGATAGTGAACAACATTTATTTACCTCCACAATTAGTGCGTTCCTTCTGTAGAACATCAGGCGATTTCGTTTCTCCGCGTCGATCAAGACTCGAAGGGCTGGTGAACTTCAAAAGTAAAGTTGGCCCTCGGGACGGATATATGCGGACCATTGAGGTGGCAAGAAATGGGGTCTGCGGAAGAGAGATTAATTAATTTTGAATAAAAAGAGTACCAGTAGACGAACCTACGTTAACCCCGCTGGATGTTGAGTTCTACTAGTAGTCCTGCAACACTCAAGGCGCGGGAATATTCGGAGATACACAATTACTTAGCGTTTGGCCCATCTGAGACCAACATCGTTATCTTCGATATGTGATTGCAGTCGCCAACTTGCATACTCAGTCTCTTTGCTACAGCATGCTCAATCAGCCCCTACTACTACTTTGACCTATTTCAACTGATGAGATTTGAAAGAAATCAAATAATAAATTTTCGTTCACCTGAGCCAATCGTAAGGTCTCGTCATTCATGAATGATATCCCGCTACACAGCTTGAATCAAGATTCCTGATGATCTTTCGGGGCTTTTGGGAATATATAAGTCATCACTTCCATCTCACATTATCTTATTCCGGTAGGGCTACCTTCTTGCTCCCCCTCCTCCTTGTTGCCTCCTCCGAGTCTGACCGCACCTCGTTTGACATAGTCCTGGTCTCCGTCAACATCTACACACACTTGCGAGCGACGTAAATTTGCTGGCCAAATTTCTGTACACTTGCACACCATCAACCGTCACTAGTATGTATCGTCAATGGGCTGTGACTAGCTGTAGTATCTTACTTGCTATCCAACACTTTTCTTCACTTTTTGCGTTCCAATCGCGCCTTTTTCATCTTTCATCAGAATTACCGCGATGGTCCAGTTGTCGTCGCAACTTTGCTGTGGGTTTCTTTGGTTGTCTATCGTTGTTGGGACTATAGCTGCTCCTGTAATAAATGTAACAACACCGCTGGAACGACCTGCGAAGGGTAAGTCCAGTTGGATACTTATAGCGTCTCCCTACCTCACGAGCTGAGGCTCGACACCAACACTCAGGACATGTCACAAGACTCACACTGGGCATTCGACGGACTCTGCCAGGCATACATGTGTCAGAGTATGTGGTCAGACAGAATAGGAAGCCAGTCGCCACGGAGATTTGGAGGTTATACTTTGGTAACGATGGGCTATGGGCTCAGAGTGATGAAAAAGAAGGAGAAGAAGGACATTGGATAGGGCAGGAGGCTACGCGCAAAGGTTCATACGAGAGAGTCACAGAGATCGGCCGCATCGACTTCGACTCGCACAAGCTCAAGAGCGTCGTATTGCGTAAATTTGTTGGGATCAAGGCTGTCTCAAATTTGGAGTTTATCAAGTATGTTTTGGAAACGATCGTCACGATGCATGGGGTGAAGGTGATGAGTGATTGGGTGAAATGGAATGATTTGTATCACGATATGGCAGAGGTATGCGGTAATGCAGGGGGTTTCCTCCACTGTAAGCTTTGCCATTCCAATTTTTCACCAATGTTCGAAAACCCCAATTATTTTTTTCATCAGATCAGATCATGATCAAACGCATTGGACATGAGCTTCCATCTGGTTCAGATATGCCAAAGGATAAAGAGATCACTGCTCCCCAAACTGCGGAGGAGGACCAAACTCCTGTTCACTTTCTCGAGGTTTGGCAGATCTTTTTTGGCGAAAACAAGGGCTTCTGGGCTCAAGATCAGCCAAATGGAAAATGGATAGGTGAAGCAGCTCCTGGAACCTGCAGGGAGGGGACTGTAATAGGGACAGTTGTCTCTAAATCGTTCGAAGTATTGAAAAAACTTGTTGGGATGGAGGCTTCCTCGAACCTGGATTTTATTGATAAAGTCTTGGAGGATCTGGGCACGGATGAGCAGAAGGAGAAGGGTGTCACTGTGAAACTCAATGGGAAGTGGAACGATTTGCGTCAGGAAATGATACAGGAAGGGGGAACCGCAGGGATACCCTTCTTCTCTTCATTGAGTAGCCATTTGCATTAACGACAACGCAAGAGTCATCTATCGTACACTCTCCCTCCCCAGAACCAAATTTTTAGCTCTGTTGTACCTGGAGAGTAGCACGATTCCCATCAATCGAACTCATGATTCGGAGGGATGTAACGCTGTGTAACGTGATCATATTTCGCACTTGTTGAAACAACCACGTACCACGATACGACGGGGAGCGGCAGCGCGTTCGCGTATACCCTGTATATTTAATATTACTCTTCGCTGTATCATATTGCCATGGACACTCTTTCTCCTTCGTTCGGTAATTTGCGGGTCCAAATCAATCAAATCGACTATACACTTGCTCCGCCCGGGCCTCTGGACAACTCGACACTACCGATGGTCCCTGTTTTACGAATATACGGACCTTCAGAAAACGGAAAAAAAACTTGTGTGCATATCCATCAAGTTTACCCTTACTTTTTTGTTGAATACTCCGGAGTTCTGAAGGCCAATCACGGCGAGTAACATCCTGGATTCTCTTTGTCTACATTCAGCTTAACGTGTACTAGTGAAAAACTATGCAACAAAGCTTAGGCGATCTTTAAATCATGCAGTTGCTCTATCACTCCGAAAGGAACCTGCATCGTCAAAATCGCGCTACATTCGCTCAGTTGTTCTAGTCAAAGGCGTGCACTTTTATGGTTTTCATTCTTCCTACTCCCCATTCCTCAAAGTCTTGGTTGCCGATCCTGCTCTGGTTTCTCGGGTAGTAGCCATGATGCAGAACGGAACGGTTATGGGTACCCGGTTTTGTATATACGAAAGTCATTTGAATTACACGTTGCAGTTTTTATCCGACTTTGGACTTTATGGGTGTGGTTGGCTTGAACTCGACAATGTCTTTCAAAGGGGGCAAGAAGAAGACGCCGAAGGCATTCAGCAAGACCCTCTGTTTCCTCTTTCTCCACATTTCCGTCAATCGCGAATGACCCTAGAAGTAGATGCGGCTGCTCATCAAATCCTGAACCGAAGACGGCTTTCAGCGCGAGAATGGCACCATAAACTCGAGATTCCTTCCCCTCCGCTCCCTAGTGATCCGTTGGTTTTTAGCGTGCGCGAGCTTTGGGAGGACGAACGAGCGAGGCGCCGCAGTCGTGGTTTGAATCCTTCTCCAGAGATCCCGGTCGATCTCAGCGAATCTTCCCGAGGATCAGGCGGTGGCTGGGTAGCTGAAGCGAGGTACTGGGACGAGATTGGTCGCCGTATTGAACAGGAGCGAATCATGGCGCATGACATTAAAGATGCACAGAGCTGGGAGGGAGCTGTAATGACGACGTTTGAAAGCATTGAAGCGTTGTGGGAGGAAGAATATAAGACTTGGAAACCACGAAAAGTTAAACATGATCAAGCTACCCACTCAGAGACGGAAGTCACTGCAACAGTGGACTCACTACCCGGCGAGGATAGTGTGGGGGATGATCTAAACATCGATGTCGATGTTTCGTTCCTCTCAGTGGAAGAGCCGCCAACGGATGACACGGAGAGCGAAGATGAAGACGAATATTTGGACCGACCGGAGTACAATCAGCCAGAGGACGAGTTTGATGATGGTGATGGTGATGATGCCGTCTCGCAGAACGGCGCTCGATCCTCCGAAGGCGAAGAAGAAGAGGAAATCTCGGAGTAAGGGTCTGATCCAACCTGATTCTTCACCTTTTAACTCAGTCCAAGTAGTAACCCATTCCTCGATGACCCAAGTGGAAGTGATGTTGGTAATATATTACAATTTAAGTGGGTCGACGCATTATTACCCATCCCTTCCCTAATCTATGACTATAGTTTGACGAAGAGGGCTATTTCCGAAGACTCGGATCATGGGTGATTAGCAGTGTTTTCTGCCTGCGCTCTCTTACTCAAGTTTTTCTTTTGTAGTGACAGAGGGTCTCCGACACCAACAAAGTGAATACACTGTCTTTCCTGAAAGCCCCGTAAGCTGATGGTGATTGAAATTCAACGTGAAAGGAGGCCAAAGTTGGGCAAAACTAAGCCAAGTGGTGACGCGGTCATTGGCGAATCTAGTTGGATGTCAGTCCTATATTAAACCTCAAAATCCAGGTGCCCTTTTGACTCCAACAGCCCATTACCACCTCTTGAAGATCCCGTTCGTAAGGCGCTGCTGCCGAACCATTCCCTTGGAGCCCCCGGAGCACTAATTGGACCTGTTCCAGCCACAGTCAAAGTCGCTATATCACAGACGATCTGGTCTCGGGCAAAGATCCTTACTCCTAGCAACCATACGTATATGTACTCCAACCCGCCACCCACTACTTCTCAACTTTTATCTACCCTTGAGGATTTCGGGCTCAAGAGCAGGATTTATCGTGCTCCATACTACTCCAACGAGAAGGATGCGCCGCCTAGACCGCGAGAGTATGCTGGTCTCGTATATAACCTCAAAGGTGGTGAGGGAATCGCACTGCTCGATGATTGGGTGTCAGAATTTGGCTCTCAGGAGACTAGCAACGATACGTATGATAATTTTTTGCAAGATTATTTGAGCGTAGGTGGCTGGGAATATGCTGGAGTTCCTCCCAGTGTAAAGGAGGTTCGAACGTGGCTTCGTTCCTTCGAAGGACAGCTGAAACAAGAATTACCTAAACTTCCATCTCGGACACAAGTGGGCTCATCTACTGATCCCTTAGGCGCTTCCTAATATCCACAGATTCAAGGCCCTACGCAAGTAAACAAGTACGGTCTCAAGGCTTCACCAATGAAGATAGAGGGTAGTGCCTCTCGAGAAAAACAGGATATGAGTATCCTGTCGTTGGAAGTCTTTGGTGAGCAAGACGAACCTCATTTCTGATTTATACTGATTGATATTTACTACCAGCGCCGTCAAATACTGGGAGATTACCGCACGCAGACGAGAACGGTAACAACTTATATATACTCGCAGCCAATGTCTTGAAATTGAACAGCGGTGTAGAGCTTGTTATGCTGTTCTATACATTCCAAATGGCCGAAGACGAGGCTGAGCACTTGATACACCGTGTGGCATGTGTAAACTCTGCACAAATGAATACTGCAACACTTACAGGGATCGCACTCGAAGCGGTCTCGTCAGAACTAGATCTGATCAACTCGTTTATAGACATTGTCATAGATTTGGATCCGGATATCATAACCGGATGGGATGTTCAAAATTCTTCCTGGGGTTACCTCGCAGCTAGAGCTCGCTCCTTTGGTAAAATTCGAAAAATTTTAGAAATCCGCAGATCACTTTCAATAATGCATGCCAGGTCTTGAACTAGAGGAACTACTTGCTCGTGCGCCTCCTCGTTATTCTTCAAATAACAACATCCAGTGGGATGCAAGACATACGACAACCTTCAAAGTAGCCGGACGCCATGTCTTCAATTTGTGGCGAATTATGCGTTCCGAACAGACGCTGAATATCTACACGTTTGAGAACGTCGCTTTTCATGTTCTGGGCCGAAGGTACACCACATTGTAACAGCGGTTCTGCTGTTACGTTGATGCTACTAGTTACAGAGTCCCTAAATACGGTCCTTTGGTATTAAACAAATGGTATCAAAGCAAATTTCCCGCTGGAGCTGCCACCTTAGCAAGATATTTTGCCCGTCGTGCATCCCTGAATATCGAAATCTTGAACCGATCGGAGGTTGTCACCAAAACAGCGTGAATTCTCTCGCCAGAAGCTTGCGAAATACTAATCATCGAATTCCAGCGAATTCGCCCGAGTTTTTGGAGTGGATTTCTACTCTGTGATCAGTCGGGGCTCTCAGTTCAAGGTCGAGTCATTCATGCTCAGGATGGCGAAACCAGAGAGCTTTGTCCTAATCTCCCCTAGCAAAAGCGATGTATGCCATCTTATCCTTCGCGTACTGTTTCTGTTTGAACTTTGCGCACTCAGGTGGGAAAGCAGAATGCAGCCGAATGTCTTCCTTTGATCATGGAACCCCAATCTGCGTTATATACCAGCCCGCTCGTGGTCCTTGATTTTCAAAGCTTGTATCCGTCGTTAATGATATCTCAGGTAAACATTATATCTTTTCTCGGAAATTGTCTACTCACTACCTGAACATAGAATCTGTGCTATTCTACTTGCTTAGGTAGAGTAATCGACTTCCAAGGTCGAAACAAATTTGGAGTGGTCGACTTGGATCGACCGCCTGGGCTACTTGAGAAATTGAAGGACCATATCAACGGTAATAACTGTAAAGACGATACAGCTATTACACGACTAAATCCGCCAGCAGTTGCTCCCAATGGGATCATGTTTCTGAAGCCGAACGTCCGTAAAGGACTCCTTCCACGTATGCTGACAGAGCTTCTGGATACCCGTGTCATGGTAAAGCAAGCCATGAAAGGGTATAAACACGACAAAGTCGGTGGTCTAATCTAAGCTATTACTTTCTGCTCAATATTGTCAGGGTCTTACCAGGGTCCTCAACGCTCGACAACTGGGTCTCAAATACATTGCTAACGTTACCTATGGATATACTAGTGCAAGTTTCTCAGGTAGAATGCCTGCGGTCGAGATGGCAGATAGTATCGTGCAGAGTGGTCGAGAAACATTAGAGAAGGTCCGGAATTCCATCTTCCAGGCCGGATAGGACCTCGAATTAATTAACTTACACTCAGGCGATAGCCCTTGTTCATGAAACCAAAAGATGGGGAGCTGAGGTACTGAAGAGCCAGTGTCTATTTTGTTCTCCACCTTTGAATGCAATTTCATAGGTGGTATATGGTGACACAGACAGCATGTTTATGTAAGTCCTTTCTCGTCGTCTCATGCTTCTCGTCAACGTTTCGGAAAAAAGCTATATGCAAGGCAAGACTCGGGAGCAGGCCTTTCGAATCGGCCACGAGATTGCGGACGCCGTCACGGCTCTTAATCCTGCCCCCGTGAAATTGAAGTTTGAAAAGGTGCAGCTTGCCTCCTTCGATGTGTCCCCTTCACACTGACCCTTTGTAGGTCTATCACCCTTGTGTGCTTATGGCAAAAAAACGATACGTAGGCTTTAAATATGAAAACGTGGACGACAAAGAACCCGTTTTTGAAGCCAAAGGCATTGAAACAGTCCGTAGAGATGGAATTGCAGCGCAGCAGAAAATGACTGAAAATTGCTTGAAGTGAATGTTCCTTTAGCGATATCAGGCCACAAACTAATCGTCGTTCATAAGAATATTGTTTCGAACACAGGACCTAAGCAAAGTAAAGGAGTATTGCTACGATTCCTGGACGAAAATATTGGAGAACAAAGCGCCAGTTCAGGATTTCATTTTTGCGAAAGAAGTGAAGATGGGAACCTACAGGTGAACAGCTTGTATATCTTAAATCATCTGCTCTATATCGTCCTGACTTTCCTGTAGCGACAAAGGACCACCTCCACCCGGTGTGGCCGTGGCAGCGAGAAGAACACTTCTGGACCCTGGTGACGAACCTCAATATGGCGAACGTGTGCCCTATGTAATTGCGCGGGGAGAACCCGGTTCTAAACTCGTGGACAGAGCTACAGATCCCTTGGAATTTCTGCGCAATCCGTGGGTAGACATCTTTTTCAAACTAGCATTGTTCTACTCATTTATCCCTTGTAGTCACACCCAGCTCGACGCGACGTATTACATATCTAGGGTGCTCATTCCACCACTGGAACGTATCTTCAATTTGGTCGGAGCTGATGTTCCCCAATGGTACAACGAAATGCCCAAAGCCAGGCATATTGAAGTTGCTTCGCCCAGCAAACGAGGGCGCCCTCAGGTCATCGAGTTGGACCAGTATAACATAAATGAACACTTTGACCGTTCCGAATGTCTTATTTGCGGCTCTCCTGCTCTGCAAGGTCGGATCCTTCTACTCATCCTTGCAAATTATTGAATGCCCCCAGGCTTGTGCGGCCAATGCCGGAGACAGCCGCAATCGACCCTCGCGGGTCTCTTGAATCGGATTCGATCAAATGAACAACGTTTAACTAACACCCGCAAAGTTTGCGCATCTTGCACGGGAACAGCTTTAGATGATGCAGTGCTTTGCCAATCCCTCGATTGTTCTTGGTTTTATGCTCGCCATAGAGCGGAAGCTAAGATAGGTTTCCTTGGGAGTCTACAGGACCTTGTACAAGAACTAGTAGATGAAAACAATCTGGCATCAAAGAAAGAGGTGATTGGCGAATTATCTGAGAGAGAGTACCCTGATAATAGTGACTGACGATCGTACAGTGACTTTCCTTGCACTACACAGTTTGGTACGCTCCTGGTGCAGCCTGGACTGGGGCTGTAGGGCCTGAAGGAGGGGCGACGGTTCTGGTCGCCGGTTGAGGAGATACTTCGTCATCAACGTTTTGATATCCAGCCGTACTTGAGAAACCTCCTGGCATTGCCCAGACTAAATATCTTGTCAGTTTCGACAATAAAGTTAGATGTCTGTCTGACGCACCAGTGGGTCCGTTGATATCATTTCCTCGAATTCCTAGTCCAGTAAACTGTGCACCTCTTTGCCGAGCCGCAAGTCCAAAAGCAAGGAAGGTGGGAATCTAGTGATATGTTGGCAACCAGTGGAAGTCATGAGTCAAACCAACACTCGCCTTGACAAGCAGGAGTAAAATTGTTAAAAATTTGACGAAGCCTCCTTGTTCGTTTCTGAACATCCAAATTATGTCGTAGAATACTGAAGCTCCAAGAAGACCAGTGAACTACGCGCAAGGGGTCAGCCGAAGCCAAATGCGGGAGTTGGAGAGAAAACACGTACGGTTTGCAAAGACAGAAAGGCCGAGTCAGCATTTTCTTGTGCGTATATACCGAATAGGAAGATCGGAAGGTTGTAAGGCGGAGCTGTAAATCCAGAGAGGAAAAAGGAAAATCCCTGACATTGAATGCCATTAATTCAGAGAACGCACACAAGTCGCGTGCAAGGAGCAAATAATCACCGCTCCGAATAAAGCAAGTTTAGAAGGATCAAGGCCTTGAACAAAATCCATTATATTCTGTGAGTTGGGAGGGGAAAGGAAAGACGATTTATCTGGGGATCTGTTCGTCCCACGACGGTCAAGAGAGAGCTGTAAAGTACAGCGCGCCTAAGATAGACGCTCTGCTGCTCGCATGTTTGATACCATCTTACCCGCAGACTCTGTCGAATTTTGTCCTCATCCAGACGCTCTGAACATCTTCGTATGTGGAACATATAATCTCATTCATTCAGAAGAAACCGTTAGAACTGTCCCGCAAAAAAGAAATGGTCAATGCCTAGTCTTCAGATGCCAATATGACCTGAATGATATTGCACAAAGTTCATTGTGTGTTCTGATTTTCAAAATCTTTTCTTTGAGCCTGAATGGAGGGTAAATATAGCGAGAAAATTCAAGCCCTCGACTATCCTGCGCTTCCGGACATGAAATGGTATCGTTGGACATCAGTCGACCTTCCGAAGAGTTTTTCAAATGACGAAGGTGTCATAGATCTGCTGCTAGCAAGGCCACCCTCGGTGTTGCGAATTCTGAAGGAGAGATCCATCTACTCGAATGGGACTCGGAAGAGGTTCGGGATATTGAGTTCATAATCTTTAGATCAAACTCGAATTTTTAATGATCTAGTCGCGTCTCGAGGAGACAGCTCGCAAGCGCATCGTAGGATCTCCGGTGACGTTATGCCTTTCTTTAGACTGGTCAAATAGGCGGAATCCGACCTCGTAATTGCCCAAAACCCTGTGTCAAAGATCGGTACAAGAGCTGACTGGACTCTAGAGATTTAGGAAAATTGGTGGTGTCCTGTTCGGACGGAGATCTTGTGTTGTTGGATCCCACCACAAGTTCGATAGTTGTCACTGACAAATGGACAGCGCATGAATATGAGCCGTGGATTGCTGCTTGGAATTATTGGAATACGAACACGATATACTCAGGTACTCAGGAAAGGAATTGTCTGCACGTCAAATCTGACAACGCCAAACTTTCCCAGGTGGTGATGATTTCAAGCTGAAAGGATGGGATATAAGGACAGATCTACGAGATCCGATGTTCGTTAATAAACGGTTCGCCTTCTTGATTTCCTTGATTTCCACTCCAAGACCGACGTGTTTCTTTCAGTTTCGACGCAGGTATCACCACAATTCAAAGCCATCCGTACATCGAGCATCTTCTCGCTGTTGGAAGGCAAGCTAATACTAATGGGTTCCTTCATCTCACTCACACTCAGAGC
Organism: Lentinula aff. lateritia; assembly: GCA_027886305.1. Classification (NCBI taxonomy): domain Eukaryota; kingdom Fungi; phylum Basidiomycota; class Agaricomycetes; order Agaricales; family Omphalotaceae; genus Lentinula; species Lentinula aff. lateritia. The sequence goes on along the minus strand of MU794944.1, from coordinate 24,679 downwards.
GCAGTTACGATTCTTCGGTCAAACTCTTCGACATCCGAAAACCCCTTCAACCACTATCACAAACTGAAATTGGCGGCGGAGCATGGAGAGTTAAATGGCACCCTTCTGCTACAAGAAAATCTGATCTCCTCGTTGCATGTATGCACGACGGATTCAAGGTTTTGCGATTCAATGAATTGGCAATAGAAACCCTGGAGGACATGTCGTCTCCACTCCCAGCCAGCATCGTTCAGCGGTTTGATGAGCACCAATCATTAGCGTATGGTGTGGATTGGTCCTTCGCGCCGTCATCCAATGACCAGAAGACTGCGATAGCCAGTTGCTCCTTTTACGATCATGAGTTACATTTCTGGAGTGGGTGAGCTACAGTAGATTGACTCTGTGTAGATCAAAGGTATGTAAGATATTACAACATGATACTCGATAGTGATGAGTGGTTCGTTAATGTAAGGATATTACGCTATTTTCATTTGATGCCACAGGTTCTGGAGTGCCGGGACGCGTCTCGAAATTCGTTTTTCTGCGCTGCCAAAATCCTGCGTGGGGACCTTTCATAATGAACGCGAGGCCCCATCGAGACAAACCTCGCAGAGATTCTGGTCGATGGATAGCAGCGGTAAGCAGTGTGGATAAAGACAGAACAAATGTAAGCCTTGAAGACAGCAATGATCAGCCGGTTCAAAACAATCATAAACTCGTTGACACACCTCTCCAAAGCTGTTACAACGCGGTTACGGCTCCTGATTATTTTATCCGGGATACATGCTCTGATGGCTCTTGGCAGAACGTACAGTGCCATCTCGCCTCTTCGTCGTCCGTTTTCCAGCCAGATACTACTCCCACACATCAGACATCCGGCCAGAATACATCCGCGGGGTCCGTCCCAGAAATCATGTGATACATTGGGAAACAAACGTGCGAGAGCGAGTGTTCGAGTGAAGCATACCGAAAGCCAGAAGGACGAAATGAAGGCAGAAAGGAAGGTCGCACTACGGCAAGTTGCGAGAAGAGTAGATAACACTCGGTGAGGACGCAGGAGGACCTGAGGACGCGTTATTAAGACCGGGAGAAAATGGGCCTGGTACAAAAGAGTGAGCGGGGCGTGGAAAAAATGGGAACAAGCTAACCGGAAGGTAAACAAGTACAGCTTCGAAGAAAGCTTTTATGCCTCGTATACCCGAATTGCCCGTGCAGCTGCCAGCCAAAGACATTTTGGAGCCGACTCCTCCATGTACCAGCTCACATGGAACCCCACCGAGGCCCTGACGTCCCTTCACACCTATCAGTTCCCAAACCCTTTCTGCGGAGGGGCCTCCGAATGCAGGGACACGTAGAGGATCACCCCACGAGGTAGGATAGCCTAGATCTTTTGCATAGGTAGTGAGAAGAGTGGCTTGAGTAGGGGAACCACGCGTGTAAGTCCATTCTCCAGAGCGTATGAGTCGTAAAACGCGCAGTAGACGATTATCAACACCCGCAAGTGTCCGTATCCATTTCACGTACGTCGATGGCAGTCTTAGTTCCGAAAATTTAGTTTTTCAACGACAGCAAAGTGAGTGAGAGATCACCTTTCGGGCTGGTAAAAGAAGCACCACATAATGCTGACAAGAGAAGGTCAGTAAGCGTATCACACAACACTGTATATCTCGGCAGCTTACCGTGCGCTACATGCCCAGAAAACCAGCGCATCGAATCTAATCGTCAACAGAAATTTATCCCTATTGAAATTTCGCTTTCCCTTCGCAGGTTCTGACGTTTCGGCTTCTGTTTTAGAGGTGAACTTCAAGATCATCGATTGAAATGCGACATCTATAGCTCGTACAAGAACGAGTAGAGTGAGATCTAGAGTCGGCGAAGGGGAACTCCGCACAGATGGTGTGAGGGAAGAATTAGATGGGGTATATGTATATGGAAAGGGTATAGCTCCTGGGCGTGGAATGTTTCGAAGATGTTCTGAGCGCCGTCTGCCAGCTTGAAGGAGAAGAATCGATATGGAGGATGTAAACAGATTGGCGATGAAAGTCTTCTGAGAAGATGATAGTCGTGAATTGAGGTACGAAAGCCATGACCTTGAATATCTATCACTCTTCATTCGCTTTTGCTCTGAGTTTTCGTCTTCCTTCGCTTCTAGTGACTCCCATAAACGTTTTAGCGCAGCTCCTCCGCCTATAGCCAGTGTCACGGCGGAAGCAAAACTATCATATCCCAACTCTCTGCGAAGGACCTTTCTCAAGGCTGCTAAGCCAGTTTTCTGCGAGCGCCGGCCTGTGATAAATGATAGAACGAAAGGGACTAGAGATGGACCTAATGACAAAGACAAGGATAATGCGAATGTTCGAATTGCCACCTGGCTAGGATGCGTAAGGTCGTCAGAGAGCTCGGGAAGCTTTTCGAGAATGTTGTTAGGGTTAAAATCCATCGCTGTCTAGTCGTGGTTGTGGGGAAGGGTTCTTGTTGATAATAGCTGAAACACTGAAGGCTCCATTCATTGTGGCAGAATCAAACCTTTTCATGTGATACTGTAACTTACTCTCACATCTCTCTTCGCCGCCTTATGCAACGTACAAGAGTGTACAAAATGAACTCCAAACAGGTAACTCGGTGGATACGAGTCTTTTATAGACTGGCGCTTGAGATCACTAACTCAAATTGTGCCCTCGAGACCTAACAAATATTCAATCATCATTGCGAGGCATTGCATAGTCGAGTCGTTCTCTGCTTTCTACCGATCCTCATAAGTAGTCTATACCGATGTATACCAGTGTCTATAAAAGTGGACAGTGAATCCATAAATTCTGCCTTGTCGAGGCCTGCAGTGGTGTGACTAACACGAGATGTCACGATGATTGTGACACAACGCGTCTCTTTCCTCCTACTCCATGTCGCTCCCCCATATAATTGCTAGGAAGGCTCATAGCGATGGGCACACATGTCTTGCATTTTCATCTGATGGAACGTGAGCCAAACCGCACCTGGACTCTCTCTTTCCCAATACATGCTCAATATCATCGCAGCCACGCTTTTACTGGTGGCTCAGATTGTGCCGTTCGTGTTTGGAAGGCTGCTGAGGGAGCCGAGCAGGAACCGGGAAATGCAACAGATGCAGAGCAGCCTGTTACAACCCTTGCAGCCTCAGTGCGCCGAGATTCTTCTATACTGCAACTAACAGTTCTCATTTTCTCTCGTAGGATGATTGCTGGCTATCAGGGAGTGAAGATGGTTGTGTTCGCCGATATATCAAAGATAAGGATGAACTACACGGTAACATAACAGAAGAAGCTGCACTCGCTGTGAGATGTATAGCTCTCAACGAGCAAGGGACGCGACTGGCAGTCACGTCAGAGTGCGCCATCAAATTATTCTGAGTCTTCGTCAAATTGACGCGATCTTTTCATAGCAATCCTAGCGCCAAAGTGATTGATATGGAGGACACCTTGAAACTCACAACACTGTATGGTCATAGGCATAATGTACGCAGAGCATCCTGGCGTCCCAAATCTTCAATACTTGTGCGTAGTTATCCAGGAAATAGTACAACTTCACTCACTCTATACAGAGTACTTGCGCTTCCGACGGAGAAATCATTCTTTGGGATCTTTCTGGAGAGGAGCCGATGATTTTGCATACATTAGATAGCATGATACCTTCAGTTACTGATCCTAGGTGTGTTTTTTGCATCGTCTCACTATTCTCACATTCATGACTGTCCCTCAGCGCACCAGGGTTTTTGCACGACTGTTCTGTCATCTGGCATCCATCAGGCGAACAATTCTATGTCATCTCCAGAACACATGGTAACCCATTCTACGTTTTGTCATCACCTCTCGACTCACCTCGCCAACCCTAGATGTCATAAGCATTTCGGGCAAGGATTGGGCGCAATCAGGAAAGTTCGTAGATAAAGAAGTTGCAGGAACGACCACAGCGTTAGCAATATCCCCGAATGGTGCATATCTTGCAACAGCTTGTCAATCGACCGTCTATATATGGACCACCGATAAACGCCAAGTTATTGCCAAGTGAGCACAACTCTTGCATGACATATCCGGTATTCTCATATTTTTCTACAGGCAATCAGGGACTTCTGGGGCAGTTATCACTCAACTTGCGTTTTCCCCAAAGGAACACCTCATTGCTTGGACAGATGCGTCAGGCAACTTTTTACGATGGCGCAAGCCTATCCCTTCCAATTTACCGAGCTCCATCAAACGTATATCCCCTGCAACGACCGCGGCATCGAAGTCTAACTCGGGTGCCCCACAAGGTGTTGATCTTTTTGACGAAGATAATGGACTTTCTTTGGATGATCTCGACGGCTTCGAAGAGCTAGATGACCCTACCGCAGGAGATGAAGGAGGAGACGGCTTCAACATTGACGATGCAGATTTTGTCATCGATGATGTTGGCGGTTATTTAGAGGACAAACCCGCAACTTCTCGAGGAAATGCTCACGGTCTTGTAAAAGAAATGGGTAAGATGCTTGCTACCTTTTGACCAACCTTGTTCTTGGTTGACATCAGTTTTAGTGAGCATCACCAAAGCTCAGCCTGCATTTCAACCGGGAGCAACGCCGTTCCAAGGGAACAAGCGATATTTGGGTATGATTCTTGTATATGTATTCCTGAACTTCGCTCATATCATTCAACCTGAACAGCCTACAATATGCTTGGTGTCATCGAGACAACTCGATCTGAACAGGAGGAATATAACCTCGTCAGTGTGGACTTTTTCGATAAGTCAGCCCGGAAGAGTTATCACTTCAACGATACTCACAAATGCCATCATGCGTACTTGGGTTAGCCGATTTCCTTCATTTGCATGGGTTTGTACCTCACCTGTTAATCTAGGTGAACGAGGGGCATTATTTGCCAGCGACACGCTTGTTCTATACAAACCTTACGGGTCATGGACAACCTCGCAAAATGATTGGACCTATTCGTTGAAGAAGACAAATACGAAGGTGTTAGGAATCTGTGCAGGGGGTATGACCCCATCTCGAAGCTTCAAGAACAGTTCTGACAGCGATCTTATGGGCTTCGGGAATATTGTGGTGGCAACATCCGAGGGTCATCTCATAAATCTCTCCGGGACAGGGCGGGAACGGCGGATTATCGCTCTGGGTGGTGACTTTGTCACCATGGTGGCAGGGGATGAGTGGGTGTTGGTAATATACCGACCGGGAGCAACGACGATCGACGGTGAGTCGTTTTACAACGGTGCGGTAGTTATCATTTAATCATTTAAACTATCCAGGTTCTCAATCGCTTTGTTACAAATTATACCATTTCGACGATTTGAGCGTTCGACAGCGAGACGAACTTCCTATTCCAAAGGGACATACTCTTAAATGGATTGGTATTACTCAGGAAGGCGTGAGTTGCGTTTGGATGTTAAACAGCCAATGATAGATACTGATAATTAATTCAGGCGCCGGTAATCTTTGATAGCTCTGGGTTGGTCCACCTTGTAGTCAAACATCGTGTCCCCCACCACGCTACGTGGGTCTGCATTCTGGATACGAACCTTTTAGAACGCCGAGCTGGGAAGGATGAGTCGTACTGGCCGGTTGGTATCACAGGGAACACATTCATGTGTCTGATTTTGAAGGTAAGCATGAAATGGCATCTAGCAGTGGTTAACAATCATACGTCTAACTAATTAGGTTCCAGGGTCGCCAAGAGCATCCTGGATTTCCGAGGCCTCTTGTTCAAGAACTTCCTCTGCGTATGCCATTCAATACGCAAAATGAGAAAGAGGAGGAGTGAGTTTGTGATACGTTCAACAAAGTGGCGTCGACTGAATCTGGAATAGGATTGAGAGGGAACTTCTGTTCAAAGAACTGGCAATGGAGAGCTTGGACGGGGACGAGTTAACAACAGATAATATCCTCTCCAAAGAACGAGCAATCGACAAGGAGATTGTCGTGCTCATTCAAGGAGCTTGCAAGGAAGACAACATCAACCGAGCGGTGGAGTTGACGAAATTGCTCCACAACCTTCAGACTTTCGATATTGTGGCAAAAATTGCCGACTTCTATCACCTTGTTGGATTCAAAGAGAAGGTCATGGTATTGAAACGAATCAGAGAGAATAGTGAAGATCGCTTTGAGGCGGCACGAGAAAAGCGTCGCCGGTGGAATAAGATTGATACTCGTCCTCAGCGACTTCCGGATGTTGATTCGAATGGTTCAGTTTCAAGACCGAAAGTATTCCAGGATTTCGGCCCGCCACCAGCCATTTATAGACCAGGTTTGACTCGTGCTACGCCTTCAGTAGAGGGTACAAAATTCTCGTCTTCTACATCTGAACCTCCCTCTGAGGACACATGGAGCGACCCACTAGCACCATCTACCAACGTTCCGTCATCGGAGAAGCGTAAACGAACTGACTTTGAAGACGTAGAGATGGAGTCCCAAAGTAATATCGGTATCCCGATACCTCCGCCGAAACAAAGTAAGTCCAACAGACCTTGCCGATGTTACTCGATGAATACTTACGCCTCACGCCTAGAGACAAATCCCTTCGCTCGTAAGCCTGCAGCGGAAACCAGTAAAAATCCTTTCGCACGAAAAGCAGGTAACAAGACCATTTTGCAGAGTGAAAGCTTTTTCGAAAAAGTTGATGCGGCTGAAACTACACCCGCGAAGGCTAAGAAAAGTGAGTGACCCAGATTTTGCACTCAATTCAAGTCTGACCTTCCAATCCAGAAAGTAACAAAGATAAACCATCCGAGAAAAAGGAGGGACCTCGTCAACAAACGCTGTTCGGCTTGTTTGGTGCGAATCAGAACGAGGGTGCTAAAAAGGGCTCTACGAAGAGAAAAACCGGATTGACGCCTCCTCTGGACGAGCCTGAGTCTCAGGCCAGCGATATCACGATGGCAGATGCGTCGCAGATAGAGACGCAACCAGATGGATGGGAGGAAACACAATTAATTGACGATGAACTATAGGTAACTTATTGCTCGGACATAGTATGTGTTAGAATATATATCGCCTATCATACCATTTCCATGTATTTAACTCTAATTTTCTAAACGCAGCATCCGTTGCGCACAACGGTTCCATGTACTTCGCGCGGAAATCGCTCCTTGCACCAATCCTCATTCTTGCCTCTTTGCAGGTGGAAAAATGCAAGCAGCTCGGGTGCTCGATTCTACTTGGAAACTTCGGCAGGATTCCGGAAGGAGACCTTGAATGATGAGTGCTTTCGTCCATGTGACTATTCGCCTACCATTTAGAACCCCGCACTTTCCACCAGTGCCAGCACTGTGTTTGTTCACATCTCATATGCCTTCTGTTCTGCGCCAACTTCTTCAATCTTGAAAGCAACTCCGTGTCCAGCACTCAGTCAACAGCCTCGAATAACTCGAGCTACTATCATATTGACTAGGCATAGTTGTTAATAAATGGAGATCGTAAGAATCGATATTGGTACGATATCGAATTTGCATCTGGACGAACGTGGTGAACCGAAGATAGGTGGTTCAGTCGGAGGTACCACATTTTCTACATTCAACTTTGATACATCCCGTTCAATGTTCTCTAGGCTTCATCGCCCTTGTTGTTTGCCTAATTCTTGTCATCATCATTGCATGCACTGCTACATTTTTTCTCTTGCGACTAGAGAGATTTGAGGAAGCAATCGCCTCTCGTCGTCGGCGTCGTTTCCAACATCAGACCGCACTACCTTCTTCCTACATTTATCATCCTTCTTCCACTCCTTCTAAATCATGGCTTGCGTCATTGAAGGGTATGTTCTCTGGTGGCCTCGATTCTATAAAACACGGTGCTGGCCGCAGGATGAAAGGTCGTGATGGCTGGATACAAGCAGGTTTGGGTGATGAATGGGACGATGATATGCAGGATGTTGAACGGCTGAGAAGCATCAAACTTGGGGATAGACAGTACATGACGCACTCGCGCCCGCTGGATCCTCCTTTTCATCCCCCAATCGGTTATTTAAGCGACCCCTCCCTTCCCAACCGATTTGCATCTGAGTCTGAAGAATCAGGATTCCCTATACCTAATGTTCCTCCCGTCGACATTTCCGCGATACCACGGCCAGCTTCCCCCAAACCCGTGGCCATACCTTACACTCCTTCCACTGTGTCCTTCAAGCCGGAGAACAAGAGAAAGAGTTCGACAAACTCTGAACTTTCTACGAGAACATTTAGCAGCGGCACCAAGTTCGTGGAAGGCTTGTAACTCCCAAGTGACTCTTATACTCAAAGTATGTACTGTTGGTAAATATGATATCGTATTCTCTGTAAAACGTACCTATAATCCTAGTTCCCTTCAGTGTATTTTTGATCTATACACACCCTTCCATTGTTCTGGTCGAAGTTGGCATAAATTGGAGGTTGGTTGCTGGCCCTATTGCCACTCAAAGACAGTTGAAGTTGTTCGAAACTTGGTGGTTTAAACCCTTTTTCAACCTCTTCTGCTCATCTGTTCATCATACTATTTCATTTCATCATTCAAGGTGTCATGAAGAACTGAACCGTAAGATGTACTCTCTTTCAGTTCTAACGTGTCGGTTAAATCAAGCACGTCGGGGACTGTTTTGTTCGAATGACAAGCGGGGATACGGGCACGGTGTATCGATACTCCGAGAGGCTAACTAACTTACTGGAACCGCAGGAAAAAAAATGTATCGTCCGCGTTAGGCCTACGGCGGATATTCAACGTGTTCTCATGAGCGCGTACGATTTCCGACCCACAATTTTTCGGACGTGAAGATTGAGTATAATAATATCCTGGCATTCTTCCCGAGTGTCTCCTCTAGTTCCACCTCCCTACTTCTAATATCATTCAGTCTCCCTGAACAGCGCATATGTCTTTGACAATCCCACCCAGGTTCTATGTGGTTCCATGTGGTTTACAAACCGGCGGAATTCGGGAGGAACATTTGATTAATGCAAATACAGACGACCTGATGTTCAAGTTGAATGCTGAGGCACCCAGTAGGGGAGAGTACTCTGGTACCTTCCACTTTGTTGCCAGTCTCTAACGATTGATCCTTTAAACCGTCCGAGTCGGTCGCTTGTTGTCATTCAAGTCGACTAGATTTTGCTACTACTTCGAGGAAAGTCAGAAGAAAGGTCAAAGCTCTTCCAAGTAGTACTATACGGGGATGGGTCGTCCTACGTCGTCATGGTATAATTTCTTGTAATTTGCAATCCAGTTATTCGTCGACTGCTCGGTAGAAATTCTGCCAAATGGGACTATCTTCAAAGCTTAAACAGATCTGTGCATGGTTGACTCCCATCCCTCTACAGTCTTTTTCCAGACAAAGGGCGAAAGATGTGAATTTGTGAAAGCTGCCCCGGTTGAGCTTGTATTATTTGTCCTGACTGACAGCCTTTCCCAACGTCTCTCCCTGTCTCTCTTCATCCCTCCTAGACATACATAGCATCAGAAAACTTAAGGTTTACCGATTTCTGCAATCAGATGAGCGCCTATGCTAATTGTTTATTGCATTCAGTCCAAACGATCGTGATCGAGGGCAATATCAGAAGAGGGAAAAAGACCCGATATTTTTTGTTAAGCCTTAAGAGGAAGGCAATCGGCGATTCCATCGGCTTTCATTATACATATAGGGCCAACAGGGCAGCCTATATCTTCTCTGGATTTCTCTGACAATTCCCTAGAGTACTCTCGGTCGAATGTCTCGCGTTTTTGGCTGGGAGCCACCATCCCAACAGGGCAGGGAAGACGTCGTTTGTCCTGGTTCCGGACAAGGGTTTATCACATTTTCCATCGATCCGGATAGCTCTACTGGATACTCACCGAGTCCCACCTCAAAAATCGAGGAAGCTGTCCTGCGTGACCCGCCCAGAAAAGGTGATCCAGACTACGTGCCTCGCCCTCCGAACTCCTTCTTCGTATTCCGCAAAGAGTACTCACGTCTAAATGCTCGCGGTCCGAAGGCCAATCGCTCCAGAAGAAAATCTTCTGACATCAAAGGCAAAGGATTGTCACGACGAGCGGGGGACGCCTGGAAAGCGCTTCCCCAAAGTGAAATAGACTACTGGCAAGCCCGAGCCGCGGAGGAGAAGGTTATGCATGCACGAGCTCATCCAGCGTATCGCTATCAACCCAAGAAGTGCAAGTCCGTTCGCGGAAAGTGCATCCCAAAGGTAGCAATGGCGCCGGCCCCTTCATCTTCCAAACATCGGTCCCCATCTGGCGCTGGTATAAAAAATAATCTTCAGAGTTCGAAGCCCAGATCTTCCTCTGTCCCGACGCACGTTTCAACACCTTCATTTTTGCTTAGAGGAGAGGAACGAGTCGCAGGTCCTTTGCGCCGCGCACGGTCGCATGCTTTGGATATTCAGCCACCACTTCCAGCCCCTTCCGAAGCCGAAAGTTTAAGTTTTGGGAGGTACGAATATCCTGGAACGGTAAACTTTTCGCATGGTTCTGAGCATCAGAAATACTTGCTTGAGACACAGCAGCCCCCATTTGTCTCTGGCTACGGTTCTGAACCTAGCATCGATACTCGCACCCTCCCGGCCGAATACCCCCTGTTTACGACAGGTTTGTCGTCGCTTGCAGGCTGGAACGGAGAGCCAATAGCGCCGTCTCTCGCTCGAATCCCATCGTCTACACTATTAACTTCGCCACTGTCCTCCTGGTCAGCGAGCTCTCCTTATAATTCCTATCACGAAGGGTATCAGTACAATCAAAGCGACGAACAATACGCAGAATTCAGAATGCCCGGTGTAAACCATTTTGGAATACACGAATCTGCACCTGCCGTTTACTGGTGCCCACAAGCGGAACATGAACCGCGTTACGACCTAGAAGGAGGATATGATTCCTCCTCCTCTTATAGGAATGAATTCATGATGCAGGAAAACGCGCTCACTAACTTTGATCTTGGACTGGCTAATGAAGTTTCAGCTCCCGGAAATTTCATGCCTTTCGACATGCCATATCTGGACGAGCAACGAGTTTTCAATGAGTATCACAATACCCAATTCTAACATTCCTCTCGCCGAACGCTTTCGGACATAATTTCCTATCAAAACTGTATCCCTATGCTTCGTTGATTGTTTCATTGTAGCGATTTTCCTCGAAATGTATATTAATATTCCTCGTAGTACCTATATTCTATACTCACTGATGCTCACCTTCGATGTATCTATACATTACCTATCTCTGCATGGCTTAATTTCGAGTCATGAACATAAAACGCTTCTCAATTCAAATTCATACTACAATGAGATGTACAATACTTGAAGCGAAGCTAAGATGAAAGATAAAAATGAGTGATATGTCAATGAATAGCTCAATGATACCATCCTACCTCTTTCACAAGTTAAACCTGCACAAAACGGATTTGCGCGTAAGGAGTTGTGATGATCTCTTGTGATGGCTTGTTCTTCACGAAGAATGCAACTTCTGTTATCCCTAAAGTATCCTTTTCACTAGCGGAAAGTAACAAACGACAGCTGTGTCCTTCAAGTGCTTTGACAGTGTCTAGCGGCCATTCACGCTCAGCATCGGCGGAGGCGACACCGGGATTCCCGATGATATAGTCGAGACTTCGGGATAGCCCGTCCCGTCTTTCCGAGGGGACCTCGAATCGTACATAAGCAATTCCAAGAGCCGTACATGGATGTTCGAAAATTGCAGGTGGTTCATTGGGTACCTGAGGACGATGGATCACTTGAGAAGGCGAAAGATCCACTGGCGAAAAGGTACAGTATAATAACACGCACCCTAAGGTCACGGGGCGTCACGTCCCCGCAAAAAAATGGTAGCGGAAGCCTTCGTTCTAATCCCTCAGCTGGGCGTCGTGGAGGAGTTATGAGCCATTTCAAATCTTGACCATCGGGGCGCTTCCGACCGCCTGACATCTCAGGACCATACAAACTGTCATCGCCGCCTTCCTTAGCACGGCTGTTAATAATGTCGGAAATACGGACTGATTCTGAACCATTCCCGAGAAATGCATAATCTATCCAACCTGGGGCCTTTATTGCCCACGGATGATTCTCGCGAGCCAAACGTGCTGGGCTCCCAGGAGGATATGCATCCACAGGATTTACGAAAGAAATAAGCTCCAAATAAACGCTATCACTCAGGATCTACAAACGTAGCGATTGATAGCGGTACAAGGACGAATCGTCCACAGCTCACGATAAGCGAGTTTTCAGTAAGAGCATCAGCGTGTTGCCCGCCAGGGAGTACACTGTACAGAACAAAGTAGACAGTAAATCATCTGTAAATCATAATGTTCAAGGGCGGAATCAATTCACTAACTGAAATCCGAGCTTTCGAAAATCTTCTGCAGTCTCATTTACCGAACCTGGAGGCGTGAGATACACAATGTGGTCCAAGCATTTCGTAGAAGGTAGAGCCATATCGGAGGTGGGATCGAAGCAGTTGTCAGGATATGTGGAAAGATCCTGACAATTGGTGGACAAGCGCCGTTAACTGGCAACGTACTTGAAGTTACCATTTTGGGATAGTTTTGACGCGTTCTTAACAACCACCATGAGGAGTTTCTGGTTGTTATCTTTATTATCTTTCCCCAGCGCTCTATCCAATCCCGCTACCGAGCAGATAGTCTTCAGCAATGGGTACCATCCAATTGATCAGTCCGTGGTCAAGAACGTTGTTGACCAATTCTTGGGTGACGCTAAGAAGGCGATCCTCAAAGGTAAGAAGAACATGCAGAATTGGATTCATGATGGCAGAGAGTATATCAAGCAGAATGATCTTCTTTGTACGCGTTTCCTCATGTATCTCCAACTCGTTCAACTTAAAACGTTCCTCCAGATGAGCTCGTGTCACATCCAGCTTTTGGTTCTCATCAACTTAGGCTCACGGAACCAACATTGTGCGATCCATCTGTCAAACAGTACTCTGGCTATCTGGATACACAGGAGGATAAACACCTTTTCTTCTGGTACGTCCCGACATTCTGTTTCGAATTTACCGCTGAGAGTCAGTATTCTAGGTTCTTCGAATCTAGAAATTCACCAAAGGACGCACCTCTAATAATGTGGTTGAACGGTGGACCCGGTATGTTATCACGACCATTCTTTGCTGCGCCTAATTGAAAAACTTACTTGAAACTCAGGCTGTAGCTCTTCAACCGGATTGCTATTTGAACTCGGTCCCTGTCGTATCAGTGACGAGGGCAGAAACACTACCGTGAATCCTCACAGTTGGAACACACATGCCAATATCATCTTCCTTGATCAGCCAGTCAAAGTTGGTTATTCTTACAGCTCGAGTGGGGATTCGGTAGACACTAGTCCAGTGGCCGGGAAAGATGTCTATGCTTTCCTCGAACTTTTCTTTGCTAGATTTCCCGAATATTCTAGTCTTCCATTCCACATCGCTGCGGAGAGTTATGGCGGTACGTACGCACCAAACATCGCCAACGTCATCTACAAGCAGAACAAAGAGCTGTCCTTGTCTGGGCCTGATTCCTCCCAACTCAAGATCATCAACTTGGCGTCGGTTGTTTTAGCAAATGGGCTTACAAATCCATATGTTCAGATGGGTTCTATAGCTGACTGGGCTTGCGAAGGTCCTTATGCCGTTTACGATGATCCTAGTGGGCCTCAATGTGAAGCGCTGCGCACGAAGATTCCAATGTGCCAAAGGTTAGATTCTGAACTCTCAGTCTAACGCAGACAGTATTTATTCGTATCAATTATAGACTCATCAACTCCTGCTACTCATTCAATTCGCGACTTACGTGCGTTCCTGCACTTTTGTATTGTAACTCTCAATTGTTTGGACCTCTCATGCGTAGGGATTCCCTTCCAATCTACTGTTGCTTCCCAAAATTGATATATCCCATGTAGAACTTGGACTCAATCCATATGACGTGCGTCGGAAATGCGATCGGACCAAGGATGGGGAGCTATGCTACCGGGAGATGGACCATGTTGCAACTTGGATGAATGATGGGAAGAACAAAGTTGCGCTTGGTGCTAATCCGTCTATCGAATTCGAAGCCTGCAATATGGAAGTCAACCAGGCGTTTTCTAGGCAAGGCGATGGCGCACACAACAGTGCGCTTCTTTTACCCGACCTTATTAACGACGGCGTCCGACTATTGGTCTATGCTGGAAATGCTGGTAAACATGATGAGATACTGTAACCGGTTATAGCGTGTACTAATCACCCATTCCAGATATGATGTGCAATTTCATTGGCAACGAACGCTGGGTTGAACAACTAGACACTAAATTCTTTGATGAGTTTGCTGCAGCTCAGTCGATTCCGTGGATCACGGTTGAGGGTGGTGTTCTAGCCGGAACCGTTCGTTCTGCGGGTCGTGGTGGATTCGGTGCTGGAAATGTCACCTTTGTAACAGTTCACGAAGCAGGGTGCGTGTCTTAGTTATTTTGCATGATGCATACCTAAGATGTTTTCTTTAGCCATATGGTTCCATATGACCAGCCCGAGGCGGCACTTGTGAGTGCAACTTTCGGTTCATCTCTGCATATTGAATGACCTTCCTTCTAATCAGGATCTGATAACCAGATGGATTCTGGATTCCCCTCTGTCCTTGGACTGATTCTTTAGGTCAGGCTTGACCCAGTCCATGCTGTCTTGTACATATGACCAGTTGACTGACCCTTCCCAGAAGCTTATGATTAGACCCAAGATCTTCTATCCTTTGTAATTTCTCTACGCTGTATCAATACTTTGTCTCGGCCTTGAACGCCCTCCTTTGAAAACTCGGCTTGTGACAAGAATAGTTCTGGTCTATCTGCGTGAATATTTCCGCGACGGAAGGATCAATATTTCCCCTAAGGCCTCTTTTCGCCGTTTGCATTGATCATCGAGCTTTTTCGGCGGGCAAACTTGACCTATGTTCCCTGTGTGCGTTAAAATGCCTCGAATAGCCTGGAATGGATTCACGAACACGTCGGGTAAGACCGACCATGCTCTTCCTATAAAAGAGAGCAGAAAACAGGTAGGGAAAGTCAGTATCTTTACTAGTTTTCGCAATCCCCCAAGCTTTCTTCATCCTCCAACAAATTTGCCATGAAATTCTTCTCCCTCTTTGTCCCAGCTGTTGTCGCTGCCTTCGTTGCTGCTGACACCCTCCAGTACGACCCCATCTACGACCAAGGAAGCGAGTCGTTGGATGTCGTTGCCTGCTCCGATGGTGCCAATGGTCTTCTGACCAAAGGATTTACCACATTCAACTCGCTCCCCACTTTCCCTAACATTGGTGCTTTCGGTGCCGTGACTGGATGGAATTCCCCCGAATGCGGCACATGCTGGAAAATCGTCTACACCAATTCGAACGGGGCTCAGACTACATTAAACGCTATTGCTGTTGATCATGCCGGTGCTGGCTTGATTAACCTGTCTGAGGAGGCCATGAATACTTTAACGAATGGAAATGCGGTTCAGTTCGGTGCTGTACCGGTGACTGCCACGCAAGTGGCTAGTTCTGTGTGTGGTTTGTGATCGCGATGTAGTGGTGAGTGATTCGCTTTTCATCTAGCGAGTTGATGCTTAGAATATTTTTAAGAACCGTGGTTCGTGAAATTGAATGGGCGAGTCTGCTTTTCTTGAACTCTTGGACTTGTAACAATATTTTGCAATGGACACATAATCGATGTAATAGCTCCCCGTATCTTGTATATACTCGTGGGCTCTCAATGTTGTATCATCTCTGTAGTACTTACACTCCCTTATTGGCTCCAACACTCGGAAGCACCCAGGAAGCACCACCAATTAATTTGAAATGTTTTCTAGTCCAGAAATTCAACTGGTGGATCAATATAGTGGATTAGAGGAACTATCATACATTGATATTCACAAATCATAGGATAAGCTATTGTAGAGTAATGCAAGTACACCAATAATGGACAGCGTTGAAAACAAGTTGCAAGAGGTATATGTAGCGAAAGTAATGAGAATTATGTGTGTTAGGTCAACCCCTGTTACGAATAAAAGCAAAAACAGCGAAAGCATGTACAAACGACAACGACGGACAAAAACAAAGAAACATGCCTGATTGATTGCTACCGAGATAGAGAGAAATCAAAACTAGGGTTTTAACACAGACGAAAGGGTTGGTTCGCAGAAAATCTTGATTTGAGACTTGCGAAGGTTGAAAACTATTTCATAGGGTTTGCACGACAATGGAGGTATCATCGATCCATGCGACATCCATGTCAAGGGTCAATACCCTAGAGACACTTGCTTGATCGTCTCCACCAAGTGCACGTCGTAAGAGCCTCAACGCCATATTGCGAGACTCATATCCTGGCGTCGAAGGCGAAGATGAGCTCAAGGATGTAGGAGATGAGCTCAAGGATGTCTGTGAGAAAGACGAGACGGTGGGTGACATGGGAAGGATATTGTTGATATTACTACGGTCGACAGAAGAATCATCTTCATCCATCATCGACTGCATGCTGATCACGCTGTGTGCCCAATCGGAAATGATCCGCTGTTGACCCTCGGTACTGCAGAGGTCCGTGAATCCGTCAGAAGACAGAATAAGGAACCGAGGTAATGATGGCGAAGAAGAAGAGCGAAGACTCTCACCACCACTCGGAACGGTGGAGCGCGAGTCGATATCATTCAAAAGAACATGAGTGATTTCGGGTTGTGCGGAAATATAGGGAGGTGTCCGGTTCCGAACCAGGAATTCTTCCCATGGAGAAGTATCGTGGAAGCCGGGAAGGAGATTATAGAGGATCCTGCGAGTAAACTCTGGCGGCTGTTTGAAGGGTGTGTCACCGAGTGCTAGCCTAGTTGTGAGATAATCGAGCAGGAGAGATGAATAGGCGCGACATACAGCGGAATGGATGGAGTGCGCCCAATACCCGCCGGTCAATCACACACTCTGGTTCATTGGCGTGTTCACGACGAACGCGTTCCACCTCCGCCTCATTATCACCGTTGTGTGCTTCAGTAAGAATCTGGATATCCCAATCATCAGAGCCTTTGGGTGAAACCAGGACTAAGAAAACCCGTAAGGTATAAACTAAAAAAAAATCAGGCGCAAAAACGCACTCGCTTGACAGTCTCCCACGTTCGCGACCCAAAGATTCTCGTGCGTATCATCCACAAGGGCAACAAGGGCAGTGGAGCCGTACATGTTCAGCCTAGCTTTACGGTAGTTCTTTGGGTCATTGATTATATCCCGGATTTGCCCATCAGTATAACTGGACAGACCCTCAATTCCCCCAAACAAATCCAACACATCACCAGCGATAGCTTCATCGAAAGCGATTATCGAACGCGAAAAGCAGTCAGAAATAAAACCTGGATCACTCAGGCGCGAGGGGTCACTGTCAAACGCTTTCTGGAGGAATTCACCAACGATGATGGGTAGATGATTCGAAACGTGGTCGACTGTTACATCCCCCAGATGTCCTATTTTTCCAACATTTCAGCTGGCAACAAACATGATACACGGGTATGCATCACTTACCGTCAAACACACCGGAAAGGGTCCACAGCTTCCCATTGATCTCCAACTGCTTGACAACGTATCTGTCCTGTGTCTTTGTTGTTGGTGAAGGTTGGAAATTGACACTGTCTGCCCTCCAGCCTTTTGCAGTATCAAATTGCGTACTCTGAGGTTTAGCTAGAAACCGCAGTTCACGCCAAATCTCTTCTTCTTGCAAGAAAGCATATGAACGAGGCCAGCCCGGTCCGTCGTCGGGACCACACCTTGAGCCAGGAATGTCTTCAGAATAAGCCCAATTTCTCGATAGACTGCCTGGAGCGACCAACGTGGTCATCGTAGACCAAAGCCTTTGAAGGCCTGTAGAAAATATGGAAATAATGGTGGTAGGAAGTTAAGCGAAGAATATATGTAAGCAGGCGCGATCTTAGTTCACCTCTTTGTGGGGTCCGGGGAAGGAATGATTCAAAACGTGCTTCACAAGTTTATAAAGCTATCAGACCGCTGACCTCCGTGGACTGAGATAGAATTAATGCCGTACTGATTCATCATCCCCTGGCATCCGAAAAAGCGGATTGCAACAGATTGCAACAGAACTGTGATGTTGGACAACTGGAATCATCGAGGTTAGCCTGATTCAGAGGTCAGCAGACCGCGCTTCCCGTTCTGCAAAGGCATTCAATGTTTGATGCTTGGAAGGATGTCATTTGAAAAAAGGAAAGAAAGAACATAGCGAGCACTGGGAGGCACTGAGATACGGGTTTAAACTTTACTACTCATTCATGACTATCCAAAAGTATAACCGAATGTCAACCCCGAACGTATCCGAACGCATGCCCCGCCGGGACAGGAGTTAGCGACAAATCGCCTTAGGATATGCATATAAGAACGCTGCTGGTTCACTCCGAAGGCCACGCTAAATTTCAATCGAATCTTCGGGTCAATAATGCCTCCTGCAGAGATGCATGTAGCACTAGATGATGCACGACTCGTCATTTGGCTTTATCCTTCCTAGGTTAATATCTTGCATCGAGGATAACTATATTAATATTATGATAAGCAATCAGTCCAAATGGCGCAGTGCTGAGTGCATACCGTATCCAGTGATGAAACTAAGGTACCATGCATGAATCAGCATGAATGAGCCATGGATAAACCTTTGCAGTATTTAAGGAAACCTCGCGCGTTCAATCATGTTCCGCGATAAGCATGTAATTAATTCGCGTTTGTCATCTCGGAAAAGCTCCTTGAAGATGAAAACGCGTCGAAAATCGACAGCGAGATATATACCGAGGTCTGCGCAGACTGGAGTTTCAATCAGTCATTTACCTTGAGTCCTGGACTTTGCGTTATAATGATCTGCGGGCACGCTCTGGTGTCCACGCAAATTTGGGTCCAGTCAGGTCCAGTCGGGATGTCGAGATAAATACGTGTTGAGGACACAATTCCCAGCGGCACCGACGACGACTGAGGTTGTAAATCTTTGACGCTTTGATTCAGTCGGGATATCTGCTCATTGTTTTTTTGGAGCGACGTACTTACAAGACACTATCGTACACGATGGGTGACTGTCAGTGACTATTGACAGTGGTGGGGTAACGTGTTTTTAGCGCATACAACAACTCTCCCAGCGATGAGTACTTGAATTTCATGGAATTCGTGTGTGGGATTTATTCTTGTAGTAGGTAAACAACCACTAGTCTCGTGAGCCAGGGTCCACAATGAGTGAAAAAGATTCGTTCACTGCGTCGGCGTGAAGTCAGAACCAGTGCTTATATAATTTGTGCCTGATACACCTTGCGACTGGAAATAACAATCCTGCAAACTCATCTGGGAGTGGTCAGGATCCCGAGTCTCTGTTAATGACAAAAAAAGCCGTTGTACGTTTCGATACTTTCGATTTTTGAATTGGATGGGCGCCGCTCGAATGAGATTTGGAACTAAGGAACTGATAGGAGAGAGCCCGTATTCGCGCTAAACCTCAAAGAGCCTTGTCAGTCGCCAGCGGAACATGGAACAAACCACATGAGCGAGTCACCAGACGCCAATCGTTGCTCCGCATTCCTTATTTATACTCCCGCCACTGTTTGCTTTTATCCCATGTTCAGTAACAACGACGCCGACATTGTCCCAGGAAAGACCTTCGCGTCTCAAGGCAAGCTGCCAAAGCTACCGGTCCCTCCATTGGAGGAAACATGTAGAAGGTACCTTCGCGCACTCGAAGGTCTTCAAGATCCGGAGGAGCATACAAAGACGAAAGAGGTTGTGAGGGAGTTTCTAGAAAATGAAGGACCAGAAATTCAAAAGAAGCTATTGGACTGGGCAAGAACCCGAGACAGGTAGTCCCCTAATTGCTCTCGATCGAATTGGCTCTGTACTAATCCCGATAATTTGGCTTGTTTACAGTTATATCGAAGAATTTTGGTACATATTCCATATCTTCAAGTGCATCTAGTGTTCAAAAACTCATTGTATGCAGGTACGAATCGTATCTATCACACAGTGACCCAGTAGTCCTTGCCCTTAATCCCTTCTTCGTCCTCGAGTATGTCCCCCATTTCAGTTTCAGTAAACGACTACTCATTTATCGCCATTAGAAACGATCCTACACCAAATCGAGGCTCACAGATCCCTCGAGCTGCCTCTCTCATTATAGCCTCGTTAGGTTTCATTCACGATCTTCGTGCCAAGATACTTCAACCTGACCATGTACGTTCAACCCCGCTGGACATGGATCAGTACACTAGGCTGTTCGGTGCTGCAAGAATACCTACTGATGTGAGTGACCTCTTCGTGATTGATATCTCTTCTTGATGGACGTCCGCAGAAAGGCTGCCGAATGGAAACCAGTTCAAATTCGCATCATATCGTAGTTCTTCGGCGTGGACAATTTTGTCCGTACTCATCCCATTTCATCTGACATGCTACCGATTTACCCTTTCTATAGACTGGTTTGATGTACTTGATTCTGAAAACAGACCTCTTCTTACCGAACGTGAGATGATTCGGCATCTTCAAGCCATCGTCGACGACGCTTCCACTCTTTCTACCAAGGACGTCGCACAAAGAGCTATGGGTGTTCTTTCTACGGAGAATCGCAAGATATGGTCCAAACTTCGTGCCACCATTTCTAGTGACAGACACAACGCCTCCTGTCTCGAGATCGTCGACCGCGCCTTATTTATTGTTTGTCTCGACGATGGGCTACCCATGAAGGATGATTTACCGCAGCTGTGTAGCAATTTCTTGTGTGGAACATATGGACTTGAAGAAGGTATTCAAGTTGGGACCTGTACGAACCGCTGGTACGACAAGCTACAGATCATCGTTTGCTCTGATGGGGCAGCTGGAATCAACTTTGAACATACTGGCGTAGACGGTCATACCGTATTGAGGTGTGTTCTTAATCTGGGACCTGCGCACCCAACGTGCATTAATGATTCTTTGCATAGGTTTGCTGCTGACATATTTACGGAGTGTCTCATGCTTCTTGCTCGATCGATAAATCCTGCGGCGCCAACTCTCTTTCACGCTCAGCTCTCTCCGCACGCTAAGTCATACAAACAACCTAGGAACGCAAAGACGACTGTGCCGGAAGTGGAACCTATCGATACCACACCTAAGAAACTCGAGTGGGACCTCACCTCAGAACTACGAGTCGGGATTCGCTTCGCCGAAACTAGAATTAGCGATTTGATTTGTCAAAATGACTGTCAGGCTCTTGAATTCAAGGGCTATGGAAAGAACTTCATCACTCGTCATGGATTTAGTCCCGATGCATTTGTCCAGATGGCGTTGCAAGCAGCTTACTTTGGCCTATATGGAAGAATTGAATGTGTTTACGAGCCAGCAATGACAAAGGCTTTCCTACATGGACGAACGGAAGCAATCAGGTCTGTTCAATCGGAGAGCATCGAGTTTACAAAGGTCGATTTTATATTCCACTACGTATTGGATATCCTTTGATAATCACTTCCTTAGATATTCTACTCTGAAGCCCCAGCAAGTGCGAAAGTTGCTGCGCTTCGAAAATCTTGTGAGCGACACGTTAAGCTCACGAAAGAATGTAGTCAGGGGCTGGGGCAGGATCGACATCTCTACGCACTTTACTGCCTTCTTCAGCGAGAGCGCCAAGCAGGCGGTGAAAACCCACTTCCTGCCATCTTTTCCGACCCCGGATGGGTCGTTCTCAATACGTCAATTTTGTCCACGTCGAATTGCGGTAACCCTGCGTTGAGATTGTTTGGTTTTGGTCCTGTTGCAGCTGCTGGATTTGGGATTGGGTATATCATTAAAGACGATGGACTATCCATGTGGGAATAGTGCATATTCACCAAGCTTTCTGTACTGATCAATTGTTTTATTTATTTAGTTGTGCTTCGTCGAAACATCTTCAAACCCGCCGATTCCTAGACACGCTTCAAGGTTTCCTCATCGACATTCAACGTACCCTTATACACCTCCATCGAGCAGCAAACGAACGTCCATCACCCTTTGTGGACCATTCCGGTGTTCTAAGGGATGCAAGAACCGGGCGACCGATCAACGGGCGCGTGTTGGATGATGAGGAGGACGACGAAATCGCTCTTCGTAAGTCTACATACCTTATTTTCATTGTATTGTAATTCTATCTAACAATGTGGCTTCTGTTTTGTGTATTAGCTGGGTATTCGTTCTTCGGAAGCGGTGATGTTGAGAAGATTCTTGGTCAGAGAAAAAGAGCTCAACAACCATATTCACATATTGGTTAGTTTTAGCTGGCTCGAATTCATTCTCCCGCTCATTCTCATTATAGGTAAAGTCATACAAATGGCTGAATATTGAAATCAAATATCTAGATGGTTGAGCAGAATACATTGTGGTTGCAAATAATGTACTATATATGTAATATAATCTGTACTGTATGGATAAATCTCACTCCGATACTAGCATTGAAAGTCGAGACTGCAATGTTCAATGTAAGATAGATAGATAGATAGATACACGGCTCCACCCGAAGGTGTGGTCCCAGATCGGAACAGCCGGTCTTGGTGGTCCAATGGCAGTGAGCTCAACCCGCAAGGAGAAGGTAGACTGACACCAGACCACCAAGGCAGAGTTACAGTACATGAGTGACTGAGGTACAAGTATTAGAGTATACAATACAATGGCAGGTCTTGTCAACCCTTCTTCACCAAGCCATTATCTTCCTCTCCCTCCAATCCCCAATGTTGAAACAACAGAGGTTGTTGATGGCCATTGGAAAGTATGAGTAAGAGAGCAGAATGATAGACAGAGATATGAGTGAGAGGGCAGAGAGTTATCAGAGTTATGAGTAAGAGTGCAGAGTGATAGGCAGAGATATGAGTGAGAGGGCAGAGAGTTATCAGAGTTATGAGTAAGAGGGCAGAGGGTTATCAGAGTTTTTCAAAATGACAGTTCAGCAGTGACAATGGACACAATAGCAATGCTATGCCGATGAAAGCATCATAGTACGACATCCTAGAATAATGACCTCAGTAAAGTGAGCAGTAATGAGAGCGCACCTCGATATATTCCTTTTTTATGGTAAGCGCCCAGCCAAAGCTGGGTAAGCTATTGTACAAGGGACAGAGTCCGGATCGATGGTGAGGGAGCTACCGAGATGCCCCCCGCGAAGGAGAAGGAATCTGTCAACTGGCTAGCTAAACTACACCGGGAGTATGGAACCAGGAGCAAGCATTTAGTGGTCATCCTGCCAGGTTGAGCCCGTTGACGCAGCGCACCACTGAGCTGGAGCATCTGAGAGGCTGGCGCAGCAGGATCGGATAAGGATGCCGTCAGAGTGATTGAGGACGGCTTGTGATTGTGGTCCTGGCTGATTTGAAAATCCCCTTCAGGGACCGTTTGGGACCTGTTGTTATAGGTGTTGTCGTCTTGTAGGGGCTGCGAATTGACAAGCTCGTCAGTTCTGCCATCCTCAGTGCCATCTTTGTAGTCCAGAGGGAAGTCGTTGTTGTTGTTGTTGTCCATCAGGGCAGAACGAAATCGGAGGCAGATGTGTAGTTACAGAAAATTGGGGATTTGTTGGCGACCACGACAGGGTGGTGAGTGTGAGCGACTGCCTAATCCATGACATTGAATCTAATGCAGGCTTGGTGGTGTTTTAAGGTAGAAATTAGGAAATGAGTAGAGTAGGAGTGGCGTCGAGGATGGCTTAACGACTAAGTGCCCATGAGATGATGGTGGTACAGCAGTTGTGAGGAGGGGGTTTATTGTATCTTTGTATGCAAAATGAGACCACTGCAGTCATAATGCAGGCGGTAGTTCACCTTGCTTGCTAGGTCCTTTGCCACCCTGTCTTTACCAAGCGCCCATGCATTTTTTCACACATTAGGCGCTTTACTTAATGTTGTTTTCATTTTTCAGATCACTATGTCTGTATTTCTGGGTACTGTACATACTCAATGGCCTATTTCAATAGATCCAATTCTCTGTTTTGGTCTCAGTACAGTATCCATATGAACACTGAAAGCAAGCAAGGTTTATTGTTGCCCCACAGGAGTCAGCTAGTATGGAAAATGTGCCTTTTGATGTTGGAAAATATGGATTTGACGAGGAAACATGGTTTGTGACAGCGTTGGACCAATTTCCTCAGTTCTGAAATCTTGGGTCTTACCACTACCCCAAGGTAGCAGAATCTTTACCTTGAACATTTTGAATAACCATGTTAAGCACTGACCAAGTGATTATCCTTCTGGTATCATCACCTGTCATAAAGTACATAGCTCCTATCATTTCCCTTTTCTCACTGTGTCTACACCTTTACTTGTATGATACATCATCCCATCACTCTCCATCACTATCAAACCCTCATTGATTACTGATCCACCTGACCCATCTTTTCCTTTGCCACCTTTCTTGCTCATAAACTGTACAGTATTACATCTGATTCTTGCAGATTAGATTATGTGAATATAGCCAGCCCCCTGCAGCCTGGTCCCTTATTTTGACCTCTCGGTCATTATCTTGGGACCAGGTATGTGCTTACTTACTAGTACTTATGACTATAATACTCAATATATTTCTGTTATTATCTTGAGACCAGTCTGTCCATGCTCCATTGTCTACTTAACTGCTCTGCCTCACTGCTCCAATTAGTTACTCTGTGTTAAGATCATGTATACCGGTAACGAGCTTGCCTCGTTTTTGTGCGAAAGAGAAAGGAAGGAATCTAATGGGCACTCCAACCAACCAATCTAATACACAATATGCGAGTTCACTGCTATCAAATTTATTTAATAGCAAGG